>CM069862.1:30579912-30649912 GCA_036172795.1 Pelodytes ibericus
CAAGGAAGTAGAATGAATATTGCCCCTTCTTTCACTCTCCAACTTGATTCATTGGGCCAGGATGCCACTTTTTCTCTTCATCCTCTTGCTGGAATTGATAACATAGAAAACCTTCAGGTTAAATATGCCTTCAATTCTGGCCATCCACACAGACATCTGACTCCTGCACTTTAACCTCTTGCCATGCCTGACTCACCTGTGCTGCAAGTGTGTGAAACAAGTCTTTCCCTGTGTGTATTTGACTTCACAGCTTTTCCTCTCCCATCAACATTTCTGGCTTTGAAGAACAGTAATGGTGATAAAAGGCAAGTGGGAAAACTGGGTGAAAACACATTGGGACCCAATCACGTTTTGCCTATGTCTTGTCTGTCTGTCCAATTTGCCTTTTTTATCACTTGATATGCCTTGCATGTCTGTCTACCGTTGATGGTCATGGGTGGGCTAGTGAACTTGCATTATGGACGGACCACTAAGTTGGTTTTTGCTCCAGGGCCAAAAGTTACCAGCCCTTTCCCGTCCCGTGTGGGGCAGGGTGATGGCAGCACACCTGGGAACTGGCCAGGTCAGAACTCATAGTTCTGTAGTCCCCCTGCTTTCTATTCTCACCAACAGACATAGGGAATTCCTACTCCAATATATCTTCAGGGCCAAGATTGCCCGATGGTTGCCCTGGACAACCCCCTTTCTTTTTAGGAAAAGAAGCTGAAGATCTCCAGATCATAGTGAAGGAATACTGTGATATGCCCTAAGCCCAACGTCTCTACAATTATTTCCCCAGACTAACGTCCTGTTTCCTTTTTTATAAATGAAGCAAAATTTATTTTTAAAAAGTTATTGTTATTTTGTCACCCATATCTGTTAGGGTATATTTCTTAACCAGCGTTTCTAGCCTAAATTGGCGGCTGTCGTCCACTTAATCAACTTTACTGTGTCCAGAGGTTTACGCCCTGCCCTGCAACAGTGATATAGAATTTATTCTTGAGAATATGTTCATAGTTTGAGCAGTTTCAAAACCTGTTTTCATGCACCAATTGCACAGCATGTCATGTGTATTAACAGGCTGGGATCGCTCAGAATTTAACACTCTTTTATATATTTAAAATACATTGATTTGATTATGTAGTTTCCTACTGGAGGGAGAGATTAAACACAGATGAAATGAAATACATTTATTCAAAGTGGACAAGTGGTACTGATGTTTATTTAAATCGCAGATTTAAAATGTTTTTTTTTATTTTTTTTACAACATGTTCCACACACTAGAGATGGTCAGAGAAGACTGGCAACTTTTGGCCCAAGGCAAAAATAATTTATTGGCCCGATTATCGGTTTCATCAGCCCACCCATTTTATCCTGAGATGGTAATTTATTTTTTGGTAGAGCACTAAATGGTGGACGTAAACCCTGAGACATTTTAGGGACATATTTAACCCCATTATACTTTTGAGTTTACTTCTTATATTCTATAATATAGGTGTTTGTCTTTTTTAGTTTGGGTTTAATATAGACTGGAATCGGTCCCATAAGGAGTTACAGGAAAGAGTACCTTCTCCACCAGCAATAGACATATGTTGTGTTTGGTTACATTATTCTTTGTTACAAATATATATTTTCTTGATTGTCTGTGTCGATGAACATCTCTGTATAGTGGTGGGAACTAGAAAGGGCCGAAGTGACCCTTAGATTACCTCTAAGCAAATCCCTCTTCACAGTTTGTTCTAATTCAGGGGTGGAAAATCAAAGAATTATTCCAGCGCACAGTTCATGGACACTTGAAGTGATCAAAATATAAAGTTATATCCTAATAGTGATACACAGATGTATTTGCAATAATCAGTGACAATAGTGACAGTGCTGTGAGTAACAAATAGTGATAAAAAACTGTAAAGTACTTAAAAAGAATACTTAATACAGGAACAGTATTTTTCTTGTTGCAAACCTGTGAAAATACAAATAATATACAAATAATGCAATATGTACTGTGATGCTTATTGAAGCAAACTAATCAATTGGGAACAAACTCACAAGTGAAGCTCCTAACAACATAGGAGCTTGGAGTTGGTGTATGGAACAATATACTTGCCCCCACTTTTTGGTACAAATGATAAAGATGGTCTGTCTCAATTCGAATAAAATCTTTAATCCGAAACGGCAGTGAAAAATAGGTGGATGCGAATAAAAACACAATACAGGAATAAGTCCAACTTCTTGCGAATAAAAATAACCGATTTGAGGCAACAAGTCCTCTCCGACCACCGCTCCATGCGTCTCGTGGCTTGGTCTGGACGTCCGGGTTCGGTATAGCACGAAACTCGGCTGGTACGGTGGCTCAAAACATTCACAAAGCAATGCGTTTCATCCAAAATTGGACTTTATCAGGGGAAATATGTGTATTGGGGCACATTAACCCCTTGAGGTCAAAGGTGCATTGTGCCTTTGACGTGTTTAAATGCTGGTGACAACAGCTATTGACCTTGTTACAAGCTGCATATGATCGCTGTGGTTTGGTTCTCACAGCGACCATGTGACCAGGATGAGCTCCGAGCAGGCACATGTTTCAAGGTTAAGTGCTCTTCCGGGAGATGACGGGAGCACGTTCACCCACTGCTCAGATAAGGAGTATGTATATATAATCCCGCATGGTCCACAAGGACCATTCTATCTTGGGTATGTATGTATGTATGTATGTATATATATATATATATATATATATATATATATGTGTCATTTTGTGGGAACTGGTTTAACATTTTCATTTATAGTAATGGTGAACCATCGCTTCTGAGTCAAAGAATAATTTGGTAATTTAACAGTAATACAAAAGCAGTCCAAAGATAGTTTAAATCCACTTAATTAAAAAAAAAACTACAGACTTATTGGGCTAATGAGATTATCTGGGATGCACATTATTGATAAATGGGCTGCATTTGGGCCAGATGTTGGACACCCCTGTTCTAAACATAGATTGTCACCATCTGTGTGTATGTGGCTTCTGCCCATTGTATTACAGTATACGATATACATAGTACTATACATCAAGACCAAATCTGGTTATAACCTGTCCCAGGTGAATTACTTTATGTATCTTGGTACGTGGCTCAATCCAAACTTTTAATTTGGTCTCCATATAGGCAAGCTCTCAACAACACTCTATCCTAGGAACAATTGTTGCCTAGATTCCACAGTAAGGAAACATATTGTAGAGCTAATGTTAAAGCTGATCATAGACTATGGGGATGTTGTATACTATTCTACATCGCAGACTTATCTCTGTAAAATTGAAACTCTGTACAATACACTGTGCCTATTTATCCTTCAGTGCGATTATAACATGCTGTCACTTACCACCAGGCGCACTCTCCACCTAGCGTTCTTAGTGCATAACCATTCTCTGGAAAGCTCCCGCTCTACCTGAGCAGCATGCTCACTCTTACTCCCCGCATGTCCTACAATCTCAGATCCAGCACCAGCCCCTTACTAGCAGTCCCTCAATTCAAAAAAGAAGCAGGTTGTGGTACGTTCTCTTTCAGTGATCCTCACATTTGGAATAGGCCCCCCGATTCATCACAAATGCGGCATCTACTCTAAATCCATGAAAATGAGTCTACTAGTTACTAGTTTACAAAATCTTTATATACATATACCATGCATGTTTTTTTGTATAAATAATTATTTACAAGTATGGTATGGTTATTTTTAAGGACCTGTTCAGGACCCAGTCTGGTTATTTTTAGGACCCGTTCAGGAGCCAGTCTGGTTATTTTTAGGACCCATTTAGCAGTCAGCCTGGTTATTTGTAGAACCTGTTCAGGAGCAAGTCTGGTTATTTTTAGGACCCGTTCAGGACCCAGTCTGGCTATTTTTAGGACCCGTTCAGGAGCCAGTCTGGTTATTTTTAGGACCCATTTAGCAGTCAGCCTGGTTATTTTTAGGACCCATTCAAGAGCGGACCTGGTTATTTGTAGGACCTGTTCAGGAGTCAGTCTGGTTATTTTTAGGACCCGTTCAGGAGCGGACCTGGTGATTTTTAAGGACCCATTCAGGAGCCAGACTGGTTATTTTTAGGGGCCAGATAAATGGAAGTTCTTTATAAAACAGTAGTAGGGATTTTAGGAGCCATACTTTATTTGCACATGTTCACCCAAAATCCATTGCTGCACTGTATGCTGGGATTTCTTTGGCAAAAATCTGCAGGCCTGTATGGGATCTGTAGATATGTATACATATACTATGGTATGGTATTTTACAGTGCTGCCTTTACCCTACTATATCTGTTGTGTGTGCTTGGTGACATACACAAATTAGATACAGCATGCACTGCTATAGCATCTTCCAAAGCAGAGTTAAACTACAAAGTTAGAATGTTTTTTTTTTTCACTCAAATCCACCTTGATACATTTTGTTTCCCCTTCCTCCTCCAAACTTAAGTTTGTGTTTGCTTTACAAAACATGGAAAAGCTTTTACACTAATGTATTTGAGGTGAGTCCGCAGCAAAAGTGAGGACACCTGCTGTTAAGAAAAGTGCTTGCAGATTCGGTATATTATTTATCTATCCCCAACAGAGGGAACTGATGAGCGAGCTGTAATGGCCAGAAAATCCTATAGGTGGCAGCAGTTACTGTAAATTTTCTAGTCCCTAACAATAGACAAGACAGGTTTAAACTGCAAATAAATCGATGAGTTCTTCTTTGAAAGAAGTTTGTAGTTTCTTTTTTTTTTTTTAAGATTTACGTAGCTTACTCCCCAAGCCCCCCCGCCCCCGCAAGGTCCCATGTCAGACTTTTAATTACATATAATGTTATAACCTGGTAATGGAGGTATAAGAAAAAGTTCATGTTAAATGTTATCGAAAGGATAAGTGACAGGATCAGTGACTGTAGATTGTTACGGTGAATGAGTCTATCTGTAGGGTCAGTGTTAATAATATATTGTTCCCTAGCATTATCTTTCTGAGCTTGCATTTGTCAAGTAAAACTATAAATGAATCAACAGCACATAATGAAGCTATCCATACGTTGTGTTAATCGGTAAACCGTTCCTTTAAAACAGGATTATTTGGCTCCCATAAAACACCTCATACTAATTGCCAGAAAGGCAAACCTGCCGATGAAGGGTGGAATGATTTTAAAATACACATAACGACCCATTCCCTGGTTTCACTGGATCCATAGTAGTGATCCCATTCACCCAGGATCACAAAGTCTCCAATGGTGTTAGCTGCTGCCAAGGTGGGCATGCAGGAACTACTTCCCAATCCATTATCTACGGCAACTGGTTTAAGCACACGAATCAAATTCGGATATTTATTTTATGTATTCAGTTCAAAATTTAATTGGACAAACTGTTCTTCAATGTTCACTGATAGATATAGTTTCAGCTCCAAGGATTTGATCCCCACTATTTGCTACTTGTATCCTAATCAGTCACCGCTCCCAATCTCACTTTTTTAATTGATACCATCATCCTGTAGCTAAACCTAAACAGACCTGATCTGTGGAAGTCTGCTCCGTACAGTCTCCTGTGTGATACATACGCACATTTCAAATACAGTTGTTATTTTAGACACTTTGTTTTTTGTTTACCACTTGGTTGTGATGAACCTTACTGAAGCCCCAGAAAACAACTTTCATACTGTGAAATTTGACAGATGGGACGAAATGTAGACTACCTGTGACATTGCAAGCGATAACGGGTCTGCAAAGTCTGAGATGCCAACAACTACGCAGTTGGTCCACTGGAGTAAGGTTAGAGTGCGGGTACTGATTACACCAGGGCTAGCGCTAAGCCTTCGGGCGTTAACCCTAATCGTTACCCTCACTCTAACCATAACCCCTCTGGTCTAATCGTGACTTTTCTGAGATGTTCGCGCATGGTTGGTGTGCAGGTAGTCTGCATTTCTTCCGACCTGTCAAATCTGTGATTTGCAAGCATGCGCGGTTCACTTGATGGTAAGAACTGCATTCCCAGACATATTGTAAGAACTCCACCATAAAGGTAGTACAGCTGGTATCTCTATTAAGTCTCTCTACAGTCATACACTCTTAATTTCCAAAATCGGGACAAGGGTGGGGCATGCCTGTTTGCTTGCATGCTCAAATATACAAATAGAAATATCTCTATGTCGGTATAGAAAATAATAAATCAGTTGATAAACTGATAATGGACTATGGAAGGCAAAGTTCATCTGTTACCAGATGGTCCTATTCCTACGTACAAACATGTGAAACTATAAAAGTAAGTGGGAAATTATACGAGTATTATAAGAGTAGGTTTAAACTGGAAAAGGTTGCCTTTTGTTACCATAGCTTGAAAACGATATTCAATATCTAACATTACCGGTATATCTCTTTTCATCCTACAATGTTTAAGAATATAATGTAAATATTTACTAGCATTAATTTCATTCCGCTTTTAGACCTGCCATCCTGGTACGACTAAAGGTGTGTCCTCTGAAGTCATGTGACCTCGGATTAACCGCTGGGTATAATCGGCATGGTGGTTAGTTGTTTTGCACATGCACAGAACTCTTTGCACACCGGTGTCCAAATTGTTTGGGTACAACAGTGAGCGTGAGACTGTCCCCTCTAACAATTAGGCTAGCACAATGTATATTTTGAGTTCTATACCCTTTACAGCAGCAAGTTTATTCACTTTAGCGCCATTGTACAACATGTGACCCTTAGTATTCCTATACTGATGTTGACATTGCGGAAAATAAACACCATATAAAATTATAATAAATACACTTACTATCATCATTATTATTATTACTGTGACTCTGCTGAGCAATGGAACATTACTTCTGGCTCCATATAAAATCTACAATGTCTGTTCTGGAAGCCAGTGAACATTTTAAAGCTGGCAGTCTTGTTTAAATCGCATTTGGTAGCTTGTATTGATTTTACTGCAGGTTCCTGTCTTTGTTGTGGCAGAAGTTAATGCTCATGTTTTCTTGGTTATTGGCACAGGATTGAATTGTTTATTTCGCGGAGATCCATCCTTTCTGGAACGGAATAAACAGTCATGTATCTAAAACTGTATCACCTCTGGAGAACACAGGCTTCTTTTTGTTTTATCTTCTTAGGCTGTAGAAATAGTAAAATGTGCGAGGTCAGAGTTTTGTGACCTCGGGCTGGCTGCATTATCTCCCTTTGGCACAGACACACAGCATTAGATCACAATCTGCAAACACAATTCTGGGGTTCATTTGAATTTGCCATCTTGATTGCTAATTGTGTGACAACATTGCAAAACTAAAACCAGGGCAAGCAGTAATGTCAATCAATTTGCTATTCTGCAGCATCCTTAAAGTGATAGTGCAGCCTCATGTATATACATAGGCTCTGCATTTTAATAGTATTAGTACATGTGCAACCATTTTTTTTTACATTTACATTACTAGCCCTGTAAATCTATGGTATGACAGCTGTCCACTTATACCTGGTAAAATTGCATCTGTAAAAGCCATATTCTGGTCAATAACATGATGGCGTTGCTGACTTTTAGGATATTTATCTGTATTACATGCTACCCGTCTTAAAGAGCACCAGTCATGCAACAATGAATATATGGGTGATGTATAGCAGAGGAGTGCACAAAGTAGTGCCGTCCCAAACTTCCCATTTTGCTCCTGTGTAACTCATGTATATAGAGAAGGGTCGGAGATGACGAAGAAAACATTGTTTGGTTGAGCTTTCATTAGCCGCACATGAAAGTGTTTGGATGCATAAAAAAATAAGCACAATTGTTATTTGTTATGTATAACTTCTTCGTGCAGGATATGTTATATATAAACACCATGTCACTTTAAACATAATAACGTTTCATCTATATATGTTTGAGAGTGAATGTATACATTTGACTAAGAATTACGTTTCCGGTACCTAGCCGATGAAATTTACAAATATGGATGCTCAATGTGGAGTGCTCATGCATATATGCACACATCCCACAATGCTCAGTGTTCAAACTGAGCCGTAAGCGAAGTGGCGTGCTAGACATTCGGGCATCGGACATAGGCTTGTGTCTCTCCACTAAGAAGAATCTTTGGGAAGAAGCCAACAGTGGCTGTAACACCACTTAACTTGCGGCTTGATATTTAAATTAACACATTTCAACAGAGACTTGTGTATCAAGTCACAAGGGGATATTATAAATCATGCTAAAACAATGGTTATTATTATTATATATAAAAGTCTATAGTGGAGCAGTTCCATCCATATATAAAAGTCTATAGTGGAGCAGTTCCATCCATTTTTTAGAACTTTGCCCCACAGTTGACTTTTGCAAATAACCACCATGTATAGGTCATTTTTTAAATGATATTTTCTTTATTGTCTGCACTCACAGGATAAGCAGTGTTGATGTGACAGGGTTCTTTTAAAGTGTAATCTCTGGAAAGCTTTTCAGGATGGGCTAGAATTATCATTTTAAGAGTCTGAAAGTGCTTACCTGTGTGCAAGGCTTTTGCTTTTTATTCTTTTGATTTCATCTTGAGAGAAATGGAAAGTGGAGATAGCTTTCTTCTCGTGAAGGCACTTTGTGGTTAGAGGGGCTAATGTTGTGAATACCGCATGCCCGTCGAGTTTGGAATGCTCTTGTTACAGTACTAAAGGGAGTAAAATGGAATCCTGCATTGTGAACATTTACAATTTTATCCCTTTCTCCCAGCACACAGATATTTGCAATGACTTGTCTAGCAGGATCGTGTAACTAAGGCAAGTGTTTGAAGCAAATGACTTTTTGGCATGGCCAACGTTTCATGGAGATTAGATGGGTTATTTCAAGTATCTAAGCTTAAGACTTTAAGTATGGCCAAAGGCTGTGGCAGGAGTAATATTAAGGGTGAAGAGTTGAGAGGTCAAAGGTGATATATGTATGTCTAAGAATTTGACAGAGGAAATATTCCACTTGGGAAGACTATTTAGCAGGGGGCTAAAGACATCTGTAAGGGCAATTCGGATTAGTTTAGCCATTTACACACTGCGAAGATAAATACATAATTGGAATATTATCAATCAGGATAAGAGAGTAATTTATGTACTTGGCAGTGTGTGTAAAGAGGTCAGAATGGGTTTGAAAATATGAGCATTTTGTACATAAAGTCACAACTGCATAAAATTTCCTACTGTTAGCATCAGAAGACTAGCAACTTTCTTCTTGATATGTGAGCCCAGCTGAGTGGCCCAGCAGCATCTTGGCATACAGAAGATCAGTGATCATGTATTTAGTTATCCCAATTTAACACATGCTGGCATTTACCCACGTTGCACATATAGGAAACTAATGAAAGAAGCACAGGAAAGATCCCGTCATGGTGGCGTTGCCTCCTGAAGTCCTAATAGCAGCTCTTTCTTGATGCATGGGTATTTTTTCCCCCATTATTTCATGACAGTGGCAGCAGTCACCCCAGTCTTGTAAACATTGTTTAAAACTAAAATAGTTCTGCAATCAAAAAATACTCGATAATGGAAACTTATCATATGTCTGACAATTAGCTGCCTCCACAGGAGTTCGGATCCCGAAAACGTCGGCACGAAAAGCTGCTACAACGTCTGATTTTTATGCCCATTTGGAAGCCCTTCAGTGCTCCATGAGTAGCCGAGCTTGATTAGCTATTTGGATCACCGCATTCGGAGCCCCAATTTTTGGGAGAGAAAATCTGAGCTATGCGAATCGAACCTTAAGAAACCTATGCAGTGGTTTTCACTGAGGTTAATATAGCAAAAGGCCACAGCTGACGCTCAGTCTCTTGGATGAAACCACATCTCTTAAGCTCCAATACAAAGTTACTCACCCAGATAGACAGATCCACTTCCCAAATGGTTTTACAACAGCTGAGATCTTTTGGCTACTCATACTAGCCTGACTGATTAGTACACTTCAGTTATATGAACTGCCAGCTTCTTCCCTGGTCATCAAAAACATTGTTTTTAAATGTATTTATCTTATCACTTCTATTTTTTTACTCTAGATTTAAATCATGTGTTTTGTAGAGGACCAAAGCTCTGGAAGGCCCAACGTGAACATGGGGGAAAGTTGTGTCTGCTAATTGCCCGCTCTCCGTACCATTACCTCACTCATTTCTCTAAGCAAGTGGAGAGCCTAATCATCAACTGCTTAATTTGCTTGTGTGCTAGTGCCTCCACTGGTTGCAGTGAAACTATGGGGGACGTATGAACATGGCGCACACATGCCGATTACGGCAAATACTGGCTTAGTCAGCATGTGCACCAATGTATGAAGCAGACTCCCGAAAAATGTTGTGAGTCTGCGTTATCTACACCGAATGCGTAGATTTCGCTTGTGTCGGCACTTGTTGCACCAGTGCAGCCTACGGATAAACTAAAAGCACCTGATTTGGGTCTGGGAACCTCCTCCAAACAGGTTGCTTTCCTGCATTGCACAGTGTAAGGACTTTAAAAAAAAAAAAAGCGCAATCGCCATTTGTTATGTATAATGGCGATTGCCGTTTTTTAAAGATATTTTTAAAATAAAACTCCTGACACTTTGCACTGCGGGAGTTTTATACATAACTCTTATGTCTTTGAAGCCCTTGAAGCCTGTTTTTATACATTTTAATGTACATTTCTCTCCTCTACACTCTTGAAGAAGGCTCCACTGTAATCTTTTGGAATGGACCTTATTTGGTTTTCCACAGCAGAGTTTATTCTGTCCAGGTTGGCTTTGGAACTGTTTTGTTACAAAATGGTGGCATTCCTCTCCCATGCGCCTCATTTAAGATAAACCTTCTGCATTGTTTCCAGTGTATGTCTGGGTGAACAGTGCTAATTTACTTCTATTATACTCGTTAATCCAGCAGCGCATTCTAGCATACTGAGAGGTAGCTCGGGCAACCTATATAACAAAGGTAACTGTCAATTAATACCTTTACGGTTCAGGTAACCGCAGGCTGTAGGAAAAATAGTTTCTTCACATTAAACACATTGGTGGTTCAGAGATCAAAACAACATAGGTTTCTACTTTAAGTATCACTTGATGAGGAAACCTGTGTGGTTTCTGGGCCTTTGTATTCTGTCTCTGGAATAGCTTTTATGCTGTTCCATTAGAAGGTATTACCTACTAAGCCATTGTGCATTTGTCCACGATCAATATAACAAACAATATTTTGTATTACTTGACATTAAGCAAATAGTCAAGCAGGCATACATAACAGGTTTACTAACAGTCTAACATCACCTCAGCCTTGAAAATCATCTGCAAGATAAGAATAGATATTGAACTTCATGGGATGACTTCTCTAGGTTCTTATATAAAAACAAAATACCAGTAAAATTACAAACATTTAAAGTTTTAGACTCATAGACACTGAACTAATTTTAGACTTTATAATAAAAGAACCATTAGATATATATATATATATATATAAAAAGCAGCCATGCTATTGTCTCCTGTAGATTTAACATTGCAATGTTGTTTTATAAATGGCTAGGCTGGCTCCTGCATTGGTCTATGTGGCACCTAAATCTAAGCACATTGGTCAAACCCTGACAAAGCCCACACACACACACACACACACACACACGCACTACTAGACATTTCCTTGTTTGTGTGTGTGTGTATATATATAATATATATATGTATGTGTATATATAAATAAACAAATTCAAAAAGGAAAGCACTCACATGGACAAGCATTTATCACAAGGAGTGCTGCTGAATACTCAGTAATTATAAACAATCCAGAAGCCAGCGTGCTCACATCAAGCAAGTCCCAAACTCACAAAGCATTTAAAAAAAAACCTTTCTAATATAACAAAATTGGAATTAGTCACATTACATGTACTTATAGTGCTTAGCCCACTAGGTCAGACACTAAATACTTCTGCTTATATGGGGCTAAATACCTTCCAACTGTACAACATAGAGACACTCCTGCAATTTATATGTATCTGGACACCACTTATAAATTATATATATATTTGTGAATGTAGTGTGTATATGAAAACAAATATCAAATGAGTTGCAAAATAAAAAAGGAAATACAGTCAAGACGTTGAAAAGGTTACAGATCATGATTTAGATTTTGAAGAAGGCCAGTTTTATCATATCTTTAATCAGCACAACAGTTTTCAGCTGTATACTGTATATATTACATTAACACGAAATGACTCAGAAATAAAGTGTAGACATTATTAACAATGTAAATGACCATTGTAGCTGGAAGTAGAGGCTGTTTAATGGCAGGATACAGCTGAAAACGGTTGTCCTGATTAAATAACCAGTCAAACTAGACTTCTTCACAATTTAAATCATTATTTCTAATCTTGTCAACATCTTGCCTGTATTTCACTTTCATTTTGCAACTCGTAACCCCAGACTTGTGAACGATAGTGTGTGTGTGTATATATATATATATATATGTTTTTACTTGTATCTAGTAACAGTTTGCCCCCTTCATCTTCTTTCTATACAATAATTTTATTGTGTTTTATTGTGCCGTCTTCCTTTGGAGAATTCTTTGGTGCCAGTAAGGATTACACAGTCTTGCTCAGACACGCTGTAATAGAAGAATGATGATGCGATTATGAGAAGAATAAATTACAAGGATATTAAGTTAAGGAATGAAGACATACATGTTGTAAGAATAAAGCTATGCTGTAGGTGAAAAAGTGAAAAGAAAACCTTGTTTTGCAGGCCGACAGATTGCGAGCATAATATAACCGACTGCAAAAGCAATGGATAACTGCACATTGCCGCTACCATGAGGAATGCGATCAGGCAGATGGCAACCAATCGGACTTGCGCGGTTGTGTAGCCAAGCAGCATTTTAGACCCTGATCATGCATAACCTGCCCGAAGGTTAATTCTCTGCGCATGTGCGACGAACTTTGTCATCTGGTGTCAAAAGGAATCCAGACAGGGGAAGGTGACATTGTAACCACATGACAAGAGTTCACAATTGGGACTGTCCCAATTGGAACAGATCTGTGGCATGAATTTTTTTAGACACCAAAGACACCAAAACTCCTTTCAGTGGTTTGGAATTTCTCTTTCTTACCAAACTGTATTATAAAGATATATACTGTCTTTTTTTTTTGGATGTCTGCAAAATTCTATAGCTGCAGCTGTTAGTCCTTTTGATGTGATTGGTTCTTAGTGTGAGTTGGTTCTTAGTGTCGTTTAAGTGATAACTTGTTCTTGTATTGTCACGCTTATGCAGGACTGTTCTGATTCAAGACGGTCCTGGTTTTATTTCATCTGTGTTCGGAACACCGGAGAATAAATATGGCACATGTGCCGCGGACACTCTCTTTCCCAAGAGCAGACTTATCCTTTTTCAGGAGTGTTGTTAAATATATATGATGTTGTGTTTTACTTTTGATTTGCATTCTTGAAAATAATTTATAAATAAAGTTTTATAAAAATAATAATAATAATAATAATAATTTAGTGCATAGAAAATGGGAGCTGAAGAACTTGGCAGATGGCTATTTTTCTATCTGGCATACAGGATAGGGGAAAATGGCTATATTTACACTGCTTTATGGAGTTCTGCATGCCAACAGAAGAGATGTCTGGCTCGGAGGTTTAGCTATTAGCCACCAGCCTCTGCATATCCCCAGGCAGACTCATGTTAAACCGTATGCACACTTACCTGGTACTTGCTGACTGGGTTTATTCACTGAGCCATGTCAATGGGCTAGACTATTAGTCCAGGAGATATGTTCGCTACCAGCTTTTCTTAAGCAACTGTGACTAAAATAATTGGATAGTGAAACCTTGCATTACGCATTTAAAAAGTTGATAACTGGTCTCTTTACTTTGCTCAGCATTTCTAGTATGGTTCCGGTATATAAGTTCGAATAGGTTTTGAATACAAGATGATCCTTATTATAGAAAAAAACCCATACCTTGGTTATTAATTTAGAAAAATCAATCAAAAGTCTAAATATTAAAATACCCTATAGGAAAAAAAAGGTTCTTGCAAATGCCCCTTTCAGACTTGGCAATGCCCCTTTCAGACTTGGCAATGCCCCTTTCAGACTTGCCAATGCCCCTTTCAGACTTGCCAATGCCCCTTTCAGACTTGCCAATGCCCCTTTCAGACTTGCCAATGCCCCTTTCAGACTTGATCAAATATAAACAGGTTAGGCTTTGGGATCATTTTGTATGTGAACCAATTCTGGTAGTGCCTTGTTGATTTATGCTAATTAGAAAACTCACCCACAGGAAGATGGTGACATGATTACAAGCAAAATAATAATAATAATAATGGATTGAGATATTTACAAATAAATGGAAATACCATAAATAACTTTGCATGGAAAACACTGTCTATGAATCTACAGAACACATCTTTGTTGCTGTTGAGGAGCTCGGCGAGAGAGTATCAGCTATTTCAACTCGTATATCTTGTGGTGATTTGGAGTTAATAAGGAAATATGTAAAACCTTTACATGTTCTTGAATAGTGCATTGGTTTTTTCAAAATAATACCTTATACCCCAAAAATAAGTTAAATATAATTACCTTTTATTACATCGGTAATGTCTCTAACTACTAGACTTTCTGACATGGGGAATCATCCAATTCTAAAAACAGCCATCTTGCTTTTGTCTACAGTTCAGAGAAACTGATTTGTTCTTAATATGAAATAAAATGAATAGCGATCATAAGAAATGGCCACCTAAACATTCATACTGTGAATTTAGGGGATAAGAAAAATATTAAAAATAATCAAAATATTTTGTGACCAGAACCTTAAGCAAATGCAACGTTTATGAGAAATGGGTTTTAAATCTGTCTGAGTTGTCTCCTGCACACCTAGGACTTGACTTGCAAATGTACTTTTTTTTTTTAACTGGAAATGTGTAATTTGCTCATCACCAGCAAATTCAATGCATAAACAATGTTTCTGCGCATACGTATTGACTTTGACAGGCCAACTCCCAAGGCCAAGAGACTGGATCGTGTGTTCCCAAGTAGTATTAGAAGCATTTACCATTCAGTTAGTTCTCTTAGTACCAGACAATGAAATAAAAAGGACCCGGTACTTCCAACAAATTTTACCTGCAAGATTAAAGAAAAAAAAAATTATTAGTTCATCCTGGACCATTTACAAAAAGATTCCCTTTAAGCGAACATTAAAAAAAAAAAGCCATAGATGTACCTGAAGCTTCCATCTCCCTTTCTGACTAAAGACGGACTGTACTATTTAATTAATACATCTTATATATGATACTAGATTGATTTTTTTTTTTTTGTTCTTCATTTAACATATTTTGACTGGCTGTACTGTGGTCACTTCTCTTAAGGTATAATCCTTTGCTAAGGGTTTCTGTTGCCACAGAAACATCAATAAAATTCTGAAAATAGCATCTTGAAACACTAAAATGTTTTAATGCAGTACTGCACTTAGTGTGCTGGGGATTAATATTTTTTTTTCCCCGTTCATGTTTATCTATTTTTGTTAGTCTATATTGTGTTTTTATTTACGTTCATGAAACTTTTACTCTAGATTTTTTACTCTTTTTACATTTTTTAATGATACAAATATTCACACTTTTTGTTTTACAATTAAAGTGACATTACCCTTATACCATTTTGTACAGCCGTCACCTTGCTGTCCCCCCCCACGTAATTTTTGTAGTAGTTGTGTGCCATTTACGCCACTGCCAAGTAAGAAAAAATGTTATTATAATGTGCATGTTGTTTGCTTCTGCGTTTTGAAATTCCACTTATTCTGTGCCAATTTTTAGTTATTTTTGTGTCACTTTGTATTTCTATTCATTGTGACATACAGAAAAACCTCACTCAAAAAAAGGAAAGAAAAAAAGCAACAAAATAATCCCTTGGGGTTTAGTTAGAGATGTCAGCAGTCAAATAACATGAGGTGCCATGTCCAATGATAGCAGGTCACAAAAATGTCAGCACCCAGTAACTTACATGTTGTTGTCAATTACTTCTTTTGTTTAGTAACCTGCTCATCATATACCACATTGATTTATATCTAAATAAATTTACTTTAAAATATCACTGCATGGTTTGATATTTGGCTCTTGTAGTCTACTGAGAATTTCTGACTATAAATATCCATTTCACACCAGAAAAAAAAAAAAATGACGATATGACACCATAAATTATTAATCGTACAAGCTGGGAAACAAACAGCATTGTTGCTGGGTTGTTTTTTTATGTTTTTCAAATGCTTGACTTCTTAAATACCTTTTGAAATTTTCTTAAAGGGACTGTATCACCTAAACATTTTTTTCACTGTGCATGTAGAGCAGGGGTCTCCAAACTTTTCAGCAGGAGGGCCACATTGTACATTTTGCACATTTTCGCGGGCCAAAGAAAAAACATTATTATAATTTTACTTTTTACATATGTAATAAAAAGGTTATTTAAATCCATTTATTTTTAATTCCTTTCTCTGCACTCACATTTCACCCAGGCCTTACCCCGGTACCCAGATTGCACTCACACGACTGAGCCCCAGCACCGAGATATGCCCATTAATATGCCAGGCAGAATGCCCATTAATATGCCATTCTTTGCCCAATAATATGCCACAGTCAGTATTCCCAATAATATGCAACAGCCAGGATGCCCAATAAAATGTCACAGTCAGTATGACTAATATGCCACTGTCAGTATGCCCATTAATATACCACTCTTTGCCCAGTAATATGCCTCAACCAGTATGTCCAATAATATGCCATAGCCAGTATGCCCAGTAATATGCCAAAGCCAGTGTGCCCAATAATATGCCAGTCAGTATGCCCATCAATATGCCAGTCAGTATGCCCATTAATATGCCACTCTTTGCCCATTAATTTTCCACAGCCAGTATGCCCAATAATATGCCATAGTCCGTATGCCCATTAATATGCCACTCTTTGTCCATTAATATGCCAGTCTATGTCCAGTAATATGCCACAGCCAGTATGCCCAATAATATGCCAGTCACTATGCCCAATAATATGCCACAGCAAGTATGCCCAATAATATACCACTCTATGTCCTTTGTTTTTTTTAGGGCCTGGGGCACCCCTGACAGAGGCCCTGGGGGCTGGATAAAAAAAAACCTGTGGGCCATAGTTTGGAGATCCCTGATTGAGAGCATGAAAAAAAAGTTGAAAATTATCTATACATTGTGTTATCAAAATTGCAAGCAAATGACAAAATTAGGCACCTGTGGCTTGATATGCAAATCACCTGGTTTTCAGTGGAAATGTGCAATTTGCATGTCTAGCCACAGGTGATGTCATAAGCAGGAGACTACACACACACACACACACACACACACACACACACACACACACACACACACACACATACATACATTGAAAACACATTTTTCTACTAATTTTTGCATTTGCTTGCAATTCTGCTAACACAATGTATGGATCATTTGCAATTGTATTTATTCTCTAAATGCACTTTAAAAACAATTGAAATAATGCAGTCCCTTTAATATATATATATATTTTTTTAATTTTTTTGCTTATGCTTCACTAATAGAAGGAAAAGTTTAAAACCTGGTGCCACCTGCCTGGGGTACACCCAACTTGTATCTCTACAGATATTCATTAGTTTACTCTTCGCTCTGCCTCTTAGCTGTAGCAAAGCTGATCTGGGACACACTAGTAGTGTCTTAATGAGTTCTGGCAGGTTTGGTGGCCTCTCTCTCTCTGTCCGGGTCTGAGAACCACTCTGCTGCCAGCCAGGGGGCCCTTACCTGCTCCTGCAGCTCCCCAGTCCTCCTCTGCCCACCCTAGGTGCTCTCCACGACACGCTTGGCCACATCCCCAGCCTCTAGTAACACAGGCACCGCTAAATGTTAGGGCCTCCATTCTGCGGCTGTCTAGAGGGCTTAACTTAGTGCTGAATAGCCTACCTACTCAGACTCCGGACTGTGTGTTCCTTTATTCCTGTGGCCTTACAGTTATCTACCCTGCTAAATAGCTACCCACACGAGACACACACTCTCTCTCTTGATCCAAAATTCTGATTAAGTGGTGATTTATAGGCTGGTCACATTGTTTCACCTCTCACAAATCATGTCACCCAACCCTTTTATAACTGTGAAATCTACTTGATTGCTCTTCTGCACCAATCAGGGCCTGGTTTGAGACTTTAGATCAGGAAGACAAAGTAGAGTGCTCTTTGTTTTCAATTTCATGAAAACTTACTTTGGTGCAAGATGAAGATTACTGCTTGTAGAGTGCACAGGCTTTTTTCCAGTGTTATCTGATGCAGGCATTCTGCATACATCACATTTTTAATATTTGATTCAAGCCCTCCCCCAGTGATTACTCTGCATGTTCACTGCAGGTGCGGCAGCCCTTATTATATAGACGCTGAGGATATAAAGTTTGGTTTCATTTAGTTACTTCCTGTGCTCCTCGAATTGAAAACATTGTGTGGACTGTAATAACTTGTACACGCTATGATCTCTTAACAGTGCAAAACATTGTCTGATGTAATCACCAGAGACATTCAATTCCATGAATTTAAATGAAATTGTTCTCATTGGTTCCTGCAGCAACAAAATAAATAAATTACCTTTACTCGCTAGTGTGGGCAGTCCTGGTTACTTGCAAGCTGCTGTAATTTCACAAATTAATCTAGCTGTAAGTATTTTATATTTTAAGTAATGCAAAATGTAAAACATGCATTTTAAAGTACTTTAAAAGCACATTACTATGCATTAAAATTTTGAAGACGCATTTGGGGCAGTAGACAGTCCCTTTAATGTCTTATGTTTACTATTCCCTTGACCACACTGTAAAGTAAATAGAACGCACAACCACTTTTTCATATATCTTTATGATAATAGTCTTATGCCAATGTTATTTAGATACTTCCACCAGATTTTTTCAGTATTTTTATTTTTTACCTTTTTAACGATGACTTCATATTGTTACATTTCCATCTTTCTTTCCTCCTTAGAATTCGACGGTCCTTTTACATTTGTTGCCTGATAAATGCTGTGCAGTTTTCTAGGGAGCATGTGATCATCTCTATCCGCCAACATAGAATCATAGAATGTGTCGACAGATGAGAACCATTCATCCCATCTAGTGTGCCCAACCAGTCCCCATCGACTGCAGGCACTAGGTAATTGGTTCTCCACTGCTCTCCTGTAATCAGTCACCAGGATCCTGCTTCAATAAATGCTGCCCATCGCCAGAGATTGATTTGGAAGAAGAGGGGGAACTGTTCTCTGGTGAAACAGAACTGCTTGACGAGCTGCCCAGCAGCCATCAGTCAACAATTATTTTTTTTAAAAAGAGAGGAGGATGCTGAGAAAGGAATATCACAATTTAAATATGTCCATGTTACCTAGAAACATATTTAAAAACCCAGCTGTAGCAGATAAGAAGAAAAAATGTAATTTCATACTAAAATACAGCACATTGAGCAAGCATTGGAAACCAGCTAAATGGATGTGTGTGTGCTAGATTTCCTTCAAAAATAAGTTGTACTCATATATATATATATATATATATATATATATATATTTCCTTTTTAGTTTGTTCCTCATGACAGAAATCAGGCATCCTGTTATCAAAATTGCCTTCCTTAAGTAACTTTTCTGAGGTACAATATCTCAAATAGAATTTGCATTTTACTTCAGACTAAAGCATAAACACACAGATACATTTAAAATATATTATATGTGTATATATATATATATATATATATATATATATATATATATATAGTATTTGATTTAGACTGTGAGGTGATGGTGGGCCACAATCCGCTATTGTACAATATTCTTATACCTGTAACTAATAAACAGATGTAATATGCCCCAGCCAGGTGCCCATTAAACCTGTTAGTCAGTTTGCCTATTCAATATGCCACAGTTTGCCCATTAACAAATGCCGAAGCCAGGTGCCCATTAAAATATATCACTGCTGAAGTTTGCCCATTATTAGTTTGCCTATTAAATATGCCATAGTTTGTCCATTAACATATATGCCCCAGCCAAGTGCCCATTAAAATATTTCATGGTTAGTTTACACATAAAATATGGCATAGTTAGTTTGCCTGTTAAATATGCCACAATTTCCCCATTAACAGATGCCGCAGCCATTTTGTCCATTAGAATGTCATAGCCAGTTTGCCCATTAAATATGCAACAGTGCAGCTATTAACAAATGCCCATGCAAGGTGCCTATTAAAATATGCCACAGTTTGCCCATTAACATTTACCCCAGCAAGGTTCCCATTAAAATAGGTCCATTAAATATACCGCGGTTTGCCCATGTCTTTTTTCACTGATGTGGTGTAAATATTAATGTCTGGTTTTAGATTTTATATTGTAATCCTGAATTGATTAATATGTTGGTTGAATATATATGAATACAATTGTTGAAATGTAAAAAAAACCTGTGGATTTTTACCCATTAACATATGACCTAGCCAGATGTCCATTTAAATATGTACATTTCGTATTCCACAGTTTGCACATTAAATATGCTACAGTCAGTTTGCCCATTAACATATTCCTAATCCAGTAGCCTATTAAAATATGTCCATTAAATAGGAACCGTTTGCCCATAAAAATACTGTCTGGTGCCCATTACATCCCCATCCCCAATACTTGCATGGATGCTGCTGCTTGGCCACCTCAACACGCAGGTAGTGTGCAGGAGGTAGATAGTAGCTGGATATGACTTACTGTCATATCCAGCGGCAAAACAGGAACTGTACTTGAAGAGTATTTACCTGGCCTGCATCTCATCCATAGCTGCTCGTGTCGCAGGCCGGGTAAATATTTTCAAGTGCATTGGAACTGCTGGCTGGATAATTTTGTCTAGCAAGACCGCAGGTTGCGACCAGTGATTCAAATGTATGTCCCCTTTAGGATGAGTAAAAAAAATTCTTAGACATTTTCTCCTCTGATGTATTATTCAGGAAATAATAGAGATTTATTTAGGCATATCTCGTGTAGATTCATGTCATCTTCATAATTTAAGTTGGTAAGGATAGGCCAGGACGTAAGTCCCGGGATAACCTAGAGGAAAACCAGCTGCACTATACTGACAAGGCCAATGTGGTTGATGTGTTCCTCATACAGAGGAGGCTTGCCATTTACGTCAGGACTGCCATGATGGTTGGGACCAGTTGAAAGTGTTAATGGAGAGGGCTCCTCAAAAGATGGTCATGCCCCTCCTGAGTCAGTACCATCCTATAGGGCAGGCTGTTTCTTGGTGTAAGGTGTGGCTCCTATGTGTTTTCACACTTTTTGTTGTAGTGATTACTTTTTTGGATAAGTTAAAGGACTCGTTCAGCATTTCGTCTTCAACAAGGTCATCAAATCCGTGCCAAACGATTAGGATGATTCTTAAACAGATGGCTCTTTTGTTTCAGTGATGCTTTTTAAAATGTAAGTGAACAACATGACTCATCTATAAGGATCACATGCTTTATAGCAGCCATCTGTTACTATTAGCTACTGGACGTTTTCCTGTATCGACAACCCCCATTTTTTTAAAATGTTGTATTGTTTTGATCAATATATTAAGCTGGGTAGGATTATACAGGCTCAAGGCCAATTGTCTAAAGCCAGGAAATTCTGCCAAACAACGCTTAAAGCCTCTTTGGAAGCGGAGACTCCAAGATCTAACATTGATAGAGGACCCTTCCCAACAGGCAAATTTATATGGTTAGCCCAAAATGAATCTCTTGTATGAGACTGGGGTTCAGACAATGAAAAGGAGGACGTAAGGTCAACATGAAATAAAAAAATAACATAAGTGAAATTAAAGACCTGGAAAAGCCAGCATACCTTGCAAATTACTTTTGTTCAGACACCCCAAAATGTCTGTGTACCTTTCCTGATGAAATACTTTTTTGTTATTATCCATAGAGGTCTGGTGGCTCAGTCCGCATACAAATTAATTAAATATTCATATTCTGTGCTAATTGTTCTACTACAGCTCCAACATCTTATGTAAGGCTCTATTTTATATAGACCTTACTGTTACTGACCCAGTGATATGAATCTCTCATTTGCTAAATAATTTAGTGATTTGTAAAAATATCAAATATTTAATATTGTGCTCAAGAAAATGATAGCACAGGTTGCAATGCTAGTTCTGAAAGTTCCCATTTGGTATTGTTTACCTTTGGGAATTATCTGGAAATAGAAATTATTTCTATAATTCTGTTGCATTCACAGTTGCAAGAAAATGTACATTTATTTCAGTATTTCCAGGGCTAACATTTAATTTGGGAGGGTTTAACAGTTTAAATGCATGGCCTGTAAAATAATGTTAAGTAATATTGTAAAATCTATTTTTCCCAAAATATAATGATTTGGCCCCAATTGTAAAGAAAGTGGGCAATTATGGGCAGTATACATAACAGCGAGGATTGAAGATTATGTTTTTGCTAATATGTTTCAAAATGTATAATGTATCTCAAACGTGCGAGAACATGACAGGTTAATCAATAAGTGACAGAGAAGGAGGCACTTTTCCTCCATCCCTACGGACAACGTACTGTTATAATTGTTACTCTACTCCGTTGATACATGTAAATGCGAAGCTTGGTAATAGAACATTAGTTTGGGTTAATGATCATCACAAATCGTGCTATAAGCAGACTTTTAATACGAGTTGTGATTGCTTCAATGGTTTGACTAATTGGGAGGCTATAATATGATAATATATTAATTATATTGTTATACATATTTATTAGAGAATGTAAAGAAATGTACCGGAAGTTACCGTTATTAAGTACGATTTAAAAAAATATATTTTTATTTTGTACAAATGATTCTATTTACTGGATTGAAAATCCGAATCCAGTTGAAACTTTTGGTTTCTCACTGATCTGACAAAACATATCCGTATACATGAATGTTAAAGAAATGGATTGGAAATTATTTTTAGGCCCTGACAACACGTGCACAACTGGGTGAGAGGGTAGATGGGGTGGGAGAGGGTCAATGGGGTGGGAGAGGGTCAATGGGGTAGCACAGTGGGCAATAAATGTTCATGTGCTTTGTCTCTTGAGACCTTACTTACAAATGTTAGTACCTTGCTTTACTGATCACTGGTGCGTTAACTCTAAGTTCAGTTTCTCGACCTTTATAAAGCGGCCAATTAGTCACCTTTTCACCATTCCTTGACTGGCATTACATTTCTGCAGCAAAAGACCTATTTAATGTTCAGCCACAGATAACCATAAATAATAATTTAATCATAATAATCATAATCAATAAATTATGATTATGGCTAAATTTGATTGGCCCTAAATATGAATGGCCGGGGATTCCATTATTTCTATGGAAACACTATATGGGCAGGAAAAAGAAACGGTCTAATTCTTTAGCTACTGAGGTCACATGGTCAGAGAACGTGTATTGGGACCATTAGCTAAAGAAGTAAGAATTTAATTCCCTCTTGTTTGACCTAATTGCTCTACCTTGCTCTGAATGGTTAGCCTAAGTGAGCAGAAGAATGAAATGACTAACGTAAGCTAAACTAGGCAACACGTGTGCGTAATAGGAGTCAGACATGTTCTTGATCTGTTTAAGTCCTACATTTTTAATAAGTGTCCAAAATCTCAAATAATGCGGAAAAAAAAGGATGCACAGAAACAACAAAAAGAGGATCTTCTACACACAGTGTTATCTGTGCCTTGGCAGAGCTATGGACCTTTCATACCACGGCCTATTACCTATGCAGTAATAGAGAAATGCATAGAGAGCAGTTCACATGAGTTGCAGGTGAGATGAACATTCCATCTCATGACTTACATATGCATTGTCCAGGGACATGCGTGGTTCAATTGCCCATGTATTTGATTAGTTGACAATGCATTCCGCAGGGCCAGTTATGTTTTTCTTCCAGGCGAAACTAACCATGTTTAACCATTTATTAAACATGTTACTTATTTGTTCTCTAGGATTAATAAATTCATTTACATTATTAGCCCTGAAAGTTCATCTACCTTTTACCTTTCTTAAAATATGATTTTTCCACAATCTATCCTCAGTTGATGCTCTTGGGCAGTGGTGTATCTTAGTTTTGAGCGGACTAAATTCAGGCAGCCCCCACCCACCCACTTTGCAGAACAGGACATACCCCAGCAGGTGCCTTATCATCCATGTTGCACACCCATTACATGGCCCATCACCCCAGGATATGCCCCATCACCCACACTGCACACCAATTACATGGCCCATCGCCCCAGGATATGCCTCATCACCTACATTGCACACCCATTACATGGCCCATCACCCCAGGATATGCCCCATCACCCACATTGCACACCAATTACATGGCCCATCACCCCAGGATATGCCCCATCACCCACATTGCACACCAATTACATGGCCCATCGCCCCAGGATATGCCCCATCACCCACATTGCACACCCATTACATGGCCCATCGCCCCAGGATATGCCCCATCACCCACATTGCACACCCATTACATGGCCCATCACCCCAGGATATGCCCCATCACCCACATTGCACACCAATTACATGGCCCATCGCCCCAGGATATGCCCCATCACCCACATTGCACACCAATTACATGGCCCATCGCCCCAGGACATAGCCCATCACCCCCACTGCAAAACCAGGACATGCCCCATCACTTCCATTGCATGTCCAGGGCATGCCCTATTACTCCATTACATGCCCCATCCCCCACATATTAAATGCCCCAAGGACTTACCCATGAAAGTGCTGTTTGTTCCCTGTTGTCTAGTGACAGGCAGCATTGTGTCTGTACTCTTCCCAGGAGCACAGACAACCTACCATGCTGCCTGTTGAGCTGCCCTCACGATTTGATGGGTGAGTGCCGGCAGGTCACATGATCCCTGTGCAAATTTGACGTAAGACCACTGGGTCATGTGACCTGTCGAAACTAACCCATCATACCCAATCAAGCCCAACAGACAGCATGGTAGGATGCAGACACCATGCATCACAAGCAGAGCACTGGTGAGGGGAGATATTCTGATCAGCCCAGCCATCATCTCTGCAGGCAAGCAATGATTTCTTTTTTTTTTTTTAACGGGGTGACATTTTTTGCCCTCCCCCCCACGGCACTTGCCTTGTCTGCCTTGCGCTAAATACACCCAAATTACACCCTCAAATAAGCATTTATTCCAGCTTTCGTGTGAAATAAATGCAGATATACACCTAATTTCTGTAATCTCTTTAGTGCACAATCCATGGTTACTCATGTTAATATGTTAAATGTATCTCACGTTACGTAAAAAAAATTAGTTCAGAACAGATTAATGGAGTCTGAACCTGAAACATTTTTACATTTTACATTTTTGCCCAAGCAATCCAGAATTAAAAAAACGCACTAGCTAACAAACAAACTGAAATCTGTTATTTTGTGCCAATTCTTTCTGTAGCACTCCTAAAAATGTAAATAATTGCCAAACCCAAAAGGCAGAATATCATCAGTACTGTCATCCATACACCAAGTGAAGGAATACAAAAAGACAGTAGTTTCGCTTGCATTTGTTGGCCAAAATAATTCAGAAACCAGATAAAACATATATATATAAAAAAAAAAAAAAAAAAAAATCTAAAACAATAACTTGAATTTTCCATAATTGCTCACTCTCTTTCTCATGCGTAGTATCAGTCAATGAAGATGCCACCTTGTGTGATTTGTGTCTTCCAACTGAGCTGGGATGATTTCAATAGATCTGTACAAAGAGTATGCAGGGCTTTTATTTGCCTTTTCTGGGCTTTAGATATGCAGATCCATGGGGTGGCTGGTAATAATATGGTAAGAGATGATAAGCTCATCCAGAAGCTCAGATGTTTTGCTTACTATATGCGCTTAACTTTTTATGATAATATCACAGAACATAAAGGTTGACAGAAATATTTTTGATGTTGCATTGACATGCACTTGTTGTTGATACAAGTCATGGTAAAACGACGTTATCGTTTGCAGTTGGTTTCTTACACAAGGAGCTTACAATACTGTACAGCAGTACAGATTAGGCAGTAAAATACAGTCCCCAGCTTTGTTTCATCATGGAATATATTTCGATGGGTAGGATTCAAAACTCTACATTCCAAATGGGTAAATGGCCTTTTGTTGTGTGGTTCAAATACGTGTTAGTAGGAATATTATGTATGTTTACAGCTTTTTTTTTTTTTTAAAGTCTATTTACAAATAGTCAAAGACCGTATAAATGGAAATTGTTGTGCAGGAAGTTGTATCATCCTGAGTAATTACAGTGATTCATTTTTTTTAAATGATAACCAAACTTCTTTTCTTTTCTTTTTTTTTTTTTTTACTCTCTTTTTCAATAATGAAACTTACTTCATACTTTATTTGCTTGATAGAGTCCTCAGCTCCTCCTACTTTAATTCCTGACCCCTTTGCTCAGTTGTGTCGCCGAAGCAAATGAACCAAGAGGCCGTATGTGGCATTGGAAATTAATTTCTGACACAGGCCTGAGTGGTGAACTGTGTGTGCTAAAGCAGAATCAATGGGAACTACATTTCCCATGATTCTGAGGTAGAAAAAGCCACGATCGCGCATGCGCGCACACACAGTTCATCATTCAGGGTCTCCTCCGAATTGCATTGCCGACACAACTTTCAGTAATACAATTCGGATGTAACATTCATAGAGTCCCTAAGCAGGGGAAGGAAATAATGTATAACATAAGTCACCCCTCTCCCCACATAAATAAGTTCACTTAAGTTAGTTACTGACGCAAAAAAAAAAAGTTTAGTTAATAAATCCTTAAATACCCTTTCCTTATTTTGACTTTTGTGTACACTGGACCCCAGGGTACTGAACAGGATTGTGACTGATGGGGTACACGTATAGCAACAAAAATGAAAGACCAGCACTCGGTTGTAAAGTGATGAATTTTTAATCACACATAGGCAACGTTTCAATCCTTGCAGATCTTTCTCAAGGCTTGAGAAAGATCTGCAAGGATTGAAACGTTGCCTATGTGTGATTAAAAATTCATCACTTTACAACCGAGTGCTGGTCTTTCATTTTTGTTGTTATTTGAAGATTTGGGAGACATCTTAAAGTCCGTGCACCGGGACTTTATATCTTGTGCGGATCTGGGACTATTTTCTAGGGGTACACGTATAGACATTCTTTTCCTATCCCTGCTTGGCGAACGCTCTGGGACATATTAGCCCAAACTATAGCACCACCAGGAGGGATGTTGGCTTCTTCTACCAGCTGGATTTGTTTCTGAAAAGCCATACCACAGAAAATCAAACAAAAGACCCCACTTAAATAATTCAAAAATAAAATGAATATATAAAAAGCAAATGACTGTGTATACACAAATTTACTGTGTATAAAAAAAGGAAAATACATATAATAAAATAACATAGGAATAACTATCCCCAACACAAAATAAATCAATAAGTAATCAGTAATATATATATCTTGGGCTGGAGGTCATTGAGAGTTTTTCCCATTGCTCATATGGTTAGCTGTGCGTATGTGAGAGATAAATTTGCTTCCATGAATGATTAACAAATCGTCTGTTAAGAAGGAACTGTAGGACGTTTTTGTTTATTTTCTGCACATTTATCATATACATTTGGCCACGCATTCAAAGTTTTTCTTTTTCATCAATATGGTAATTCTTTCGACCATGAAACGGTATCAACCATCTCTTCGCATAATATTCACATCACAGGGATTTTGTATTTTTTGGCCAAGAAGCAGTTGGGTCTGTGATGAGACTTTCTGCACCAACAATTCTGTTTCTCACCATCTGAGGATTTTTAAGTAAGCGCATATGGGGTCTAGTTAACTGGCATATGTGTAGGGCTTTGGCAATATACTGCAAGGCTCTTCTGGGTTAGGTAATATGGGATACATGGAATCAGTCCCCAAGTGGAATTTTCGAATGCGTGTTAATCTATCAGAAAACATTGGTTAATGGAGAAACCAAGACGGAAAACAATTGTCTGCAGCATCCAGTAACATGGACACATAATGGAATCCATAGCAGAAAAGGAACATTAAGACCTCCTGGAATGCCAATCTTTCCTATTTAGTGTAAGGCATGTTCCCCATTTATAGCTCTATATACATTTGTGCATTAATACTCTATTGCATCAAGTTCTTTCCCCAAGAATGGGTTAAGATCATCTAAATGCATCGATTCTTTCCTATTCATTCCATAATGCTGAGCATCCTACGGTTGCATTGTTTAAGCCAACGATCCACAGACTAGTCAATAACGGAGAGGGGGGACAGCTGTTTTCTAAGTACTAAGGCTAAATACTCCCTACAGTTGTACAAGAAGCAAATTCACCCTTTATCATTATGGAAATAATGATAGTTCAGTACAAAAGGTATGGGGAGATGTCATATACATTTTCATATATTTCACAATTTTATTTTCACTTGCAAGTGATACACCCACCGGGGAAGCTGTGTCTGAATGTAAAAATGTTCTCCGGTGCTCATAGTTCTTATTATACTTTGCCTGAAATCACAAAAGCAAATCGCAGGAGGTTTGATTAATATCCCGCAGTTGCACGGTTATCCCCTAAAGTTATATGGATATTAAATTATCACCGCAATTGATAAATGAAGAGATAGATGGGTAGATGCACAAATATTGACAAATCATGATAATGCATGAGTGTGTTTTATCTATTTGTAAGATAGGAAAAAAAAAAAAAAAAGAAAGAAAAGCACGCAGGCCTTCAGAATATTGTACATAGTACTTGTTATATGTCTTAGCCTAAAAGCAATTTTATTTTGTAGTGTTTGTGGCTGTGGTTGCATGGTTTTTAGAATCATTTTCTTAAAGCCATTTGTGAATCTGATGCACTGTTCATTTATTAACCCCTTTGTGACCTACTTTTCTGTTTTTTTAACATTTTGGGTTGTGCTGCACAATTACTTTTTTTTACCATGACTGCAGTGTTTGTGTTTAGCTGTATAAATGGAATTTTTGTGAAGGAAGTTTTATTATCCTGAGTAACTACATTGATTTTTTTTTTAAGGAAAATAAATCCTTAAATACCCTGTCCCTATTTTGACACTAAAAAGTATCAAGACTGATGGTGTACAAGTAGAGACATTCTCTCCTCTCACCGCTTAGCTTTCACTTGCTCATTTTTGGAGTTTTGTACATGAGCCTAAAGCACCAGGGTAGTATTATTTTTTAGTTTAGTCCGATCAGCGGAATGGATGGAAGGAAAAAAAAAATCATACATTGATGCCGAGGAAACCTACCCTGTATATTGGTAGCAGCCTGGTCAGGACAAACGTTACCAACACAGAGGACTCAGTGTATCTAAAAACTTCAGCTATGTTTTGGCATCTGCAAAGCATGCAACGGAGAGGTAGCGGAACACTGCAAAAGCTATCGAAACGATTCGGGCAGGACCTCACCAGTTGACCAAGCAGGAAGCCGGCAAAGTCACTACCGTATATGGTCGTATGGTTCCACACAAGCTTTTTAATGTTTTTGAAGTAAGCCTTATTTGCAGGGGCCAATATAAAGTATTCCTTTTTATGCTACACTATGTCCACAATATTTTTTTCTTTATCACAGTAGTTCAATATATATATATTTCTTTATGTATATTTTTTTTATATTGCACAACACTTAATTACTGGTCTATTTCTTATGAAGTACAGTTCCTATAAAAGGCCAATTAGTTGTTTAGCAGGTGTACCATGAGGGGTACTGCTGTCTAACACATGGGAGGTTGAGCCTATACCGATTGGATGAGTGTCCTATGTTGTCAGAATGCCTTCCAGCACTTTCAGGGCTGCATTTGGCTTCTGCATGCCACTGAGATGAAATGTTTTATACATGTGCTGGTGATTTACTATAAGAGTAGTCCACTTTACTTGTATTCCCCATCAAATACTTCCTATTTTCTGCCCCCGGCATATCAGGCCACCGAGGGGGAGGGGAAAGGGGGGCAGAGCCTGGGAGGTTGCGGTTTTTTTGTATGTTATGATGAATACAAGTGATTTAGTTATTACAAAGTTTTCTTATAATTATAGATACATAATTATATACACTACACTTCCATTCGATAAACTATTGAAATACTATATCCACACATTAAATAGGTTATAAAACATCCTATATCTAGGATGCATTGTTTTAGATACATTAGGGGGGTTGTGTTTTAGCACTACTGCTGTCACAACTCTTTGCATGTGCTGTCTGCACTCTCCGATGTCTCAGGATTGCGGTCCAGAGTCCCGCTGTCCTACCAAGCTCTACTTCTTGGTGGAATAGCCTTCCAAAATCGTGACGGTCTCATGCAAAGTTGGACAGCTGGGAGGCAATCAATAGTACTAATGTAACTAATGCTTCTGTGCCTATAGAAGGGCATTTGTAGGTGGCTTTATATCCAATTGAGAGCTATGTATAAAAATTGATAAGGTAATAAGAATAATGCATTGTATTTACAAAAACTAATATGGAAATACATTTACTGCATCCAAATGCACTATATAAGGAGTTTTATTATTTTGGAACTCCGTTATACACTTAAGCACATCTAAAATTCTGAGCTACTAGAAAATAGGGACACCAGGAGAAGGAAAGAAGGACAGAGGTATTTAGAGCTAAAATGACGACTGTCCCTCCCCACTTGGGAGGCGTGACACCAGCATGGCAGGCCATTCCCATAGACCTCTAAGAACAATACACACAAACATAAAAGTAGCTGCACGCCCAATGAATACATTTGGCTTGGTAATAAAATATATATTGTCTTAATATATTAGGGTGCGACACTTCTACAGTATGTTTGTGTAATATCTAGAGCTCCAGTTCAGTGTATGAAAGCTCCAGTCTTGTGAATATATGCTGGTTCTCCATTAATAGGACTCATGGTTCTGTATGAGATCTTTTTCCATCCAGAGATGAGCTCTTTTTCCATCCAGAGATGAGCTCTTTTTCCATCCAGAGATGAGCTCTTTTTCCATCCAGAGATGAGCTCTTTTTCCATCCAGAAAACATAACCTGCAAAGTACAGATCATCAGGAAGGCTTTCTGTTCATTTAACAAAGACCCTATAATGCTAAACAGTGCTATTTGTCTTCGGAATAGATACTGCCGCCCTCCTGAGAGGGCAACCACTGGGATTTAAAGCTTCCGCAAACACATTATGGGCTTTGCTCGGTTATACTTTATTCTAAATACTTTTTATTTGCTGAATATTTATTGACATGGATAGCCTACACTGAGAAGATATCATTTTCAGATTAAAAGCCAGGCAGCACATTCTTAATTAGTATCCTATGAAGCTAAAAATTAATTCACAAGCAGGGAATAGTTGTCATGCAAAACGAGATCGCAATTATACTAAAGATTCGGGTACCTGTGGTGCTAATGTAAAAAAAAAAAAAAAAAATCTGTTACTCTTAGTGATAGCTGATTTTCTTCCTAATATATGTAAAATAAGTAATTGTGCCGTTAGGCTGAATATTAGAACAATAAAGGTTTTTTTTCTGCTCATATGTCGAAAATCATTTTCAGCTTCTACATTCAATTGACTTGGTTGGAGACCAAGAATATTAGTCAGGTGAAAAGAAAAACAATCTGCCTGTGTTATTTTGGGGTTTATTCAGTGTAAATGTATATGGTATTGGAGGATAAATGATTACCTTAAACATACACCCTACCATATGGGTGGACAACTCAATTGGGAGCCTATACCATTACATGTCTTGTTCATATGTAGTACACAGGACATTTTCTACTCTGCACTGGCATTTTCACATGAATATTGATATCATCAGGGATAGACAATGTGTCTATAGAAGTACACCAGTATCCATGGAAAGTCTGAAGGTCCATAGAACATCATTGAGTTGTCAGTCACACCCCTGGATCTGATACAGTACACTGATTACGGGTGTATACATAGCCAATTAGACAGACTATATCACATTGCTATTTATTTCCATAGCACCAACAATTAACGTAGTAATAGGTACAGAGCATAGAGGGGGAACTACATACTATAGAGAGCCCTGCTCGCAAGAGGCTATAATCAACCACCGCAGACAAGACATACAGAAACAAGACAGAGAAGTCTAGCTTCTCCAACTAGGTTCAAAGAGGAGTCTATATCCTGGCCAGCATGTATATCCTATTATATGGCCCCATCAAGTTATGACATTTGTGCCACTACAGCCATAAACAAAACTTTACTTATATGGCAGCAATGCTTCTGTTTTACTCACACACCTGAAATCTATGGGTATCTTGGAAATCTGTATTTCGTTTTGCAAGAAATATAACCTTATTTATAACTTTTAGCAGCTACCTCATCATTCTAATGGTATGTACCCCAGTAATTAGGCTGTTTTTAAGGGCACCCACATTGTGTGTTGATCTATTTTGAGTGACATTTTGGAATTCAATTCATCATTCATTACATCACCCCTTATAATAATTTGGAATACCCTAACCCTGAAGATAAAACATTCTTTCATCATTTTTACTCCTTTCTGAATTTTGTCAGATAAATACCGATATTCATGTCCTATTGCTCACTCCTGGACTCTCTAATGGTTCCATTTTCAGAGGCATTGTGGTTTGTCAATGCTGGCAGGAGATATGTTGCCTTTACTAACCCTCTCTGTCAGAGTTCATTTCTCACTATTGCGGCACTTCCACTTGGGCCTTGATCACATCTTAGCAGGTTTCCTCTAGTTTCCTCACTTGAACAGCGACGTGTCACTACTTTCTGCAGCCAATTTGAGAATAACACAACACTTGACACCTACAAATTAAATGTACTAGAGTGCTGTAGCGCACAGTGCCAGATATAGCAAGCTGGTTACTGTTCTAATAGAGGTATCTACACACTACACATATGCATGGAATTCTATTTTTTTCCCCCCACTCTAAAACGGTCTGTCAAGTATTTATGAACAGTGCACATTAATTCCACTCTGTTTTTGTCATCAGCGGAAAAAAATGATTTTTTTTTTTTTTTTACCCAGAACATTACCACTGTTTCATGCATACCAAAACAACGCCTTTCAATGTGACATTATTACACCAGGTGGCCTCTTAAGAGTCAGCTCAATGTGATTTCAAATGATAGGGTAGAGTACATAAAGGAAATTAAAATAGTATCATACTTCTGATTTAAAAGCCAGTTAATTGCAAAGGCTTGTTAATAAACAGTAAAAAAAAAAAAAAATGACTGCAATGAAATGCATATTGCGTAGTGTATAAATAAACCATGGAATGGAAAGTTAAATGTTGTGTAGCACATTTACAAAAACAGCAACACAGTATTAAAATAGCAGATCTTTTTCAATATGGATAATGTAGGTCATCTCAGTTTTATACTATACACAACCATCCATGCTCTAATTTCAAATTAGAATTTTCAGATAAGGGTAGAGTTTTTGGATACAGATGAAAATTTTTTTGCATTTTAGTCATATTCAGGGTTGTATTCAAAAAATGTTCAGCCAGTACGAAGTTTCCTGGATGGGATCTCCCCCCCCCCCCCCCCCCCATGCGATCTTTTCATCATTCAGGCACTCCTGTAGTTTACTACTCTGTTAGTCCTGTCTATCAGTGATATTTAACCTTTGATATTTCAGTTGCTGTGAACTGAGCTTCCTATCATTCTCAGACACAATGCAGTTCTTTAGTTCAATAAGCTTAAGTACCAAAGACTCCTATGCTGCCCAGCCAGTCTTTTATCTATAACATATTACACAGCAGCATCTTAGCCCCTTTCCATTCCAGTCCAATCCTTTCCACTCCCAGTCTGACCTTTTGGTACCACCCTTTCCTCACACCTCCATTACCCCATCAATTACAGATCTCTTGCTCACATCCTAGACCCCTCACCAACATCCCTCCTCATCTCAGCACCTTCTGCCATCCTAACATTCCATAATGCTAACAAATGGCTTAATATAATCCCATGAAGGCTTGTATTTGCTTGACCTACCCATGCAGATGTGTCCACCTTTTTGTTTGTAACAGAATCTGTGCATTGTGTTGAGTCCTGTCATAAATATTGTTTATTTCCAAAGACGTTTTTTTAAAAATGGAAACAATTTTCCCTGTCTTCTGTTTACCCTCCATAGAATTTAATATGTATAAAATCCACTAGTAATTAATGTATGCTGAGCATTCTCCTTTTGGAACTGTGGGTTTAAATTAGAGTTTACTATTACTTTGTTACTGGTGTCTAGAGATTCTAAAGCTAACGATTCTCATTAATAGCACATTCATTACTCCTGAGAAACAATAGGTGGTAACGCTAAATTAATTGATATTCTTGCCATAATGTCTAAATGCCATCTTTTAGCTATCTCGTTACATATAATTTGCACTTATTAAACAATTAGAACCTGTGTAAATATTACCATTAAATAGGCCCAGTACACAGAATACATAAAATGCTGGATGTGACGGCAACATATTGCCTTTTAAGTTTCTGTTTGGGAAGATGTCGTTTGTAGGCTTTCTATTCTTCCTGCTAGAAATCCCAGCATCAGGTAACTATTATCTGGACCTAATGTTAACAGGACAGAAGGATTATTTTTTTTTTACATTTCTCGTGTAACCTGTAGCATCTTTTCTGTCATCACCCACTTTTTCTCTGGGGTAATTCTGTGGTAAGCAGACAATACTTTGCGTGCGTCAGATGTTTTTTCCTTTGCAATGCTGTTTCTTTGTGGGGTTAAGGTATTGCATTTTTTGTTTACCAAGAAGTTAAAAATAATTGTGAAAACGGCTTTAGTCTATATTCGTGGTGGCGAAGGTTCTTGATCCAAAGTGCCCATTATACGACAGGAAACCAAGTTAATGATGTCAGAGTGCCATTTTACTCCACATTCTAATTCCTCTCTCCAATTTTCGTTGCAGACTCCTTTTATTTTAGATCCCCCTTCTCCTTGTTTTAATTTCTATTGGTTCTATTGCTCCATCTCAGTGGCCCTGTGTGCTGCACTTCCTTCCATTGATGATGGCAGGTGACCGTGTAGTCAGTGGCAGAGTACCACCTCAGCCATGCACGAGTGTCAGACTTGGCACTATTCCCTTAGGTTTGCCATCACTGGTCTATATGGAGACAATATGATTGTATGCTGCCTCCATGCAAACCGGCTATTATTTAGCTCTTTCAAAGTTTGAGTTACGCTAGAAAGCGGTACAAAGGGGCTGTTTTTGCATAAAAATCACATTTGTGCATGAGGAGTCTCCTTATGTTTTTTTTTTTTTATATATAGCAGTGCCTTTGATGATCTGAACTATGAGATGTAACTTTCCATGTTTAGAGCCAGTCATTTTCTTTTTTGATATTTTAGATTTGGAATACTAAGTATCTGTTACTCTTTTCTTTAGTGTTATAGGGTGTGTTTTTTTTTTTTTTTTAGAATATAACTTTACAGTTTTGATAAGAAAATGTTAACCTTTTGAGTTTTAGATCATGCTGCCAACCATATGAATTTCTGCCCTTTCACACCTTCTACCAATGCTAGTCCCTGGGTCTGAGAATACCTGTACCACTGGGACCGTTCCCACTTCTGCTCAAAATGCTGCACTCTGGTGAAGTGTTTATCATATGATAGCATAGAAAGCCATCCAAATAGTGTTGTGCTAAGAGATGGGATGAAAGACACAAGTCCATCAAGTTCAACCCTTCTACCTATCATTCCAGCTTTTGATACAAAAGAAGGCAAAAACCCCTAAGGAAGCTATCTCGAATTCTGCCTCCTAGGGGGAAAAATTCCTTCTTGACTCCAAGGGGCAATCCTATTTCTCCTTGTATCAATAAGCTCTATTATCATTGCTTATTCTATTATTATTAATAGCCCTGTATGTTCTGCTTTTCTAAAAAAAAAAAAAAAAACATCCATACCATTTTTAAATGCATCTTTTGTGGTTGATAGCACTACCTCTCTTGGCAGTGAGTTATCATATCACCTCTGAGACGCCTTTTTTCTAATGTACATAAATGCAATTTTTTAAGTCTCTCTTCATAACTAAGATCCTCCAATCCCCTTATTAATTTTTTACCTCTCCTTTGCACTTTTTTCTAGTTCCTTAATATCGTTTGTGTTGAAGAATATAATTCCAATAGAGTAGACACGCACTCCGAAAGTCCAGTGCAAGGTCACAGTGTCACCCAGACTGCCAATAATAACTTCAATAAATAGCCGAACCAGCACATAATGTGACAAACGTGGATTTATTGTCCCGCAGACAACGTTTCAACGACTAAGGTGGAGTTATATTCAAGCCTTCGGGGTATGCACTTTGTATTGTATATATATTGATGTTTGTTCATTCACATCCTGGGCCTTGAAGAAAACTCCACCTTAGGATGTTGAAATGTTGGACAATAAATCCATGTTGTGTCACTTTATGTGCCGATTTGCAGTTTATTGACGTGCTGAAGATTATATCTTACCTTTGGTTATGCCAAATAAAGGCCAGACTATATAGATGTGTATGTGAAAGAAAAAATAAAGAGAAGAACTTTCTAAGGGGATACAGTTGTATGGGTAGCATGTATTAATAGATTACAGTAGAGTTTGCATGCACTTATACGTAGAGATGCACTCGCTACAAAGGCTGGAGACGTCATGCTCTGGCTATATGTCTGCGTCACCTTGTATTTTGAAGAATTTTTGTTTGTGAGGACAGGTACCCTCACGGGTAGTGTTTGGTAGTTGATTGCTTAATACAGCTCTTCGTCAAAGATCTAATATACCTATTGTTGAATTACACCTCCAATAATTCTCAGCTGAGTAGCTTTAGAATTAAACAGCATCTAGATCAGGGCTCAACAAACCTCTTACTCTTACCCTCCCCCCCCCCTCATAAGCTTCTATTTTTGCTGAAATGACAGGCCAAACATATGCTGATGACGCACATTTCTTTAATTAATAGTGGGTGCAAACAAAATGCTGACTCGGGTATAGATTTCATTGACGGGTTTCTATGATTCACACGTCATGTATCCATTCCTTGCCTTGGGGTTTACCGTTCTATCCACCACATTGTCTAGCAGTTCTCTGGCGGAGTGATAGGTATATGTGATCATGGATTGATGATAGTCTGCTTCCTGAAATGTGTGACTAATTCTCAGCAGTGGTAGTTGTTGTAGATTTTGATCTGCTTCACTGTTCTCTATGATAATGTTTAATGATAATTGCAGCTCTAGTGTAAATACAGCTTTGAATGGCTTTAGATGCAAACCTTAATGCAAGAAATGAAAAGGACGCAAAGAAAACATTATATAGCCTTGTTCAGTGTATTTTAATTGATGATAAGCATTTTTATTAAAATGGGGTAAGCTCCTATATTAAAAGATTGGAACAGACTGACATCCACTTCAGATTCAATGAAACTATGATTCAATATTACTAGCACCTTCTCCATTCTTAATAAAGTGCTGAGAATATTGATATTTATAATGAACTATCTGGCCTTCTGCATATGGACCTTAGCGTCTCAATAATCTATATTGCCAAGAAATGGTTGTCCTATACAAAGTTTACGCCTAAATCCCATTCCCAGAAAGAGAAACTGTAAGATGCATTGGGAATTAAAAATATATATAGACATCATCTTTGTATAAATAATATCAATGATCCCTGCTCTAAACCAAGATGGATAAATGTGTTTATCTTTTTTTACAACTTTTTTTTTTATTATTAGACTATTGATGTATGGCCAATAGCTTTCATATCAGAGACCATATACAAGAAGTGGTGACATCACAAGTTTAGAATGAGCGTATTCCTCCTCTCCTTCATACAGTGAAAGAGAACACGTGCAGGTCTTGGTGGCCACCAAGTGAGGCCTGGATAAGGCTTTGTGAGTAATTCATGCGGCTGTGAGATTAATCTCTTGAGCACTAGATCCATCACTCAACCTGTGAGATGAATACCGCGGTTAAAATACTCCATAATATGTTATTTCAAGAATTTCGTCTTTCTTTACAGCATAGAACGGTTAGCGACGATCTCACACGTAGACAGGATCTAATTGCCACCCCACATCATTTGCAATTATGAAAGTAAACCCTAGCAGGAAGGACCATGATGCACCATTTCATAACCACCGCTTTAGTCACAAATGCTTGATCAATGTGGATAAATTGCTTGTGGGAAGTGTTCAGGAGGCCTTTGATTTCTATCGTCATGTGTTATTCTTGATGACCTGCCACTACAGATCTACAGGGCTGCACTCTGTGTTTGACAACACTCATAAGGTCAATCAATACTTCCTGATTAGCAAGTGAGCTGGGAGCCGTGTTACTGCAAAGAAAGACCAGGCTGCCCTGGGCAGCTATCAGAAATGGCTATTTACTTATTACCGGCCAATATAGTCCTAAATGCTTGATAATCTCAAGGTTTGGGATAGGCATTTTATATCCGTTTCCTTTCCTCTGTTTTTAAAATAAAAACAATTGAAAGATTTTTGTTATTGTCGTAGGAAATTAACCATTATCATCCTCATTGCCTGTGATTGCATGCTTCATATAGTATCCGGTGCTCTCACGCATACAAATGCGCAGGGGCAGATAAGTAATCTGCGTTGGTGTGTTAAACATATATATTAAAAAGGGGAAGAGACAGCGCTAGAGTATACCCCAGAAATAACAAGACATATATTATGAAAATTAAAATTATTTATTATACATCACAGAATAAAATTATGCAGATAAAAAGACCATGCAAAGGTCCAGTACCACCAATGAACAAATGTAAATAAGTGGTCACATGAAGGAATAAAGTAAATACAATCTATATATATATATATATAAATGTACATAAAATTACAAAAGGGAAAAATAGGTACAAATAAAATGATATAATACAATCTTACCCACTGCTAGTATAGTGCTGTTCACCTGGCCAGGTTACAGAAACATAGGTATAAAATATACACTGTTTGCACACACACAGAAAAAACAAGACACCACTCAGGACGCGTTTCGTAGAAAACTTCTTCAGCTTGTGGGTGTGTGTGCATCCGAGCATTCTGTCCAGAATAAATCGGCGCTCGGAAGAGCTAAGATACAGCGCAAATACTTAAACTCCCAGGCCTCTGGTAGAGGACCCGAGGATGAGAAAGACACATACCACCCATAGGAGGGGGAGAAAAATATTTGAAAAGAAAAATAATATCATGTATATACACACAAGTTGTTTTATTTTTTATATAGCACTTTTAGCTCCAAGTGGATGGAAAACCGATGCCCTCGTACTTAAGCAAAACATCAACTTTTGTATATGTGTAAATAAGTGTGTGACTGTGTATGTATGTATCTATGTGTGTGTGTGTGTATATATATACAGTGTGTGTATGTCTATGTGTGTATATAGTAGTTTAGGTTGACAAAAAGACTTGTGTTCATCAAGTTCAACCCTTTTCCTATTCTTGTTTACCTCTGTTGATCCAAAAGATATAATATATATATATATATATATATATATATATATATACACACACACACACACACATAGTGTCATTCATACATTACCTCTGTTGATCCAAAAGATTATATATATATGTATGTATATATATATATATATATATATATATATATATATATATATATATACATAGTGTCATACATACATTACCTCTGTTGATCCAAAAGATTATATATATATATATATATACATAGTGTCATACATACATTACCTCTGTTGATCCAAAAGATTATATATATATATACACACATAGTGTCATACATACATTACCTCTGTTGATTAATGTATCTATGTACCGCTATAGATAATATATATATATTTCTGTAAAAACAGCCTCATAGTTACATGAATGCTGTAGATTTGGCACAGTGTGTTGGTGGTTGTAGTCCAGGTTACTGGGGTGTAGAGCAGCAAAGGTTGTATAATTTTGTTTATTGAAGATTCCAAGCTCCTTAGATAAATATGCTTCACATTCACACCCCAGAGGCCTAAGTGTAGTGAACACATGACAGAGCCATCACATATTATCACTCCAGCTCAGTGTGATTGACAAAGTCTCTTCTCTGGAGGATTGTGGTGCTAAGCTGCAATGGAGTCTTAATCACATTTTACTTTAGAGAGGGTGGCCCTGTAGGTCAGAGCACCCATTAAAGCCTCGTGCGGCTGTGAAATGCTGTCACCGCTGAAGCTACTTTCATGTTTTTGGTGAGTACAGTGATCAGTGTACTGCCACGTCTTGCAAAGGAAACATGATTGTACTGTAATTTTCACTGACATTTCATTGAGCCATGTCATAACTATTTGTACTCATATTACATAATTGTAAATCAATTCTGCATTGCATGTTATTTACATCTGAACTACGTGATCGTACTTTGAGTCTTAATCCCATCACAGGAAGTGAAGACTGGTAGTTAAATGTGTCCAGGGCGTGAAACCTTTTATTTTATTTCACAGAAAGCATCAACCTTCGAAAATATCTCTACCTTTGTCCTTAATGATGATACGTTAGAGGTTGTGTCCTGGGGCAGAAATGTGCAGCAAGCTCCATGGAAACTAACAGAATGTTCCTGCCGATGGTTCTTTGCCCCAGCTCTTTGTACATAACCCCCGTGCCATGGTCTTGGTGTTGCTTCAGCAATGCATAAATCTCATTAGCGCATGATGTCTTGAATTTCATAGAGAACTTGGGCATTTATTTTTGGATGAAAATAGTCTATTTTGTCCAGTTATCCAAATTCCGAATGTGAGAACGAACGAATGAACAAACGAACGAATGCGCAATGAACGAAAATGTCATTTGTTCATTAGGGTGCGGTTTGCATCACATAGAACACTCACTATTACACGCTCACACTGACACACAAACACACTCACTAACACACAAACACACTCGCTAATATATACATACACACACACTCACTCACCAATATCACAAACTAAACTTGGTCATTCCTTTTCAGACAAATTAGTTTGTGGCCGAATTCTGTAACCTAACCTTGTTCTGAAATTAACTTTGGCACAATTCCATTCATCCAATTCACGAAACTAAAGTAATGTCCGATTTCATCCGAAAACGAATGTGTCAATGAACAAAATTCGGATAAACCAAAAACATTTTTTTCCGTCCGAATATGTTTGGACGAAACAAAAATCTCGGCGGCGCTCAAGTATACTAAAAATACTGATTCACTTGGGCTTGTACCACAAGGCCTCCTTTTGTTTGCAAACTAGTGGCATAAAATATTATTCCCAAACAAGTCTCGAAGAGCTGTCACCAGTGCATGGAATTAACATATGCACTCATACCTTCCCTCAGGGCTTCATTTCATTTTTGGAGCCAGCAGAAAACTTTTTGGGAGCCAGATGCGTCACATATACAGAGAAAGTCACAAACACACACCTCACATACACAAAACCACAAGTTAACTTTTTTTTTTTTTTTTTAAGAAAACATACATTTCTTAATGTGTCCACCTCCATGCTGCTTTACCTGCTAAGTGCCGGAATGTCAAGCGATACACTCGGTGGCGTCCCGCAGGGGGTGCGGACCGCACTGAGTGACACCTCCAGCGGGGGTGACACCCGTGCTGCCGGCATCCCCCCGCACCGCGCTGCCTAACTTTTTTTTCTTCCTGGCAGCCGCCGGAAAAAACCCAAAACACCGTGACCGGATGTGACTGGCACAATGTTACTGGGCTCTGACTGGCACAATATTACTGGGCTCTGACTGGCACAATATTCCTGGTATCTAACTGGCACAATATTCCTGGGCTCTGACTGACACAATATTCCTGGTATCTGACTGGCACAATATTCCTGGTCTCTGACTGGCACAATATTCCTGGTCTCTGACTGGCACAATATTCCTGGGCTCTGACTGGCACAATATTCCTGGCCTCTGACTGGCACAATATTCCTGGGCTCTGACTGGCACAATATTCCTGGTTTCTGACTGGCACAATATTCCTGGTATCTGAATGACACAGTATTCCTGGGCTCTGACTGGCACAATATTCCTGGGCTCTGAATGGCATAATATTCCTGGGCTCTGAATGGCATAATATTCCTGGTATCTGACTGGCACAATATTCCTGGGCTCTGCATTGCACAATATTCCTGGTATCTGACTGGCACAATATTCCTGAGCTCTGACTGGCACAATATTACTGGGCTCTGACTGGCACAATATTCCTGGTATCTAACTGGCACAATATTCCTGGTATCTAACTGGCACAATATTCCTGGGCTTTGACTGGCACAATATTCCTGGTATCTGACTGGCACAATATTCCTGGGCTCTGACTGGCACAATATTCCTGGGCTCTGACTGGCACAATATTCCTGGGCTCTGAATGGCACAATATTCCTGGGCTCTGAATGGCACAATATTCCTGGTATCTGACTGGCACAATATTCCTGGTATCTGACTGGCACAATATTCCTGGTATCTGACTGGCACAATATTCCTGGGCTCTGACTGGCACAATATTCCTGGGCTCTGACTGGCACAATATTACTAGTATCTGACTGGCACAATTTTCCTGGGCTCTGACTGGCACAATATTCCTGGTATCTGACTGGCACAATATTCCTGGACTCTGACTGGCACAATATTACTGGTATCTGAATCGCACAATATTACTGGCATATGAATGGCACAATAATACTGGCATCTTAATGGCACAATATTACTGGGCTCTGACTGGCACAATATTCCTGGTATCTAACTGGCACAATATTCCTGGGCTCTGACTGACACAATATTCCTGGTATCTGACTGGCACAATATTCCTGGTCTCTGACTGGCACAATATTCCTGGTCTCTGACTGGCACAATATTCCTGGGCTCTGACTGGCACAATATTCCTGGCCTCTGACTGGCACAATATTCCTGGGCTCTGACTGGCACAATATTCCTGGTTTCTGACTGGCACAATATTCCTGGTATCTGAATGACACAGTATTCCTGGGCTCTGACTGGCACAATATTCCTGGGCTCTGAATGGCATAATATTCCTGGGCTCTGAATGGCATAATATTCCTGGTATCTGACTGGCACAATATTCCTGGGCTCTGCATTGCACAATATTCCTGGTATCTGACTGGCACAATATTCCTGAGCTCTGACTGGCACAATATTACTGGGCTCTGACTGGCACAATATTCCTGGTATCTAACTGGCACAATATTCCTGGGCTTTGACTGGCACAATATTCCTGGTATCTGACTGGCACAATATTCCTGGGCTCTGACTGGCACAATATTCCTGGTCTCTGACTGGCACAATATTCCTGGGCTCTGACTGGCACAATATTCCTGGGCTCTGAATGGCACAATATTCCTGGGCTCTGAATGGCACAATATTCCTGGTATCTGACTGGCACAATATTCCTGGTATCTGACTGGCACAATATTCCTGGTATCTGACTGGCACAATATTCCTGGGCTCTGACTGGCACAATATTCCTGGGCTCTGACTGGCACAATATTACTAGTATCTGACTGGCACAATTTTCCTGGGCTCTGACTGGCACAATATTCCTGGTATCTGACTGGCACAATATTCCTGGACTCTGACTGGCACAATATTACTGGTATCTGAATCGCACAATATTACTGGCATATGAATGGCACAATAATACTGGCATCTTAATGGCACAATGGTATTGGCATCTGGCACAATGATACTGGCATATTAATGGGAAAACTGTCTGTGGCTTATTAATGACAAAATGATACTGGCATATAATTGGGCAAATTGGCTGTTAGAGAGAGAGAGAGAGAGAGAGAGAGAGAGAGAGAGAGAGAGAGAGAGAGATGTCTGTATGTATAGATATGTATTGTTTTAGAATTGTACAATTGTCACCTCGTGGGGCTCCTGTGTGTTGTATAATTAATGGCGGTCCCATTTGTGCATAATTATGGGGCGCTTGTGTGTGGCATAATTAAGGGACTCTTTTGTGGGGCATAATTAAGGGACTCTTTTGTTTGGCATATATATGGGGCACCTGTGTGTGAGTGGCATAATTATGGGGCTCCTGTGTGTGGCATAATTATGGGGCACCTGTGTGTGAGTGGCATAATTATGGGGACTCTGTTGTGTGGCATAATTATGGGGCACGTGTGTGTGTGGCATAATTAATTGGGCAGAGGTGAGGCATAAATAGTGGGGTTCTGGTGTGGCATAATTTATGGGGCTCTGGTGTGGCATAATTTATGGGGCTCTGGTGTGGTTTAATTTATGGGGCTCTGGTGTGGCATAATTTATGGGGCTCCGGTGTGTGGCATAGTTAATAGGCCATCAAACTGGCATTACTAAGGAATCTGTTTGGCATCGTATTGGAGGAAATCCAGGGGGGTGACACCATGAGTTTCCGCACCGGGTGACACCAACCCTAGTGACTCCTCTGGATACACTGCACTCAGACAGTAGAGCGCGTTGTGCGAAGGTACAAAAAAAATGGATGGCATCACGAAGGGGCTCCACGTCCAGCACCCAGGTGCCAGATCTGAATTCCTGGTTGCCATGGTGACCTGGCGCCCGGGGTTACCTCATGTATTTTTAAAACTAATTTAGCTACTTCTTTGAAAACCGGATTGTTAATTGTGGAATTAGGCACCAACTTTCTCAATTGATACAGGTCTTTTTTTAAATTTTTAAATTTCATTTTTTATTTCTAACAGTATTGAAGAAAACATACATGAAATAGGTGAAGTAGAAGATCAGGGGTTCATTGACAAGAATACAAAGCATGAGGGTACACACATAATTATATTTATGAAATAAGATTAAAAAACAAACAAATCTACCATCAGTCAGTAAGGTTGTCAGGCATCGAATAACATTGGATAACCTTGTCATTCTAATATCTTTCTATTCGAAACATATTAACAAAACATAATCAAATTAGCCATAAAGACATAAATTAAAAATATTCTCCTTTTGTCTTTGATCAAACCACGATATCATAGCCCTATAATAATGAATCACTGTGTGAAATGAAACCACTCCGGGTCAACAGGTTTGTCACCATTCATTACGTAATGCTCTGACCTATAAGATCCGTGAATCTGCTAACCGGCCAGGTGTATCGAGTCTTGATTACAGATCAGTTAAACCAAGTGCCGTGGTGTTTTTGGTTTTATCCTCAGTTTATCCTCACATTAGGGACAACTAATTTTTTTTTTGTGTTTCTATATTAGAAGTACAAGTGAAAAATAAAATTTTGTTGTAAGCATGGTTACACAACTCTACTTTAAATAAAATGATATATAATATACTGCGCCTGTATGTGATGGAGTGAGCAGCACCTAGACACAGCTAGTGTTTCACTCCTAGCAAAAAAGTGTGAACCAAAACAAAAAATAGTGACTTGTGCGCTAAACCAACACTTCACACACCATATAGTTACCCTTTTCAGTAAGTAGAGCTTACATATGTGTTATGCAAAGAGAGAAAAAAAACAATAAAACATAATATGGTGTAGTATATTAAACCAAATGAGGCATAAATAATAAAGTCTGTAAAATGACCACTCACATGTGTCTGAGCAGAATCCTGCTCAGAACAAACAGCATCAGGGAGCCCAAAAACGGGTAATGGATCACCATATACAGTTCACAGCTCCAGGAATTGTACCCATGTACATATGAGGAGAGAGAGCAGGGATGTCAGTACAAACACGTTTAATATATAGATGCAAAATACATAAAATCTTACACTTAAAATCGCAGGAGTCTTCTCCACAATTAAAAACAATGCAGGTCATGCAGTAAAGTGTCCACTGATACAAAATCCCTTCTGTCCCGTAGCACTACGCGTTTCACCTCAAAACAAGGCTTTTACAACTCTACTTGCAGTGATGGACCCAAATTTAGTACCCCTAAATAATGTGACTGCACCGGGAAATTTGGAACTGATGGCAATTGGGAGAGCATTAACCCCTCAGCACAGTGTTACTCACTCATTGATATAAAATTGAAAGAAAATATATATATATTTATAGCCCTTTAAACATTTTGGTTTTACTGCTCCTTTAAGCGACGTTTTCACAGTTTTCTATTCTCTTGTATCAGGTATGTCTCTTGTACGGAGAGAAAAAAAAAAGAACCCTTACCTTTTAATCATCCATCAAACCTCCGCAAAAAGGTTCATTTTCGGCCAAATTAAATGCCACATGAACATTAGCGAGTACAACAGACTGACACACTGTGGACTTTGTTGAGAAATCTGTGACATGATCAGTAAAGTGGCAGGCACTACTTTTCAGCATGTAATTCACAGCCACGGCGGTTGACATTTATAGGTGATTGAGCAGTCTCCAAGGTTATTTGTGCATGGAACATACAAAGTATATATTGTATGAAACTGTCAGCAAGGCACTAAAGATTGGATGGAGGAGGGCTAATAAGAAAGTTTCAAATCCTTCAAGATATTAAAGAGGTACTTATCTTCTGGTGGGCAAAAGTTACAGGTCTACCAAGTCCACTTCTTTACTGCCAAAGTGGTTACTTTCGACACTCAAGAACAACATTCAAAGAAAATGCCGTTCGTAACTCAGGTCATCAAAATTGCAATTTAAGCCATTTAGCTAAACTACAGAAGCATGAATTGCACTAGAGAGGGGAAAAAACGACCGTGTCCTTAGTATAAAGCAGCATTTCCCCCCCCCCCCCAGCCTTTCAGAGCTTTAATAAATTGTCGCAAAAAAAAAAAGGGTGGTTTAACCAGAAATGTGTAGAAAGCCAATATACCAGCGCGAGATATAGAATCCCGCTTGTCGCTGACAAATGTCAATGCAGTGATTTGACCTACATCTTCAAATAGATAGGATTAACCATTTCACTGTGGAGGAAATGGAGTGACCCGTGTGGTTAAAGGGTTAAAACGAGGAGAGAGAAAAAAACAAGATCTGATTAACGTCAAGTGGAAGGAGGTATTGAGAGATTATGGAATTATAAGAAGCAGGATAATGTAATATTTTGATGTTTTATCAGACTTGCTCAAGATTAAGGGGTCAGTGTGATTATGCCCCATCAAATTATGAGCACTTGAATTATTTTTGCTATATATTACACTTTTATATATAATATTATATGGTTATACATTTATATATAGGAAAAGTAATTGTTCACTCATTTTTTATTTTTTGTCCTTTTATTAGTGACTCTGTCATGCTAATTATTAATTATCTTGGCAGGAGCTATGAATATTATCCTCTGATATTTGAATGAAAATTATTTGGAAATATGTTTCCTTTATTTTTATTTTTTTATTTTGCTCTCATTGATTTAACCCCTCTGATGCTGAGGTAGCAGAATCCTCACACACGCAGGAGTGTGTCAGGTTGTGTTATCATGTGGGGCTTTTGCGTTATAAGGATTGAGAATTTATTTAACATCTTGTACACGTCATAATAGGCTGTTGTATTTTTTTTTTTTTTTTTATGTTTTCTATGTATTTTAAAATGTTTGCTTCTTCGTCGGACGGAAAAGTCGAAATCGTAGTGCCAGGTCTATTTTGTAAAACTGTCATGTCATTTTACAGATAGTTGCCAGTTTACGCCCAGCTTTGTGTCTCATCTGCAGCAGAGCTGAAATGGATGTGGCCACTTGCTTGAAAGTGCCAACACAAGAGCACCCAATCGACACAGGGGCTTCACAATTCGTGTGTCTTGGATGCCAACAGTCTCTCACTTCTGCTTGTGCACACAGATACCGTTGTTTTCTGTAAGTTAAGTATTTGTTTTAAAGGGGCATTCCAACTTGTTTAACCCTTGCTTCCTTCAAGGAAGCAAGGGTTAAACAAAACGTGTCCCACACTTTGAAAGTAAACCTGACGTGTATCTTAATAGATAAACGCGGGTTTACTGTATGCTGTGTCCCAAATGCGAGACACATTAGTTCCTGGTTGTCGCGTGTTGACAAACATCAGCACACGCACAGCCCATCAGAGCGCGGGCTCGCTACAAGCACAGAGAGAGACCCTCATTTTTGCATGGGATCAGCAGGGGAGACCTAATTAAGGATCTATCATAAGTACACGCCAGTTCATCCTCACAACAGGAACAACTTACATTTCACTTGTGCTTCTATATTAGAAGCACAAGTGGAAAAAAAAAAAAGTTTAGTGTCCCTTTAAGATAAATATACCAAATGGAATACTATTTTATAGATTCATAAAAGTAACAACTATAGAAGGAACTGTACAACTCACACCCTGCTTATTAGTGTGACAGTTTAATCATCTTTTTTATTACAATGGCTTAGCACCCCTTTAAAGGGACTGTATCTTCTAAATATTGTATTTACTGTGCATGTAGAGCATAAAAAAAAGATTGAAAATGATTTATACATTGTGTTAGAAAATTTGCAAGCAAAATGCCCAAATTTGGATAAAAATGTGTACTAAATGTGTCTGTAGAGTCTTCTGCTTATGACATCACCTGTAGCACGGTATGCAAATGACAAATTTCCCATTGAAAAGCTGTTCATTAGCATATCGTGCCTCAGGTGATGTCATAAGCTGGAGACTCCACAGACACATTTAAAACACATTTTTCTCCTAATTTAGGCATTTTCTTGAAAGTTTGCTAACACAATGTATAGATTATTTTCAACGATTTTTTATTCTCTGCATGCGTAGTAAAAGTATTTAGGTGATACAGTCCCTTTAAAATAAAATGTAAAAAATCACATCACATTACATGTAAAAAAACCAAACACCTTATTTACACAATCACCATATACGATTTTAAGCCTACCTATATATGTATGTATGTATCTATCTGTCTATCGATCTGTCTATCTATATCCTTTTGAAATGCTTCTGTGCCATAGACTCTCCAGCTGTTTTAAAGCAGTATCTCATTTCACATCAGTTCGTTCATGATTAGATTCTGCAATGTCCCAAACACAATTCCCTGAATTGGACTTTACCCCAGTGGCTTATCAGATATGGCAGATAGACAGATGATGAAAAGATGGGATGCACTTTCCAATAACTGCAGGTAAATGTTCCCTTTGAGCAGATAATATCTTATCAGCAATGTTATGAAATGTAACCTTTTTGGTAAAGTAGATATATTTCTAGAGCTGGGTGAATACATGGAAAAAAGGCAAAATATTAACTTATTATACCACATGCTGGGTTGATTTCTATTACATGTGATACGTTTGTGTGTTCTTTGTGGATAATTTTATCAGTACATTTTTGGCTGCGGTTTGTGAGAGGGTATGGATATATTATATATTATATACTTTAATTCATTCTGTTATTATGTAAAAAAAAAAAAGGTAAACTGACAAATTGTTTAACAGGATTATCTGGCGAGCCGTGTATAGGAAAAATATTATAAGAACAATTGCGCAAAATCTACGGTATTTGAAATAATTTTTATTTTTTTATTTTAGTAATTTAATGTTTGACATTCACAATGACTTAAAACAGTCTGTGCTATCAATACACTCTGAACCTAGAACCTAATCCTGGCACTGCAGATGTGAGGGAACTACATATCCCATTATTCTAAGTCAGAACATAGGCTGACTAAGCATCAGTTCCCAAAATATCGGTGATGGTCAAGGTTAGCCATCACTGTGCTAAAAGGCTGTTGACTCAACAGGAGTACAATGTTTTATGCTGGTGTAGAGCCTTAAAGAACAAGATTGCTGGATTTATAATGTCATTGGTCCCTAAAAACCCACTGCTGTTAATGACTTTGAAAAACGGTGATTGGAATTTTTGGTTTTTGCTAATAACACATTAGGTTACCATTTATTTAGGGCCAACAGTTTGTGCAGCTCATAAAGGAGTGTTACAGATTACGTTAGACCAACAGAGACAGACCAGTACATGAGCCTAGAAAGTTGCGTTTTTCAGTCTTTCAGGGATGACAAACTGCAGCCTTCCAGTGGCCTATATCTCCCATAATACTTTGCTAATTTGAAAGCGGAGTATGGGAGTCTACTTCTCTAATAAACGGAGGGCTGCTGTTTGGAATCCCGGATCTAGAGAATCACAAAGTTATGCTAGAAAAGAACATCTCCAAATTTAATATGACTTCCTCGGGAAGACTTATAGAATGAATAATAATCAATGGATGTTTGCTATTGGTGCCATTACCAGACCTGGTATAGGAAAAAAACCATCTTAATAAATGGAAAAAGTCTTAACGAAACATTGTGTTAAAAAAAAAAATGTAATAAAAATGGTCTGGACCACAGGCATTTTATTGAAGTGGAGGAGACCTCTGATGGGGAAAACTGAAATTATGGTTCAAGTTTATTTTCTTTACACACAGTTATATAGATTTGTACGGAAAATTAGGTCTCCAGTACAACATGTCATGGCAAAGAGAATGTATGTTGTCTTGTAATATTAGTCTGGACCCTTGTAAAGACACATGAAGGCCTAACTGCCTCAGGAGGGCAGTCTCTTGTGTCTGTCCTTTGGTTGAACTATTGCTGTACTCCTGTGTTTCATGTTTTTCCGGTTACACTGAGCAGATGGTCATCAGTTGGTGTATTGTTACTTAATTATTACACCTTCAAACCTGCTGTTTTCCCTCAAAACATGGGTAAGTTATTGATTCAGTAAATCCCTGGTGAAGTAATTAGTAATATCACAAGACCCGTGGAAAGTATATATGGGAGGGATGTCATCCTTCTTTGCGTTAATAGTTATTATGGTAACTTGTGCCTTATTGTATGTGCATATGGTACAAGATGAAGTCTAGATCCATCCATTATATTTAATAATGTTTAGATAGTGTATACAACATGTAACGTTGTTTATATGGCCCCTCCGGTTGAGGGATTAGCGACTGTAAGACCACGTGGAGTGTTGGTTCTTTACATTGACTATTCTCTTTGAAAAATAGGATTCATGATGATTTTTATTAGGTCTAAAGCTTCAGCACTTTTGATTGAAACGACGAAAAAGCTTTTACTGCTGTTATTGTTGTACACACTGCACAACTAAAATAGCATGGCTAATGATACTAGAATTCTCTTTAATTATTATGCAACCTGGGGATAGCTTAAATCTCTAATTAATGCCAACTAGTAGACTCGTTTTATAGCAATATGTACAATTTAATGTGGCATATGTTGTTGGGTTTGTGTGATTCAGATTATTCACACGTAAGTCGAAGATCAATCCAATATGAAAGCAAATAAGGTCTATCGGCACTCAATCTTCAAACTGTAAAAGAAAATTGATGCACAGTGTTTACAATTAACAACCGAAAAAGAAAAATATATGTTGTGTGCAAAATAGACCCCTTCACTTCAAATAAGCAAGCAAAAAAAAAATATTGATAACCAATAATATATAGGCACAATAAAAAGAGGCAAGCACACGTATACAAAGTGCGGGTAAGGACTCCACCGGGTCCCATGTCATAACTCGAGGAAAAATTAGTACTCAGTAAAGTCGGGTGTTTATTATCACCCTAATTTTTTCCATCAATCAAACTTTCCAGACAACACTGGGGCATCCTTTACGACGGGAAGAAATGAGCTATCGTCGTAAACACTGTATGGGGAGTATGATTGCCTAGCACACTGGTTAATGGTAGCTTAGGTAATGTTGATCCAGAGACAATCCTTCTGCTGTTAGAATAGAAATGTTTGCATCTTCTGTATCATCCACTAGGTGGAAAGATTGAACTTGATGGACTAAATCTCATTACCCCCCCCCCCCCCCCCCACAACCTACTTAACTATGTAGCTAGGCACTGCCTCACAGTTCAAAACCCGGCGTATCCTCCACCAATTAACCATTTAAAGTGCAGCTCAACTTGTTATGGACCACAGATATATATATTCATGGTTGTATACAAATAGAGCACATCCTGTAGGAACACCGTAACTAGTTCACTGGTAAAGTTCTAGTAATGAGCGAAGAGCTTTGAAAGGCCAGTGACCGATAGCATACAGATAGAAATCAAGGACGCTGATGGTCTGTAGAGAGAGAGCCAGGACGTGAGATAATGAAGAGCAAATATTTTATTTTAATCATCGGTCAACAGTTCAAAGATGTACAGCAGTAAACTGCTTTTGGTAATAAAGTACTACACATGTCTTTGTGATTGTATATCTGCATTTATAGACCGTCAAATGCGTTGGTATCACCCAGAAACCAATATACTTTGCCTGATCATGTTTACGAGCATCAGAATTGCGTGTTTACTGAACAGGGATTGCCGTAGGACGCTACATAAATTGCACCATATTAAATCGAACTATATATTGGGTACGTTACACAAGGTTAACCACATATGCAGTTTAGAGTGGGTATTGTAAGACCCCAAATAATAGATATATTGTCAACAACTACATACATGGCCAACAAAAATACATATATTTTCTATTTCTTGTATTGATCGTAAGTGCCTGGAAAGGCTTAGAGTTTAAAAAGACCATTGAAATTGTGTTGCATTGTGTGAAATACTGACAGGTCTCTTTATAAAGATGTTGACACACAGACTAGTTCATTACATTGAGCTGTTATGATGTTGAACATTGTAATTTGAGATCTTGTTTTCGTATTGTTTGTTTATTGATCATAGGTGAAATGGCATTGAAATGATTCTATATAAATGTGTTACTCCTTTTGTAGATGGCTTATTTTTTTTCTCTTTGTTCTTTATGCCTTTTTTTTCTCAGAAAAAAAAAAGAAGAAAAAAAAGTACAGGAATTTATATATGTGTGTGCTCCAAAACTCCGCTACCACAATCTGCTCCTACTCTATTATGCTGCAAAACCTAATGTGTATATTGCATGTTAATCACTAATAAAAATCGATTAGTAGGTTTGTTGGGACATATTGAAAATCAAACAATTCTCAGTATTTGGTATGACTATAGGGTTGCCACCTGGCCAGTGTTTTACCTGCAGGCTTGTAAAAACCTGTCTTGAAGTCAACATGCAATCTATAGAGGCAAACGCATGGCCAGAATTCATTTGTTGTTCTTTTGAAAAAGTTGCAACCCAATATGACCACCATTTGGTATGTTAAATTCATATACATGGCAATTTTACATAAATCATTTTTTTACCTATTTGTAAAAACTTTATCTCAATGCCAGATAATGTATTATTAAATAATAAGCATCAACAGATTACAATATTTTACTAGTTTTTAATGGACAAAGTGTTCAAAAATACTCTTTTGGACCAAATACATTATCGATCAGGCTCTTCACAAGTATTTTACAGGGATGCTGTGCCATTTTACGTAAGTGCTTCCCACTGCTGTAAAAACTAAATGTGGGTAGAGCCTCAACTAATACACAAAAATGTAGACTGAGACCTCAACCGGGGATAACCTAAAATTGCAAAAACCATGTAGAACCTGAATATCAAGTCTCAAAATGACGATAAAACCTAACTTTTATGAAGTATAATTAAAATATAGACTAAAATACAAATTGCACATATCACAGACAAGTGCCATGATGTAAGAAAGGAAGGAAAGAAGATTATGGATCACTGCATGCCATCTTAAAACACATTATCTAGAGCCACAGAGCTCCACTTCAGAAAGCCTGAAAGCCAACAATCCCATTATACAAAGTGGCTGTACATTTTTTCCAAAATTCTTCTAAACCAAAGCAGCAGCAGGTTAATAGATACCGAAGACTTTGGTGTGGGTGACCACCTAACGCGTTTTATCAATATTTGCAAAGACGTAGGGATAGTCTTCTGTGTCTATTACGGTTTTTCTGAATTTTCGAATAAAGATTCTGTGATTTACTACAGTACTTAGATTGGGAGTCCTCCCAATCCAATCTGTGCATTGTGGACGGAAGTGCCATAATTATCAAAGTATGTAAAAAAAAAAAAATTGTACTTTATTCTTTATTTTGAATTAACCTTAAGAAAAGTTAGGTTTCATTATCATTTAGGCTTTAACACCAGGTTCTAAATATTCTTACCACTGCTGTGTTGAGATCGAGTAACTGGAAAAGTCATTAATATACTAAATTCATTGTCAGGTTTGCGGAACCATTTTGGGACATTGTGCCACTTCTTGATAAATCTGTGTGTGGGTGAAAATGAATATATTGTATTACCCTTGTATACAGATTTTTTTTCAAAAGTTTGTTTTATTAAAGGACAACTAAACTTTATTTTTCACTTGTGCATCTAATAAGAAGCACACGTGAAAAGGTAGTTGTCCCTAGTATGAGGATGAACTGGCGTGTACTTTTGTTAGTACATGCCAGTTTATCATTTGTCTGGCAGCGGCCATACTTCCCTGAGAAGCAGGAAGCCTAGTCTGGTTGACGATTGACTCTCTTTTCCAGTGCAGAGCGGGGCCCTCATTGCATGGGATCAGCAGAGGGGGCCTTGATTATGTCCTCCCTGCTGAACGCATTCAACAACAAGGTTTCTCTGACTGGGGGTATGCACGCCTTCAGAGAGGCTTTGAGATACAGCCGAGAGTACACTCTTGTGTATTTATTACGATACATGTTGACTTTACTTAGGAGAAGCTGGGCATGTTTTTTTAACCCTTGCTTCCTACATGGAATCAAGTGTGATTACTGCCTGAATAATGTACAGGCATTCTGCAGAAATCACATTTTTAAAATTCAGCTCAAGACCCCCATCCCCCGCAGCCTATACTATAGGTACTGCCGTACTAATTGTGTGTAGGCATTGAGCATATATCCATTTTGTTTCACTTAGTCACTTCCTCTGTTCCTCTGCTGGTGGAATATAATGGATTGTGTGGAATCTAAGTAACTTTGCACTTGTATACATAGGATCTCTTAACAGGGAAACACAGTCTCTGATGACATCACTAGAGAAACACTATATCCCATTCATCTGAATGGCATTATTCTCATTGGTTACTGCAGGAAAAGAGGAAAGTGACTTTTACTCGGCTAGTGGTGGGCCGTCCTGGTTTCTTTAAACTGCTGTAATTTCACAAATTCATCTAAGTGTAAGATTTTCAAGCAATGCAAAATGTAAAATATGCATTTTAAAGTACTAGAATACTGTACTTTAATATGCATTAACATTTGGAAGATGCACTTTGGGCAGCAGACAGTCCCTTTAATTGTCCTTTTAACCCCTTGGTGACACAGGACGGACTAGGTCCTGTGTGCCGAGGCGTTAGGTCCTGTGTCTAAGCGAGCACTGAAAGCAGAGTTTTTCCGCTTTCAGTGCTCAAGCTGTATTGTAACGATGCTTCCGTATGGAAGCATCGTACAATACTGAAAAAAATGCCCGTCGGCATTTCGATCGCTCCGGAAAGCGATTGAAATGCCGGTTTTAAAGGCACAGTGCCTTTAAAACGCGGGCATTTAAAAACGAGCATAGGAAGCAAATTTTTCGCTTCCTATGCTCAGTAAGTGTTGCTGATTGCCTCGTAGGTCTTGTGTGACCAAGATGGCGCTGCCCTTCTAAGGGCAAGAGCACAGGAGGCAGGAAGTACTTGCTTCCTGCGCTCTTCCTGCAGTCACACGATTGCCTCTTCACAGATGCAATCTGTGACTGCAGGCACACTGACCAGCAGTGGGGATGCTCTGATGAGCACCCCCACTGCCTGGTCAGATCAATATTAACCCTATATTGATCTGACAGGTTAGGATCTGCCTCCCTCTCCTCACATTTTTTTTTTAAGATCAAAAGTTATAAAAGTAAGTAAAAGTACAAAAAAATAATAAATAGACAACACTCGAATAATAAAACAATAAAAAATTTTTTATAAAATTCCCTGCGTTTAACCCCTTCCCTGCCACTGATCTTGCGTAAGCAGTGATCTTGCACATCAACGCATTTATTTTTGCTGTTTGTGCATTTTTTAGGGGTAATGATATTGACGCCATAGCAATTTTTATCTGTCTGCATATTTATTTATTTTTTACACATACCCGCTAGGGGATTACGTGTAAAGTAAAAATATTTGAGATTTTTTTTTTAAAGCTGTCTGATCGCATAGCGATCAGTAACAGCAAATTAGTGGCAAAGGCGGTTTTGCTCAAATAAGCTCACCATTCGCCCTGGTCAGATCAAAATTGGTCGGATCAATATTCACAAATATTGATCTGCCTCCCTCTCCTCACTTACATTTTTGTGACAGAAAGAGACAGATCAGTATTCGTGATATAAAATAACATTTTATAAAATTGTCAGGTTTTATGAAAGTCTTTCACTGTGTATTAACCCCTTCCCTGCCATTCATCACTGTATAAGCAGTAATCTTGCACAGCAACAGTATGTTTTGCTGTCTGCACTGTTTTATGGATTCATTTATTTGTTCTGTAATGTATTACAGTACTAGATAGGCTTTTCTAAGAGCTATTAACCCCTTCTTTGCTCAAGATCACTGCTTAGGCACTGATTCTGAGGCTGTGGACTCAGGGTTCGATTTTGACCCTGGTCAGCTTTCTGATACATCATCTAGTGATGTATCGGTGGCTGCTGAGCCCTTGCCCCAAGGAGTCTACCTTTAAAAAATATATGTTTTGGTGGGGGTAAATTACTTTGGCTGGCTTCAAAGATATATCCCATATAGGACACGGACGCAGGTTGACTACATTTCAAAATTCCAAGTTGGAATTTTGAGATGCGCATCTCACAAATGTTGCCTTCTAGCCAAAAAACAAACCTATGCATGGGTGGAATCCCTGTACTCGGGAGATGTTGCTGAACACATATTGGGTTGTTGTTTGGCAGTGACATATACCAGAATCTGTGAATTCATGCCTGAAGTACAATGCATGTGTATTTGTCTCTTGTACATGAGTATACAATTTTTCAAATAAAAGTCATAAAAAAAATGTTTTTTAATTTTTTGCCATATTTTATTATTTTTTTTACATCAAATTATATGCTATTATCAAAATAATGGTATCAAAAGAAAGCCCTTCTAATGACGCTAAAAACGATATATAGTTTGTGTGGGTACACTAAATGAGACAGAAATAATTTACAGCAAAACACAAACACCTCAGAAATGTTAAAACAGCCCATGTCACCAAGCGTCTGACAAGCCAAAAAAGTAATGTCACTAAGGAGTTTAATATTTTAAAATAATAAGGATATCCTACAAACCAAGTCCCCTGTTTATCCCATCACCAGTTTATACAGAATATAGTTTTTCTTGGGTTTGTATTCTACACATTGATATTTGTCTCGTCTGTTATTTGTTTTTTGTTTTTTACAGACATGCTTGGTGAACCCAATATACCTAACCGCATTTGTTGTATTAACTGAGCTAATCTCTTATTTGTTAGGTACTGTGGTATCCGCTAATGCACAGCAGTATGTTCAAAGCTTCAACAGAGGAAAAGATTCTTTATTGAGATTCAAAATAATGGTCATTCCCTGTTCAAATACTAGATAATCAACACAACAATGCAATAAACATTAGTTAATTGTTTAAAATCCAATAATGCTGCAAATGTTTGGCATTGGGATATAAATATTATTTGAAATCATATTGCATTGCAAAGCTATTTTTGTAAGTTAATGGGACTGTATAAACTTAGTTTTAAAAATGAATATGTAACATTATATCTTTATATATATATATATATATATATATATATATAGTGCCACATGAAAATATAATTGATTCCCAGGAATCCATCTGAGGTTTAAAGGGCTGAATCAATATCAGGATTTGCTTGTCTGGTCCTGAGATTACCAAGCACTTGAAAAGCAGACAGGTGCTTGATTTGTATAAAACTCTGCTGTGGCAGATTTATCTTGAAACCTTGTGCAAAGAAGCCATGATTCAGAACTGCCTGGATCCCAAAGAGATGCAATGAAGACCCTCCGAGTTGCATAGAGCAAAATGTGATTTTAAACTTGAGGAAATGTCAACTAAACAGTCATCATTCTAATCCAACGTGTCTGTTGTTATTATTTAAGTACAGCCCAAGCAAAAATGTTGTACTCCGCATTCCTTCAAGGAAGCAATGGTTAAACAACGTTTAATTTTCCTTTAAAAAACAAAGGAATTCAATGTTTCCCATGCCATTAAATGGTTAATACAGAGGGGAAAAAAACTAATCAAACTAAATGTATATTTTTCTATAGCTAGAAAAAGACTTTGTCTATATCCAACAATCTCCCTCTATATCAATAATACCACTGGATGTTACATTACCTTAATTCTCTCAAATGTTTTGCTCTTTCAAGGTGGCCAACCATAAACTGAAAATAATATCAGTCAGCCTTGCATCCACACCTTTAATCCCACACCTATACTGTAAAGAATTCTTCATATCTGGAAGGTGAAATCTATTCTACTCTAAATGATGACCTTGTTTCGTCTGTTCTGTCTGAGATATGAAACTCTAAGAGGGACCTTTGTTCTCTTAAACCAAATTTTATGTAGCGATGTCTGTCTTGCAGTGTAGTGTAAACAAGCTCTATATACCGTATTTGCTCGAATATAAAACAAGGTCGTTTTATAATCTGACCTCAAGTCGAGGTCAGATTACAAGACAGGGGACCTGGATCCCCCTCGCTAACAGCAGGTGGATGTCTGCGCGATGCGCACAGACAACCCCTGCTGCCGCCCGGCACGACCGCCGGGACTTCTATGATGAAGCTGGGACACCAGGGATATTTGGCAGCCGGGGGATGTCTGCATGATACGCACAGACATCCTCCGCTACTGCCCGGCACTTCCGCCGGGACTTTTATGATGAAGCCGGAAGGACCCAGCTTCATCATAGAAGGACGGAAGTGTCGGGCAGCATGGAGGATGTCTGGCCGTATTGTGCAGACATCCCCCGGCTGCCCCCACTAGCCACCAGGGAGATACAAGGTGAGGGGGAGGGGGGGAGAGAGACACAAGGGGAGGGAGGGGGGCACTGAGACACAAGGGAAGGGAGGGGGGCACAGAGACACACGAGGGGGTAGAGAGACACACAAGGGGAGGGAGGGGGCACAGAGACACACAAGGGGAGGGGGGAGAGAGACACACTAGGGGAGGGAGGGTGCACAGAGACACACAAGGGGAGGGGGGCACAGAGACACAAGGGGAGAGAGAGAGAGACAAAAGTTTGGGGTGAGGGAGAGAACGAGGAGGAGAGAGAACGCTGGGTGGACAGAGACAACACTAGGGGGGAGAGAGACAACGCTGGGGCGTAGGGGGGGGAGAGAGAGAGTCAGCATTGGCACATAAAAGGAAATAAAAACAAGTAATGCATTTGTTTAATATCATAATTTTTATTAAAAATAAAAAAGCAACTTACATGTGAATATATACAAGTTGAACTTCTTTCCTATAGGGTAGTCTTATATTCAGGCTTTTAGTTTTTTTCCTTAAGGAATATCCAAAGTTTTGGGGGGTCGTTTTATAATTTGTCATCTTATATTCGAGCAAATACGGTATGTCTTCTTGGGTTCCATTTATTTTCCTTCTCCTTTCATTTTTATAATTGTTATTGTATGATAAAGCCACCAGTATTGTTCATGGTGGACAATTTACTAGGGTTTGTGACGGACAATTTAATGATATTCTTTCGAACTTCACAGATCTTACCATGGACACCAGTATCCTTATACCGACACTGATGACGAGCGCCTTACATGTATATCTGTACACTTGGAATTTGAGCTGTTAAAGGACAACTCTTGGCCAAAAACTAACTTATGTTTAATTGAAAGATTTCATCAAGTGTAAGCATTTTAAATAGAAATGGTTTCATGAAAGAATACGAATAAATGAATGTATTTATAATCTTTCAATTAAACAGAACTTCATTTTTCTGACAAGGGTCCTTTAACTTTAGTGTCTATTAGACTTATGCATAGAGACCGTATGTAATAATAATAATAAAAAAAACATTTGCATCATTATTGTGCTTTGTGAATTAAGAATGAAAACAAACTTACCTTTGTCTTAAATTAGCCAACTAAGTAGCTACTTAAAAACCCAAAAAACAATTTTTCTCTGTTTATCTTGACAAAAGTGGAGCAATTCTTGTGAAAGTGCTAAATTTGGAGCAATCATTAAGAGGGGAACAGCCTATCCTCCCCATGTGGTTACCATTTTAGTTAGATAAATCGGTCCCATTGTATTCAGCTTAAATTATATTGACTTAGTATTTTAAGTATGGACGTTTATCAACCACAGTAAATTATGTATATAGAATTCTAGCAAATCCAGTTCTCAAGAAAGTACCAAAGTCTATCCACGTTGGATGCAGACAAATGTTTTGTTCTGGAAGGTTACGTTGGCGGTGAAGACAAAAAAAGGAATGTTTGTGAAAACACAAGTTATGAAGGAATCAAGCTCTGAGATGGAAAGAGAGGCTCTCTATCATAGTTGTCACCAGTTGTGTTCTGGTATTTTTCTTTTTTGTTTCAATTTAACTTGTTTTCTGTTGGTTAAAATCTTTAATGATTCCTATACCTATTTTGTTTGGTGTGCATGGTCCCAATCAATATCTAGAGCCTTTGGGGCAAATTCTACTGGTTCTAAAACCCTTTTTGGTTTGCGAAACGGATTTTAAAGGTGCCATAACAGTGAAATTTGTACAAACATCTAACCTTCTCTTATTGATTCTGTCATCTCTAACTGGTGGACCTGAAAACAGCTTTTAAACAACCAAACACCCTTAACCCACGTAGGAAGCTTGTAATTAGCTTAAAATGTGTTGGCCACAGTACATGAAGAATGATTCTAGAACTGGCTGTAGACTAGAGCAAGTCTGTGCTTTATTCCATTATATACCTACTTGTGATCATCTACCAGTCTGTCCTATTTTTTGTGACATTTAATAATAAAAGATTATTCTGATTCAAACGAGTTATTACAACCGTTGATATCAATTTAGTGCGATTTTTATGACCAATACAGAGCTCATGCAGCCAAGATAATTTTCTTTCTTTTTTTTTTAACAGGATTACTCTTCAATCAGGTATTTATTTAAGCCAAAGTAAATCTATTTGGAAAAAAGCAGTCGTAAATGTAAGTTTATGCAGTGAGATTAATTCAGATGAAATGAATACTATAGAAATGACCCATTTAATCCTGTCGGCAGTGGTGGCACGTGCACAGCACTTTTAAAATACTTGCCCACCCCGATGTTACTTAAAGGGTTAATAGCATTAAATACAAAAGGTATTTCTGACAAATAGATTCCTGTTTTACATATAGCTTTGAATCTGTATTGGCATTATTATTTTGTTTTATCAATTCGTTTATAATCGTCGTCCACCTCTGTTGTGGCGAATAAAATTGCCTTTTTTTTTCTGGTTCACATAAAACATTTATGGTGTTTTTGATAATATAATCTTATATAATTGTTCCTTGGAACTTACCAGGTTGAACCTGGAGTCAGGAGTGGGCAAAGCGTCCAATTGGGGGACACCAGTGTCCGTGGCAAGGTCCCTGAAGGAACATTATTTGATTGTTTGTCACAATGTCCAGTACGGTCGACCATAATGAATGATGGTGCCCACCCCTGCTTTGAGTGTCTGCTTTTTTATTCCTAAAAAAAAAAGGTCTGCCTTTGCTTCTTCTCATAGTGTGCTGACAATTTCCTATATATAGATATCTTTTACTGCTTTTCAAGTAAAAGCTATTTTTATGTAGGGACTACTTTCCCGTTTAGAGATTTCACTATGTAACCATGTTCCAGTTGCCTTTTAAATTACTAGATCAAAATCGCTTATTATATCGCTTGTAATGAATTATTAGCTACGTCCAAACTGAGTAACTTTGGATACTATTAAAGTTTTATATAAGGTTACTTCCTGTTGACCAATTTATTGAGAGAAGGTGGGAGAGTAGAATCCCTTGTGTGAAGTACATATGACTAAATATTTGTGGAATAAAAACATAAACATTCCAGAGAGTCTTAACATATCACTCCTGTATACAGCTCAGATCAACCGGAAACCAATCAACTCTTTCACTTCCTCAACTCCTACCATTTGGGAGCACGTCTTTACTGGTCCAGGTAGAGCAATGGATCGCTGAGCTTCCAGTGTTGCCATATTGCATACATCTTTTCTCTGACCAGAATGCCTTTCAGTCTTGGCATACGTTTTGAATGCATGATGCCCCTAGAGGCAAGTTGTGTGGAGCTGGGGCATTTTAGGGCATTATAGCTTAAAACTCCTATAATGATTATAATCCTTTTTTTTTTAAATATTAATAACACGGCGGCTTCCAAATTATTATTTATATAATAACCTTTTCCGTACATTTCCCTTGGAACAGAAATAGGAAATACAATTATATTGTAATGTCACTGCAGTTATCTCTTGAATTATATTTAATGTAAACACCTTGAAAGCAGAATAAGTTGTAATTACGGAATGTATTACATCAAATACCCACTTTGGTTTGACATTGGAAGTAAGTCATTGTGCGCTTGTATTTCAAGAGAAATAATTAGACTTGAGTGGGATCAGTGTATCTTAAGTCTCTCCGCAGACAAGGGCACAGGTGACTTCAGGCTTAATAGAGCATAAAAGGTTGAGTCTTAAGTCACATCCTTCTTTTGTTTCTTGACCTCACTAAGCCATGGCTCTTAAGGAGTGAATCAAATACTTTATGTCATTACTATGTGTTTACAGTGGGGTTAGGAAGTACATGCAAAAAATCTGGACACTGTATTTAGGGCATATGTGATGGCTTCGGCTCAACAAATTGTATTAATCCAAATTAATTAAATACAGTCTAGTCCCCAAACTCACTTTGGTGCAAGATGAAGATCACTGCTTGTATAATGCACAGGCTTTTTTTCCAGTGTGATTTGATTCTGGCATTCTGCATAAATCAATTTTTTTATATTTGACTCAAGCCCTCCCCTCTGTATATATACTACAAGTGCAGCAGCACTGATTATATAGACACTGAGGATATAAAGTTTTGTTTCATTTAGTCGCTTCCTGTGCTTATGGAATTGAATACATTGTGTGGATTGTGATAACTCTTGTACAGAGTAGAATCTCTTTGTAGTGCAACACATTGCCTGATGACGTCACTAGAGAGACAGGAAATTCCATTCATCTGAAATTACTTCTACTCAGCTAGTGTGGATAGTCCTGGCTTCTTGCAAACTGCTGTAATTTCACAATTTCATCTAGCTGTAAACATTTTATATTTTCAGCCATGCAAAATGTAAAACATGCATTTTAAAGTACTTTGAAAGCACAATGATATGCATTAACTTTTGAAAGATGCATTTTGGGCACTAGACAGTCCCTTTAATGTGTTTAAATTAACAATTCAACAATCCAAAACCTAACAACAATGTTAAAAACTTTAATAATAAAAAGTAAGTCACTAAATTGAATACCTAAAAAATATAAACACATTTATGACACAGACGTACAAAAGTGACCATTCAGCCTATGGAAAAATATAAGACTGGTTAGACAACAAAATAAATATAAATGTATTATTATGCATAAAAAACAACAAAACATGAACAATATCTCATGAAGAGGAGATAAAAAAAAAGACTCAAAATCCTAATATTTTTTCATTGGTGAAAGTGGACCAGGGACCCACCTTCCTGGACCTTTTTTTACATTAATGTAGATGAGCACAGAAAACAATGTTGTACAGCAATGAATTAGAGAAGTAAATTTAGTGAACGACTGGAGAAAGCAAATGTGTGAGCTTCCTGCAGTCAAAGTAATATGTATTCACATATTCATTTTTATTTCCAGTGTATGATTATCTATTACTACTTTTCAAGTAAAAGCTATATTTCACGGGGATTTCTATCACTTTTATTGCTGCATTTCTCACCATATAACTGTCTGCCAATGCTCTTAAATTACTACTCGGCTTCAAATATTGCTTATGCTGAATTACCCTGAGATTTCTAAACTCAATACGTTTGGATAGTAATATAATTTGTGTGTACGTTTACACCTGGCCTTCTTTTGTACTATTTATTGAGGGCGAGGATGAAACTGGCTGTAAATGCTTGGTTGCAGCACATATCTTAAAACTCCAGCCTGTCCTATGAGATCTCTACTGGGTAATGCCATCAGTTTGGCCATCCACAGCGTGGACAGGAAAGAGTACAGTGATACACGGGTAGTAGAACGGCAGGAACAGCACCCACATTATACAATGCCCGAGCTCCACCTGGTCCCCACACAATCCAGAAAAAAGGAAACAGCACCAGTGATGAAGGTGAGTTTTAATCTGTAAGAGGCAGCAATGTTTTCGACCAACATGTGATACATGTTGCATGATGGTGACCCCATTTGGCCATTTGCCATGTATGTATAACCTAATTTGGCCATTTTGGGAAGCCAAATGTATCTTCGGTTTAGCTTTGTGCCCTGATATGGGCCAATAATGGTAACATTTGAAGAGGATATAAGAGTCTGGAAAACATTATCATCCATCCATCGAGTGAATGAAAATGGTAAGTTAGAACATATTTTCTTACATTTTTGTTAATATTGGATAATATTACATATTAAAGGTGATGTAAGTTGGAAGGAATGCAGAGGCATTGTAAACTGGGAGTACACAACCATTTCAAAGGTAAAGGATAATTCCAACCACTCTCTGTTTGTGGGAATACAGTCGGTGCTTTTGTTTTTTTGTAAATTGGTCAGAAATACCAAGGCCCGGTGGAATGGGGAGAGTGTTTGCAATAAAAAAGAGATTTAACGTGTGGGTTGAGATATAAAAAGTAAGAGGCCATCAACAGAGGCTGCTGTTTTGACCATTTGAATCCTATGAATTGATTATGAAGTTATGAAGCAGTTTTCAAAATTTTAGTTAGTGGTTCAGTGAGTAGGTCAAATAGAAGAGTGAAAAGGGGACAGCCTTGCCTTGTGCCTCTACCCAACGGCAAGAAGAGTTCAAGTCATTAATAGTTACGTGGCTTAAGGTATTTGATAACAGGCATTGGATTATGTTTAGAAAACTGGGACCAAAGTGATGGAATTTAAAAAAGCATGTGTGGTAATGCCAATATTAGTGAAGAGAAAAATAAGGATCAGGTAGGCCTTGATGAAGGTACTGGGTTATCGAAAAGTCTGTGCAGATTGGGGAAAATTGACATTGCTTTGCTATCGTAGAACAGGAGAAATACTGAAACAGTAACAGCTTTAGTTCCTGGTAATACAGAGAAGGGTCTTTCGGTACGCTTTGAATAGATTAAACTGTTCGGCTGTCTGGGCGAATTCTGTGGACATGTTTGATTGTGAGGAAGTTGCCCAAAGCAGTGAGATTGAGTGTTTGAGATAACCATTCAAAAACCAATTGCTAGAGAGTCTTTTGCTGCCTTAGAAACTGCAATTATTCTGTCTGCTGTGGTTTTCAAGGTCTTTGATATGATCCAGGAGGGTGGCAATGGTGTCTTCATGAGAGTGTGTCACTGTTTTAAAGGAGGTGGAGTCGTCCTTTAAATCTGATACTGTGGATTCGAGTACTGAGATTCTTTGATGGTTCTGCAAGAGTGTTCTCAATAGACGTAGACAATTTTGCCAGTTTAACAGCCAGGATTGGGGAGATTATGTAAATGATTTCCTGGGCCCTCGATGCAGCAGAGACCATTTATTCTGCAGCTGGCTTGGGAACCATGGTCATCTCCAAGTGTGCTGTCCTGGCCACTATTGAACACTTGTCTCTTTTGCAATGGCGGGTGGAACTTTTAGAAGATTCAATGAATGTCTCTATGGGAATCAAGGGGGAGCTTGAAAAAAGAACAGAATAAGTATGTAGTAGATATAGCTAAAATAAAAATAGAGAGAGAAGAGAAAATAGAAGAGAAGAAAGAAAAAGCGATAAGGTGGGAGCATATTGATGTTGCTAGGTATAGAACAAAGACATTGGAGTTGTACGGTAGCTAAAGACCATGTGATAAAACACCAGTGTTAACGGTTTAGATTATAACCTGAGACCCATATGATCGCAATAACAGTAAATGTAGAAGTGGGTCACAATTCAGATATAATAATACAAAGAAGCTGTATAATAGACACACTATTCATAATAAGAAGAAAAAAATCTTATAACATGGAGAATAGTGAACTGAAAAATGGTTGGCAGGTAGGCCACTTCGTGCCAAACGTAAAGGGGGAACAAGGAATGTGCCACATGGTGTGACATAACAAGCGTACAAAATGTTGTCAATGCTTTTGACAGTTGAACTCTTCCTGTACACCACTGAGTGCAGATGGAGCATATAAATAGCTATGTACATGGCTGTAGATAGGCAGAATCCTATTAAATGTATGGCCCACTGAGTCCAGATGGAGCATAAACAAAGCTATGTACATGGCTGTAGATAGGCAGAATCCTATTAAATGTATGGCACTGTGGAGTCTAGGAGACAAATATCGTTCCGCATAACTGCTTTGGAAGTGGTGCGGTGGAGTCTCCACAGAGGCTGCTGGGCAAGTCCCGGATGTGTTGTCCACCTGGTGCGGTCATGTAGTGACTTCGTCCGAAAAGTGTTTGTTACGGGAGTGGCAGCTTGGTGATTCAGCAGCCATGCACCAGGCCCAGGAAAGGAGACATATCCTGGCTTTAAATAAGGGTATGATAAGAAACCCACTGTCTTAATAAATGAGGTAGACACTGATTAAGCTGGGTTTCTGGTGTGAATCCGTCCAGATGGCAGTGGATTCCGATCTCATGCTACGAGTTCGTGTAAAAAGCGGCCATCTTGGCAGCCGCCATTATTTTTCCTTCGCACATTCTAAAGCATCTGATTGCACTTTGGAAATAAACAATATTCATTTGAAATAAACATACCACTTTTTCATTTACACGGCCACTTCGTTGAAATGTAATACACTTCCATTTGCCTACTTTATGTTCAAAAGCTGACAAGGCTCCAAGCAGTGTGGTGTTGTTTACACACTTCAGTGGGCATATGCTTTTCCACTGACATTCGTAGCCTGCCTGTCATATACCCCCCCCCACCCCACACACGTATGTAAAGAGATGATAATCTTATCGAGTGCTGCATTTATTACACAGTCCACATTATGGCTGTCAGAAATGTAGAAATAATGAGGTGAAGACACAATGTGGTGTAATGGAGGAAGTGAGATGAAATGGCTTCTATGCCAGTTCCGTTGTGACAGCAGAATTCTCTTGTCAGCTAGAAATATCTTTTTTTTCTGGAATTAATAGGGAGCTGTCTTTTTTTTCTTTTTTTTTTTTTTAGTATTAGAAAGGAAAAGGTGCTGCCTTGACCAATATTCCTCTTGAATCCTTCATGCTTTATTTCATGTACAATGACCGAGCGACACAACAAAAGAATGGATTATAGTTCAGGGGGGGACATGGCAAAGTGCTGTAATTTGCTGCCAAACACTTGCTTTCATTTGTTTTCCAGGTCAAACTGCCAGCCAAAGGTTTTAATATTATTTCTTAAGTAAATCAAATCTCTTTGAAACACAGGTTAATAATTACAGCCTGAATTCAGATTAGCTTGTACAAAGGGAATGCATAAATGCGCCCTCTCTAGATTAGTAGTTTGTTGCAGTAAAAGTTTAATATTTTTTTTGGGGGGAGGGGTTAATATCTCATGTAGTCTGTTACTATTGAGATTGTTTATGGGAGCTGGCCCCCCAGATGAGGCCTGCGATGTAGTATTATGCCACTGACATTATTACAGAACCTTTTTAATTTTTTTTTTCAATAATATTACATGGACAAACGCAAAATAATTCATTTTCCTAAGGATTTGTCATATTTTCATAGATAAATAAGAAGAAAAAAAAACACACATGCTGTGCTCCCAGCCAACAATATAAAACAAGTGTGTGGCGCAACCAGTAGATATCACACAAATAATACTTCCCAAATCTAAGTGAATATGGTGTAATGCCGTCATGTAAATGGAAAAGAATAAAAATAAAGAAATCCAGTGGTATAATATTGTATATAAAAAAACAAAAAAACAAACAGAGATCCAAAAGGTCACATGATAAGTGCTCACACAAAAATTTCTGAGCACTAAACTACTCTGATTGTATAGCTCTATATATGTCTCTGGTCAGAAGTAATCCAAATGCTTTAGATCAAGAACTCAAAAAGAAAGAGAAACAATGTGGGGCGTGTATAAACACAGCGCAAGCGCAGACTGTGCCAACTACTAGCGCAATCGGCATATGCGCCAATGTATAAAGCAGACCCAACTAATTTGAGTCTGTGTTATCTATGCCGAATGGGTAGAGTTAGCTTGTGTTGTGCCGGCACATCCTAGCTATAAAAAAATGAAGGTTCTGAAAAGTTTGTGTCAGGGAACCTCGCCAAGCACTGTTTGGCGGAGGTCCCTTTCCTGCAAAGTCCAATCGCCAGTATACATAAACGGCGATGGCACCTTCTTATAAAACTCCCAATACTTTGCAGTGTGGGAGTTTATTTTACATAACCACCAATGTGTAGAATGTGAATCAAAAGATCACTTGCTATTTAGGATAGCCCTATACATTAAGGATAGCCTTGTACATGGTTTTGTGGTCTGACCTTTGGCATTTGCCCTTTATCCTCCCAGCCTCAATGGGTCCCGCGCAGATTATTTTGTTACTCAAAGTTTGTCCTGGGTTTGCCCAGTGACTCAAGGTATAGGTTCCTCAGATGTAAGGATGAGGTGTTACACGGGGCTATCCTGTCTGTGTGGTGCAGTGCCCGTTTAATAAAAGGATGCCAGGAACTCCATGTGACGCTATGTCACATTCGCCAAGTTTATTGCTGGAGGGAACATCTCCTTAGGAACAGTCTCTACTCAATGTGGACTCAGCAGAGACATAATTGCCTAGAACAGGTGTAGAATCGCCAGGAACTTCTTTCTTCTGGATCAGGGGGTTGTCCTGTTGCAACTCTGTCCATAGGGAAGGGATGTGGAGGATGATTATTCTATGCTATGCTCTATCCCAGTGATGGCAAACCTATGGCACGGGTGCCACATGTGAGGTGGCACTTAGCATCTGAGTGATTTATCACCATCATTATACGTGGAAGCAAGGGGAGCACGCGGGAGACGAGATGTGGCAACAAAATGAGGGGACATTAACAGAGAGAAGGGGAAACTAAAATGAGCAGAGTCTGCAATGCAAATGGGAGAGAGAAGCATAATCTCAGGCAAAATGTCACTTTTTGCGATGATTAGCTTGGTATCCTGCTGAACAATGGCCACTCAGGCTTAAACACGTTGCCATCACTGCCCTATCCCTACATCTTGCCTTCTCTGATTTTGGCCTTGACCATCTTAACTCCATAACAAACACTCAAGATTGTACAGAATCACCTTAAAAATGGTCTACGGCTCTGAATACAAAAGACTGGACCACTGTACCATAGGACAGAGAGGGGGGTCTGCTCACACAGCAGCAAGTCATCAGGACACGATTAACCCTTTAGATTCCTGATGTGGCTGCATATTTATTGTATAATTCACACTCATAGCAATGTTATAATTCACAAGTTATTATGATTTAAAGGTTTTTTTTCATTCAATCTGCTACATAGCTGTAGAGGTGTAATATACCATTGTGAATGGTGAACTATTTGCACTTGTATACCCACAATCTATTAAAGGAACATTCAACCGTGTTTAACCCTTGCTTTCTTGAAAGAAGCAAGGGTCAAACAAAACATGTCCCGGGACTTTTAAGCAAACCTGATGTGTATCTTAATAGATACACATGGGTTTACTATCTGCTGTGTCTCTCACATGCACAACCAATAATTTTTGCATGGGATCAGCAGGGGGGGACCTAGTTAAGCACCCCCCTGCTGATCCCATGCAAAAACGAGGGGCTCTCTCTGCGCTAGCAAACCAGACGGCTGCCTTCTTCCTATGGAAGCATGGCAGCTGTCGGTCAGAAGATAAACTGCCATGTACTATCAAACGTACCGCCAGTTTATCCTCATATTCGGGACAGCTAGAATTTCACTTGTGCTTCTATATGAGATGCACATGTGAAAAATACCCTTTAGTGTCCCTTTAAGAGATCAACATATTGCAAACCGATAAGTAAGCAAATTTACTACAGCACCACCTACTGTCCATAGTGCTAGTCTTACTTGTAAGACATACTGCTTGTCCTGTACCATGTACTGTTTGCAAATAGTTGGC
>CM069862.1:31382412-31552412 GCA_036172795.1 Pelodytes ibericus
CGACACGGAGCTTTAATAGCATTAGTACCAACTAAGTGTCCTGTGTTCTAAACTAGAAGCTGACCTCATACATTGTGTTTGTGACGTATATTCAAGTATCTATTTATCCTTTTTTTTTTTTTTTTTAAACATGTTATGATTTGACAGGCAGGTAAAAGATGGGGGGGGGGGGGCATGTATTTTTTGCCACGCGTTACACAAATCTCTGAAGCACATAAGGTTGTTCTTTATACCGCAAAAGGCTACGTAAATTGGTTTCTCCTCAAAGTGGAGCTTTTCAACTTCACGCATTGACTCAAATAATTACTCGAGTTAGAATTTTATTTAAACAATATTCACTTGTTCCCGACATTTCCCAGACAAATTTGAGATTAACATCTATCGCTAATTTAGGTGGTATTTTTATCACGTAAACATGGTTATCTTAGCCACGTACAAGATTACCATCTTTGGCCTTGAATGTTTTTTTTTATAACCGGGTTTGCAAAACTATTATAAGACCCCACTGGTTAATGCCGTTTATCTAGATTGGATTGACATTGGAAACTAACAATTACGCAACGTAACAAACCTAACACAAGTTACAATCTGGCTTGCTCAAAGGAATGAAACATAGATCTTTCTATTTAATATAATTCACAAAATATTAGCAGAGTGAGCTTAAATAAAGTTTTTTTTTTCACTTGTGCCCATGTCTAGATGAGTTATGCTCAGCTCACCGTAAACCCATGTGAATCTGCAAAGACGGGTATACGCCAGGCAGGGTAGCACCAGGTTTTTAGATGTTGTTGGTAATAATGAAGCAAAAGTTAAAAACAAATTCATGGTAATAATGATGAAGCATCTGTGATATGAAGAAATATTTTAAAAAATTGGATGGTTGTGTACCATCTTTTGAGTAATAGGGTTAAATGCATGAATTAGTGAACACATGCACCTATAATCCTCATTATGCCATCACGCCAAACGGTTTATTCAGAACTCACAAACTAATCTATAGATTTGTTCACACATAGGATAATAAATATGATTTTTCTTGCCACGTAAAAATGGCACAGTAATATTACTATAGAATATAGAAAAATAAGAAAAATGTCATACATTATATTAGCCTAGCTGCTTGATGGTACAGAGCATGCGATTTTAAAGTCACCACATTACCATTATCTTTCCAGGACACTTATGAAAAATACATAGTTCAGGGCTGCAGAGCGACAAAATAAAGACTGCAGACTGATCTACATTGTAAGAATTACAGCTCTGGAGAGAGTGTCCTCTGCGGATGTCATCATTGGTGGGAAGGCCTTTCTGTTCTACCCAAATGGCCATGGGTTCAGATACACAAACGTACAGTTTGTTGATGGTGACCTAAAGCTGAACTTGCTATATACTTTTTTTTTGGGGGGGGGGGGGGGGGGGGGGATGAGAGGTTCACTTTAAATTCTTCAAACTCTGAGCTGCTTGCGATGCACCATTCATTTGTTTGTGTACCTCATCCAGTAGGTCTCTGTCCTTATTACCAAGATTAATGACGACAGTGAAGACAGGAGAATGCTTACATTCCCCGGAAGAGTATTTGTAAAGAAAGACATTCAGATCTAACATCAGAATAATAAAGTGGATCTTTATAATATTTACACTACATGCATTTTTCAAGAAACAGAACTCAAACAGCGTAAGAACTTTCAATGTACACAGATATCTATGCAATGTTATATTGCATTATTAAAAAGTAAAGCTCATAACTAGAGCTATATATTTATTATATACATATATTTTATTTTTTTCTTTTAAAAGGTATCATAACAATCAAATAAAAAAATGTCTTGGATATGAAGCAAGTCATTTGCCTCCTGTATCTGTAACTCCAAAAAAAAAAAAAAAACATCTGGAAAATCAACAAGTAAATGTGAGGAAATCTATTCATCTAAAACCTAGTAAAATACTTCAAAGGGTTATTATAGCAGGTACCGGCTACTCTTCCACTCGACAGAGCGATCTCTCGTATTTTATAAATCAGAAAAACAGGGAGCATAACATTTTAAACGGATGGTGTTTCACAAGCCTATACCAACAGCTGCGATTTATTAAAAGTAGAAAATCCCCCCCCAAAAAAAGACTGAATCACTTAAAAGAAATACCAGAGATATCGGCATCTCAAAGCCCCACTTTGTAGCACTGTCAACAGAGCAGTTATTAGCTAATTCTTATAAAATTCACCAGCACATAAAACGAATAAATAGGGAATTTAATTTGTGCTGTAAATAAATGGTTTGGAACCTCAAGAATACCAGCCGGACAGGATCCCAATATTTTTATATTTAAACACATTTCACCAGAAGGCTTGCTACTTTTCCTTAAAATTAAACTTTGTACAAACACGGACAGGCTTTGAAAAGCCCTGTAAAATAAATATCATGGGAGTCTATAATATTCTGAGTTCTTGAAAGTTCAATCCTAATACAAGATTCATTTATTTAGCTTTTTTTTTTTTTTGCTAAATTACAGGACATACCTGTAAATGTGAGAATATATTTTTGCTGGTAAAAAAAATTAAACACTTTATAAATAAAACATACATATATAAAGTTATATGTAAGAGAGGCCGGTATTAATGGGTTTATGGAAATCGATGTATTTATATATAGTTTTAAATTCAAAATCTATAAACATGTTTTTTTTGTGAAATGTATTTGACAGTTATTCTGTTGGAGATGTGCATTTCAGACATGGTATTCTTTCTTAATTAAAATTAAACATACAGTATTAGAACAAAACTACAGCTGCAGTCCAATAGTTTGTATTTCTAGTATTCAATGGTCATGAGATTACATTTTCATACACATAACATTGTTTTTACGTCATTAAAGCCTTCACTATGTATCGAGCCAAAGTAACATCTGACAGCATAAAAGCATTCTTCATGTAGCGTATGCAAGATGGAGAGACAAAATGTAACAGTGACAAGAGATAAAGGAAAAACACAGTCTGATATTACACAGGAATACCTCTCAAGTGTGCCTATTTTGCACCTAAATCCCCCCTGTCCCTCTTTCCTCCTCTACTGTCCCTCTTTCCTCCTCTACTGTCCCTCTCTTCTGGCAGCTTAAGTATATCACAGAGCTTGTGAGCAATAAAACTCACACTAAAGTATGTTTAAACTTCAGTAAATGTGTTTTTATATTAAACTGTGCAAACAAAATATATTATACATATCAAATTACATAGTTATCAATTGGCGATAAAGTCGCTGAAACAGGTCTGGTAAAGCCACACCATCAGCCACTCCCACAAAAATAAGTGTCCCTCTTGGCTCTTTAAATTGTTGGGGGGATATGTACAGGTGACCAAACTGACAGGCAGTGTAGGATGTAGCACTATTGCTACATGTCCAAGGTAAGAGAGCATGATGAAGAGTAAAAGATGTTTGTTTGTGTGAATTACTCAGTTTTTACAACTTTCTATCAGGTTTTACCTAGAAGATATCACTGGTCTAGTAGTGGAGAAACTATGGCATTCGGTTTCGGAATTGTGCGATAATGGGTATGGTCCATGCAGATGCTCCCTTATTGGTCTGTTGGTAACAGGCCACACCCCGGCCTGGACACCTTCCAAGAAGTAAATATTTTACTGCTTGGCTTCTCCTCTGCAGAACTGATCTCTTCTAAATGAAACATAATAGAAGGATTATTTTAAAAAGCTATTTAAAATCAGTAAAAACAGGGCAATTTATTAACGTTTAACTTTTTTTTGGCAATGTGCCTGCTTTAACAGTCTCAGTAGATGGTGCAAAAATAAATATACAGTACATCAATGCAGTCACTTACAGGTAAAAGAACCAAAAATAGTTTGCACCAGGGTTCCAAAATTGTTTGTTTTACATGTGCTCATTGGAACACCCATTAACTAAAGTTGCTTTCAGCTGGTCAGGCCAAATTTACATGCGTGGGGTACATACATAGTAACTACTTGGTCAAGGTCGGCGATTAAAATAATTATTACGTCGAAAGCATGTTAGGTTAAATCTCCTTTTAGATCAGGTTCAAAAACCCATGGAAAGTTTAAGTGTTAAAAAAAAAAAAAAATGAAATGTTTTCTCTCTGTGGACTTTGCAGCATTATTACATTCAGATGCAGGGTCTTATTTATATTGGACAGCCCCCAACAGTAGAACAAAGTCGGTCTGTTTTAGTGCCATAAGTGAATTCTACAAGTTAACAGCTATTCATGAAAAGCTGCCATTTGAAGATGTCAATCTAAGCCAGCCATAAGTGGGAACTCCTGTAGATATAACCAGCTGCAGGTTTAAAAAACAGGTCCTCAAAGTGGAAACACAAAAGATGTTTGAATGGGATCCTTTTTCACTCCTGAAACATTAGATGGCCACTTTTTCTACAACATCAATGACAAAACAGAAGACAAAATTGCAAATATGTACTTAAAAGAACATTTTGCAGGCTGATGACTGATAAGAGCTCAGAGAATTGCTGATAAAGCACAGCTCAAATATAAATGTGGATGTGCATTAGTGCATTCGTTTACCCAAATAAATAGATTTATATATTTTTATTTTGTATATTGTTTAAAGCGTAAATCTAATGTAACAAACTTAAAACCTTAAGCTCCGATATTTTAGAATATGGTATGTATTCAAACAGGTGGTAAAGGTAACATTAAAGCAACAGCAAAGCCCAGGTTTTATTTTTCTGTTTTATTCTCAGTTCAAAATATGTATAATTTATCGTTGCAGTGTTAAGCACTAATCTGAACTTCTTTCCCGTATATTTGCAGGATACCTTGTATTCCTAGCTGATTGTGCGGATATCCGTAGTGGAGTAGAATAAAAGGTTTATATATGATGTCTGATGCTTACTTGCAGTGGGAAGTCAGACTGCCGCATAGAAAACAGAAAGGCTAGGAAGTGATACAGTAAAGGTTATAATGCTATAAAGGAAAACTAAAATAATGCGTAGTGTGCATACACCGATCAGCCGTAGCATTATGCCCATCTGCCCTATATTGTATAGATCCTCTTTTGATGCCAAAACAGGCCTGACCCGTCGAGGCATGGAGTCCACTAGACCTCTGAGGGTGTGCTGTGGTATCTGGTACCAAGATGTTAGTGAGGTGGGGCCTCCATGGATCGAACTAGTTTGTCCAGCACATCCCACATAAGCTCGATTGGTTTGAGATCTGGGGAATTCAACACCTTGAGGTTGTGTTCCTCAAACCATTCCTGAACCATTTTTACTTTGTGGCAGGGCGCATTATCCTGCTTAATGAGGCCAATGCCATCCATGAAAGGTGCACATGGTCTGCAACAATGCTTAGGTAGGTGGTACTTGTCAAAGTAACATCCACATGAATGGCAGGACCCAAGGTTTCCCAGCAGAACATTACCCAAAGCATCACACTGCCTCAGCCAGCTTGAATGCATCAATACTGTTCTTTTTAGCCTTGAGTCCCCCCTTTAAGAACTATGAAAAGGTTCTTTATTTTGAATCTAAAAGGTGAAGTCTTATTTAAATGTGTTTCATATTGTTGACCTCTAAAAGTTTAGGTCATTTCTCCAGTATATAAAAGATGTGGTTTTTAAAAAAAAAAAAAAACCAACAACAACTTTTTACTGAATTAACACACTCCATGTATAAATCCACTTTATCTCTAGAAAAGTCACCCACCTGCTATTTCTATATGAACTCAACCTATAGAGACGGTATAGTGTGAAACAGATTTATAAATGATTAAATCCAGATTAAGAAAGTATAAATACTACATAGAGCAAATAAATCACTGTTACTGTGATGTAGCTGCGAGAGGCATCACTTGGTATCTGCCGTTGGCGTGTCAGGCCTGCACATGTGACATTGTATTACCCTTGGTGGGTGTGGGGCAATCTGAGCATGCCTGGAAAGGCTATATCACAGCTTAGGGGGGCTGGGCACTGAATAAACTGTTGTGTGCTTGTATTCTGACAGGTGCAGGTTAGCTTGCGGCAAAATTCCCCCAGAAATGTGGTTTCTATATAAATCTATATAATCATATATTTGGTAAAAAAGAAAGGATGGAGGCAGAGTCACATCATACTAAATGATTACAGATCCCACGAAGAAGGGCCACCATGCTGCTGATGGGCCAGTACAATTCAAGCACCTTATTTCAATCATCTTGAAACAAATTGATATCCTGGCTTTATGAAAGTAATTAAGGCCGTTCTGACTTCACCCTAAATGAAGTCTCATCTGTCTTATTGGGGAGGGCTCTGGTTTAATCACTTTGGTCCATGAATTTATGGTTCCTGTAGCAGACCCGACCATGATCACAATAAATCCTTTTGTGAAGGACTCCTTATAAAACTAATCTAATCACACTCCATTTGCAATTGCATGGACGAACATGACCCTAGTAATGAAACTGCTAGATTGAATTATAGGGTGTGTTTAATAAATATAGGTTTCGTAATTACCTTCGGATACAAATGCTGCTAAACCTCATTTATCATAGATGTTTATGGGGGTTGGAAGCTAGGCTTGGACAGACCTAGCATGTCTGACATAAATCAGACTACCTTCCATACAATAATTCAAGGACATATGGTAAAACGGTTAGATTCTTAATGCCAAATGTTTTTATTTATTAAGGTGCTGACACCGCATTTTTTGGGGTACACAAATGGTAAGAAAAAGGGCAAGCACTGCAAGAGAAGTTAACCAGCAACTAGGGAGTGAATGGTCTTACAACTGGTACAAACTACTGTTGCTTAAAGGGGCAGTCCCATCTGGCTTATCTCCTCTATGTATTACATACATTGAATTTATGTGAAACACTTGTTTGCCGTTTTTATCTGATAGGAAGGGTTGAGGGGATAAAAAAAAAATCTAATAAGACCGATCTGTTTGTTGTGATTTATTTAATGTGATGCGTTACTCGTCTAAAAATATTTTTTCCAGACACTGCACCTTTAAACTGAATTTGCTACATTAAATGTATTAACTGGGAGGAGGTCATGCAAAAACATGAACCACAAAATGTCTGCATACTGTAAAAGCTGATTTTGCCTCTTTTCCTTGGTCAGTACCATGCCCAGGGTGGGCTTACCTCTTTCTAGCTGTTGGCTTCTCTGCCGTGTTCTATTGGAAGAAACACCGTATTTCTTAAGAGTATAAGTATTATTAGAGTATAAGATTCTAAGACGCACCCATTAGGGGTGCATCTTAGGAAAAAGTCTTAGAATCAAATAAACTGTTTTAAGAGGTATACTTACCTGGAAGAGTACCGCAAGTCCTCCAGCGCAGAAACTCCGCCCTAGTTACGTCAGCAGGTACATTTCGAAAATTGGGTCTTACATTCGGTGGCAGAATTTAGCCCAAAATGTAAGATGCCATAGATTCTAAGACGCACCCCTTTCCCAGAGCTCCTAAAATTGGGGAAAATGTGCATCTTAGATTAGCGTAAATACGGTAATGCTGCAGCGTAGCTGGGAACCAATAAGAGGCGTTTATTATTGGTTCCCTGGCTCTGCGATCAAATAAATGATAGGGCTTAAAAGCACCCCTCTGGTAGATGCTAGATGTGACCGCCAAACCTACGACAAACTAAGTCATTTTGGTTAGAAACGGGGCAGATTAGATTTTCTAAAGACACAGTCCGTTTCCAGTTGTGAAAATGATCACTATATGTCTATGTCCTGGAAGAATAAAAGCTGTGTTTTTAAATTTGTAAAATCAGGGAAACTGAGGCAGTCATTTTCCATTTGGACTTTTTCTTGTGCTACAATATATCTAAAAGTGTCTACCGATAACATAGCAGCGTGAAACGCGTTGGTACTTTCCCCAGGACCTACTTTAAAAAAAAGAGAGAACTGTGAATGCACCCTTCCTGGTAAAATATTTCATAAATAAATAAGCTTTACAAATATACTACTAGTAAAGAGAATATAACTCTATATAAATGATTACAAATTATACAAGATAATACAATCTATTCATAGAAAGAGAGTACATCTTCATTGTGGGAGAAAGATACACAAGTTGAACGATGGTCAAAAAAGAGGGAGGGTTTTTGCAAACCTTGACCCTTAGGCCCAATCTAACTGACCTAAGCTGGGGTTACGCAGTGATAATGCTCTCTCTTTCCACCTGAAGTGTGTCGAAGAACTTAACTATATATGATTATCCGCATTCAGAGTTTATTGGAATGATATATGTAGTGATTTGATGTCCACCAAACATACGCTATGTTTTTAATAACTGCAGATTTTACAAGCACATTATTCTTTCCATTAGGACTAAAAAACCTCACCAAATAGCAATTTGTGAAAGAATTCAGCAGGGCCCTGAGCCCAGAACTCTGACCTCTGATCAGATCCTTGGCAGAAAAAAAACCCAAAAAAAAAAAACCTCTAGGTTCTCTGTACAACATCTGCTTTGAATTAGATTCTCTGAAAAAAGGGAAGAAAAAAAAAAAATTAGCCCTCGTGCTGTGGAAACTGGTATTCACTTGGCTTTGTCTGTACTTTTTGACTGACTTCAGGATCCAGAAAAGGAAAATGCAAGAAGATGACAGTCTATGAAAACAAGCTTCTCGGGAGCCTAGACAGGGCCAAGAATCATACATTAGTAGGCACTGTCTGGTCATGTGTTTCATATATTGTCTTTTGCGCTACTTGGATAATCATTTTCTGAGCATATGTTAAGCTTGTTCACCAAAGCTGCATTACTTAATCAAATAATGTGGCATCGAGCAGTGCCCAAGGAAATGTAGGCTCTTGGCAGACCTCAGCCGAGTAACTTAAGCTTCTCCTTTCAAATACATACAGACCTCAAAATCAATATAATGTGTGTCATTAAATTAGAAGTTATTTTACACAAAGGCTAATTTCGGAAATAAAAACACACATTACGAAACTGTCAATCACTTTTGGTCTGTCCGAGATATTAAATGGGAGGATTTGCTGAGATTTTTTCGTGTTTGAACAAGTCGACAAGAAATGTGTAAGTATTCCTCCAAAGCAGGAACGACAAGTACATTCTTCTTCCCTTCATTACGGAACATTCGATAATTCTACTGGAATCTTCTGACACATTCAGCACGATGAGTCTACAACAGAGTATAGAGAGAGACTCCTACTTGCTTCCACATACTGGATGCCCAGGAAAAAATGACTAACTTCTACTGTAACATCATGAACCTTGTGTCTAATTAAAAACTTGTACATAAGTATTTATAAGTACACTGTGTACAAGTAGATATGCTCTAGACAGAAAGCGATACTTTATTTGCGCAGACACTCATGTATTATTTGCTGGTTTAACATATTTGTTATATATTTATTTGTACTACTTCATCTTTCAGAGTATATTTAACTGGTTAAAAAGGCCTATAAATATTCAAACTTGGCAGAGGCGGTCATCTCCCATTCTTCTGAGTATGTGGAAGCGAGTAAATAGCGGGTAAGATACATTTAAAGAGAAAAGGCCCATACAGGTTACAGTGCTATATGAGGCTGTGAGTGGTACAATTAAAGCTTGTTTTATAATTTTTTAAACAGTATTACACTATAAATGTACTTTTTTTCTTCCTATTTCCTACATGTCCACTCAAGTCTCTTAAAAAGATATAGTTGATTTATTCTATTTATGGAAAGTCAAGAGGGAATTCTTTTCCACATATTCTGGTTTTCTTGGGACCTAAAGAGTCCTTGAGAAATCCCTAAGGAGAGTATTTTTCCTTTTTGCTATATGTTGTTTTCCAGGTTATAGAAAAGTGGTGGTAGAGTTCCATGAGGTAAACGTTCTGTGTTAAGGAAGTTGGGAATGGATTTATTCATAAGTGGGGGTTCATTTCCCTGGACGTAGACCACTCATGGTTAGAGATATATGGCTGTAAACCATCGATAAGAAGAATCTTGGTTTTGGATATCTTTTGCTTATTGTTGGAGGGTCTGAAGCGCCTCTTCTGACATATAGCATTAGAGGCCCTCTATAAGCAGACTGTGTTAATGTGACAACTACATGTGCTGAAAAGAAATAAACGTGTTCCACATATAGAAAATGACATGCTCTTGATTTATTTTAAGGACAAGCGTAGAGCACAAAATATATGATGCTAGGAGACGAGAAAGAAAAAGAAAAAAAAAAAAAGTCTCAGCACAGTGTAGGTCAGTGTGTATATGACATTTTTTCGAACCAAATCATTTCTCTCCATAACAAATACATCTATTCATCTTAGTCAGGAAATTTTACAGTCTACCATTTAATACATGAGTGATGAAAAACATGATATGGCTGCTTTAAAGCTTTTAACCAGATATGAGTGTGCCATACAGTAAGTGCTGTGCACGGTTGTGTTTACATATATATATGTATAAGTTATGCGTTTGTCGTATATAATATGTTATATATGAATAATACACACACACATACATATTATAGAGAGAGAGAGTAATTAAATTATATATAGTAGTAAAATTATTATATATAAATATATATATATATATATATATATATATATATTTATTGAGATTAGACCCACTTAGGAACTTCGGAATCTACGAGAAAGATGACTACTTTCAAACAGTGACTATAACTTCCCATATACAAGTGCGGACAAAGGCATGAGGGTCTATTAAAGGTCAATTATCAAAAAAAAAAGGATCTTATGTTTAATTAAAAAATTGCATCAAGTGTGGGCGTTTTAAATACAAATGTTTTAACAAAAGAATACAAATAAAGTACCTTATTTAAACAGTTTTGCTTGTGTAGGACTATCAGTGGTTAGACGTGTTGTTTAGAATCTTAGGTCAGATGAAGAAAGATCTGACCTATCTGACCCAAGATGTCTGCCCACCTATCTGGCCCAAGATGTCTGCCCACCTATCTGACCCAAGATGTCTGCCCACCTATCTGACCCACCTATCTGACCCAAGATGTCTGCCCACAAGCAGAGTGGGCTCAATAGGATACTTTAATTGTAGTTTTTGTTCTTTAGCACATTTTTATATAAAATACATGCGCCTGATGCAATCTATCAATTAAACATATGGTCTGTACAAGCCTTGACCCTTTTCACTTATGGTTTATAAAAACCACAGGCAATGATACTGGCATCCAAAACAGCTTGAAACATAAACCGCATCCACCAAATGCATAGCTTCCCAACATACAATATGCTGGCGGCAATAGCTATCATTTAAAGTGGCAACCCAACTGCATGTGCACAATACGCTCTCCTCAGGGGTCCAAGAGAAGGAAGAAACGGATATGAAGTCAGGACCATGAGACAGTAGGATAATCCTATATAATGTGGGCCAATTGGGGAACATACAATTCCTCCACTAGCAGGCAGTGGTCAGATGAGCTCTACCTAAGCGGAGAGGTATAGGTGAGAGTAAATTAATTCACATCTGCAAAGACACAAAGTGGGTTAATTCCAGAGATGAGAGACTAACATTTGGACTATGGGGCCATAAAGGAATGCTTCGCAACCTAAAAACATTTCAGTGTAGATTTTAAACAAATAACATGATGCACGAAATTCTTTGCTAAACCACAAAAACAAATGACTTTTTAGACCTTCAACTTCTTGCACTGGAGCCTAAACTGACAGCTTCCGATCATAGAAAAATAGCAATTCCCCACGGGTCTGGGGAGCTCAGCTTTCAGTACGGGTTTTAACATAATTTTAGGACTTATATTTTTGGATGACCAAAATAACATTCATTAGAAATAAGCCTGAATTATTTGCAGTTGAGCGAATGTATATTTGTTTTGATTTAAGGTCTTGAAAAGTTGGGGCCAAAATGCAGAAGAAAAATATTAAACTATCTTTAACCTTGTGTCAACATATGATGCTACTGGGAATGGTAACTGGCCTAATTTTCCAAGGAAAATTAATTACTTATGACTTACAGTTGTGAAAGCAAACAACGTAAGTCTGGATTAGCGGATTTTTAATTTCTACTTGGAGCGGCTATTAAATTGATTTCATCTAAACTGTAGTATGTAATGGAAAGCAAGACATCGATGAAACTTTAGACAAGGACTGAAATATCAGGAATTGTATATTTGCATAGTTGAAGGAGGGAAAAAGGTCACGGATATTAAATCAATAAATAATAAAACACTATTTGGATTTCAAAACGCAAAACTTTATGCATTTTGCTTGAAAAAAAAAAAAAAACCATGGTTGTGGCCAAATTTGAATGATAAAAAGCAAAACAAAAGAAAAACTTTGCAGTGTGAATGTGGCAGGAAAAAAACTGGTGTATACCAAACAAATAAATAAATAAATATATATATATATATATATATATATATATACACACATATATATACATATACACATACACACACACACACCACACACACACACACATACACATACATACAAACAAATAGGTTTGTTCAGTTTTATTAGAAATAGAATTGAGTGGTCAGACAAAAATGTAGGCGTCCAAAAGATTAAGATAATTTAGCATGAAAAAAATTAACCACTTTCTAATGACCCCAGTTTGCATTACTATTCCAGTCCATCCATATTAGTGCAAAACCGATCTCCCATAGTTCCTTTCCAATTCACGCCATAGCATCATGCTTTATCATTCTCCTCCCTGACCACTCCTGCCTTTATTCCATTATTCTTCCCCTAGCATCTCTTAAATTTAATGATTGTAAAGAAAACTAGTAAAAACCCATAGCAGTTAAAGCACAGTTTAAAGGGATAGCGCCACCTGGCTTGTTATCGGTATGCTGTACATGATTTATTTTTAACCTTAAATTGTTTACAGTTCTCCTGCAGCTTTATAATGAAAATTATTTCACTGAGGCCTCCAATAAGTAACAGCCAATAAAGGGGGCTTTGTTTGCAGTATTTAGTGGGAAAAAACATTTGTTTATTTTTGTTTACTTTACATCAGTATTTATCTGTACTGTAGCTTTGCAAAAATGGTTAGAATTCCCAGTATATTATGGTTTAACATGTCTTGCTTTAAAGGTCACTCTGGGGTATTTTAGTTATAAACCCCTGTAATATTATTAATAAAGCGTCATTATATTCCGCAGTGCTGTACTATAGGGAAAACAAAACATACAAATAATAGGGGTAGTAACAAATTAGACAAACTTAAAACACAAAGATAAGGAGAACCCCTGCCAAACAGATTTACGGTAGTAATAACGCTACCGTACTCCTTATACAAAGAGGTAAAAAGTACAAAAAGTTGCAATATGCAACGGGGGTGATAGAATGCCAGGTGTACAAACAGTATACAGCAGTCAACCCAATATATAAATAAAATTGCATGATGGCCACATAAGTTTTACTAGGAATAACGGAGGAAAGACAGAGAGAATAAGGTATAGAACAGTGGGGATAGTCAACCGACACTTCCATGAAGATGTGGCTTTTTAAGACTAATATAAGTAATGTTTAATTGAAGGATTGCATCAAGTGTAGAACTTTCAAATAGAAATATTTTCATGAAAGAATCTAAATCTATCTTATTGAGCCCTCTTTGCTCTGTATAGTTTTAATAGTGAGCGGACATGTTGTTTAGAATCTTAGGACAGTTCTACATTCATCTTGGTTCAGATGAAGGAAGATCTGACCGACTGGAACCAAGATTCTAAACATGTCTGCCCCCAGTAAGAGCTAATGAAGGCGCAATAAGGTACATTATTTATATTCATTAAAGCATTTCTATGCAAACTATCGACACGCAATCTTTTAAATAAACATTAGTTCATTTCTTGCTACAGTTGTCCTTTAGGGATTGATTTAAAAGTGGAAAACAGAGCCACTAAGAGGGCAGAGTTAGGCCATCCTGCAAGGTAAGGTACAACTCTAGTAAAGGCTTCAATTTGAACCCGAGAAGTGGAAAGTAAGATCAGAGGGAGACAGAGGGTGTATTTGAAAATGAGCAGAAATGTAATTTATGGACCAGTTGTGAACAGATTTTCTAAAGTGAGAACCAGGATTTTGAATTGAATCCTGAAGGTGTAGAGATTGACAGAGCAGAGAGGTGTTACTAGAGCAGCAGTTATAGGAAACTCGAAGGGCTTGTAAATTGCGCTTTTGTGAGAATTACAAAGTGTGTGGACGACGCAATTTGTTTTGATTGTGTTTTCCTCGCTGTAGACGCACTGTAATATTTACATTGGAAGAGATCACAAAGCCGTGGGGCCTATGTATAAAAGCACTGGGTGTGACAGCTGTGCCATATAAACACATTTCATCCAAACAGGAGTCCCAGGGCCACAGTTGTTCGTTACATTTAATAATACTGAAATATTTATTATATTGTACACCTGCTCGCTAGTTAATCAACTCCCCTCAAAAAAAGTCAAATTATTGGCATAAAGATTCAGTTTATAATTATAAAGGAAAAAAACTTTTTTTAATAAGTATGCAGGCTTTTTTTTTTTTTCTAAATATTTCAAATCGACAATTCACACTGCCCGGATTAGCCCAAAAGTGTTAACCCATTCCCTTAATAGCAATAGAGCAAACCTGCGCCCAGCACTCAAATAATTCTACGTATTAATATTTTCCCATACATTGTTTTGATGGTGTCTGTGTTGCACCAGCAATGCTTCCACTTTATAACTAGTATACTGGTGTTTGTGTCTCATTTAGATACTACCTCACCAATTACACATAGAAACAAACACTGAGCAGGCCATGCTTGATAAAGCAGGTACATAAGTATAGCAGCCTTGCAAATCATTTTTGTTAATTAATAAAGTGATATTTGAACGTGATACATTGAGCTAACATTTAGAATATGCATGATCCAACAAAGATGTCTATGAAAAAGAAAAATTTGATTTTTTTTTTTTAAATAGCCAGATAACGCTAAGAAATCAAAAAAATAAGAAACATGAATTTCTTGTAAGATCTAGTCATTGCAATGAAGGCAATTCGGTCACATGTCGCAAGACACGCAAGACGTTGGCGGTAATTATATACATTATATCCCATTTAAAGTCTGTTTTGACTTGTACATTAGTTAAAGGGTTGGTATATTCACGTTAGAAATGTACAATATAACCAATACTAGAGCTGTAAAAAGTATATTGCATAAAGCTTTCTGTTTTCTGAAAATTCAACCATCAGCCAAGCTCTGCAGCCTTCTCTCCAGCCAATCAGTAATGGTTGTGAGATCAGATTTTAGGATCCATTATGCAAGGCCTGATTTGGATGCTTTGGATCTTCTTGTACAACCGGTCACCAGCATGGACATCCGCAGATTTTTTTTTTGGGGGGGGGGGGGGGGGGCATATTTTAACCATCATTATATGCCAGGATTTAGCCATTCAATATGCCAGGATTTAGCTATTCAATGTGCCAGGATTTAACCCCTCAATATCCCAGGATTTAGCCATTTAATATGCCAGGATTTAGCCATTTATTATGCCAGGATTTAACCCCTCAATATGCCAGGATTTAACCCCTCAATATGCCAGGATTTAACCCCTCAGTATGCCAGGATTTAGCCATTTAATATGCCAGGATTTAGCCATTTAATATGCCAGCATTTAGCCATTCAATATGCCAGCATTTAGCCATTCAATATGCCAGGATTTAACCCCTCAATATGCCAGAATTTAGCCATTTAATATGCCAGGATTTAACCCCTCAATATGCCAGGATTTAACCCCTCAATATGCCAGGATTTAACCCCTCAATATGCCAGGATTTAGCCATTTAATATGCCAGGATTTTGCCCCTCAATATGCCAGGATTTTGCCCCTCAATATGCCAGGATTTAGCCATTTAATATGCCAGGATTTAGCCATTTAATATGCCAGGATTTTGCCCCTCAATATGCCAGGATTTTGCCCCTCAATATGCCAGGATTCAGCCACCCAATATGCCAGGATTCAGCCACCCAATATGCCAAAATGTTGCCCCTCAATTTGCCAAAATGTTGCCCCTCAATTTGCCAGGATTTTGCCACTCTATGCCAGGTTTTGCCACTCTATACCAAGATTTAGCCCCTCAATATGCCAGGATTTTGCCACTCTATGCCAGGATTTTGCCACTCTATGCCAGGATTTTGCCACTCTATGCCAGGTTTTGCCACTCTATGCCAGGTTTTGCCACTCTATGCCAGGTTTTGCCACTCTATGCCAGGATTTAGCCCCTCAATAAGCCAGGTTTTGCCTCTCAATATGACAGGTTTTGCTTGTTTTTTTTGTCCCCCTCTTCCCCCCCATTCCCCAGCACTTACCTCCTTGTTGCTGCTCTCCGGTCATTTCCTCTGTGCATCTTCCCTCCTGCACAGAGGAAGGAAACTCCGGTCACTTTTTTTTTTTACTTTTTTGAAGTTGCGCAGCATCAAGTTTCCTTCCTCCGTGCAGGAGGGAAGATGCACGGAGGAGACGACAAAGGTTAGTGTAACAGGGAACTTAACGGCAGCGTTAAGCTCCCTGTTACATCAAAGGCAGTGGCGGGGGACACTATTTTTTTCTTCTTGAAAATCCTTGGGGGGGGGGGGGCCAAGCGGACGCACTATAGCTAATATTAAAGTGACAGAGTACTTTAACCAAAGTAATTACTCTAGACCACTCAAACAGCTACAACAGACCATTGTAGCCTGATGGGAGTTGTACTCCATGACAGTTGCAGATTTAGATCACTACACCAGCTCTAATACACGTGTTTTTTCTCCATACTTACAAACACTTGCTTATGTTAAATAATTCCTCTAGATCCACCTATAACTGTCTAACCCACTAAACACTGCCGAACATATGTAGCTTTAATAAGCTGTTTATAGGATGTAGAACAATTAGGGCATGTTATTGGGATGAGGAAATGCTTGCTTTTGGTTTCTATGAAGGTTTCTTTTGTAATGTCTGAAAAAGTCTGCATTAATACTTTGTCTTGCTTTACACCATTACCTGTCTATTTCCAGGAAGGGGAATGGCTCAAATGGATCATCTATCTATTTTTCTTTAAGCATTTTCTAAACAAGTGTATTGTAAATTCCTCACTATATTTTCAAAATATCCATATGAGAAGAGAGCTGTGCAAGGTTAATGGGTTAGTGGGGCAAACGCCCGGTATGAATATAATAAATATGTTAACAACTGTCCCGGATTTCATAGAAAGTGTCCAGCCATTAATCAGTTAGCATGGAGCATCATCACCGTATCAGATGTCTCCACTCTAAGGTAATTAGATCCTCTGTGCAAAATTATACAGGCTACAGTAAATCAGACAGTCTCTCCAGTATACTTTTTTTAGTTTATTTATTAATACTTTGAGTTTGTTGGTTTAAATAGTTTCACAGGTTCTTGTTTTGACTTTGAATATATTGTTGTATATGTTGTATTAAATAAATTAAAAATCCATTGTGTTAGTAGAATTGCAAGCAAATGCCGAAATAAGGAGAAAAATGTGTCTGTGGAGTCTCCTGTTTATGACATCACCAGTGGTTTGATATGTAATTGAATTATTTTTAAATGGGAAATGTGCAATTTGCATATCAAGCCACAAGTTATGTCATAAACAGGAAAATACACACACACATTTAAAAAATATATATATTCTCCTAATCTATGCATTTGCTTCCAATTCTGCTTACACAATCTATAGATCATTTTTGTTTCTTTATAGTCCCAGTAGGGTCAGAGTCCCTTTAACCCCTTACAAGACATTTTCACCTTGACTTTCCCTTGGTGACATTGTCTGTTTTGACATTTCTGGGGTGTTTGTGTTTAGCTGCAATTTTATTCTCTCTCACATACAGTACCCACACAAATTATATGTTGTTTTTATTGTCATAAGAAGGGCTTTCATTAGATACCATTATGTTCATCATATCTTATAATTTACTACAAGAAAAATCATAAAATATGATGAAAAATTAAAAAAAATATAATTTACACAAATAAAATCATTAAAAAAGACCCCGTCTAAATAGTTTCTAAATGTTGTCCCGAGTTCATAAATATGCATTGTATTTTGTTTTTTTCCTATATTGACCTTTTGACCCCAACCCGAACCCAAAATTTAACCCCTAACACTAAATTTAACCCCAACTCCTTTGTCTTAAGGGAGTTTCTCGCAGGACGTGCCTGACACGTTCCTTTGTCGCGAAGGGGTTAATTAAATAAAAATGTTGGCACCCACAGGCTTGCAAGATATGTTTAACATATATATTACCAGAAAAGGTTAAAGCATCTTAACATGTATAGCTTAGAGGAAAGACGTAACAGGGGGGATATGATAGAAACATTTAAATACATAAAGGGAATCAACATAGTAAAGGAAGAGAGTATATTTAAAAGAAGAAAAACTACCACAACTAGAGGACATAGTCTTAAATTAGAGGGGCAACGATTTAAAAGTAATATCATGAAGTATTACTTTACTGAGAGGGTAGTGGATGTATGGAATAGCCTTTCAGCAGAAGTGGTAAGCACAGTGAAGGAGTTTAAGCATGCGTGGGATAGGCACAAGGCTCTCCTAGATATAAGATAGGGAACTGGGAACTAATAAAATAAAAATGGCGTCTGCCGTTGGACTCCATGAAAGTTGACTATAGTCCATCATTGGTAGAGGCACGAAACCCATCGCGAATCACGTTTACACTAGTGCGTAATCATTTCTCGTCTCTGCCCACTACTGTCAGCAGGACATTGAATAAAATCTACTTTGAGTTATCCACACGTGTGACGATACACACGGAGTGAGATCGCCCATCTTATTCGCTTTTGTTTTATTAGCTTTTCCTAGTTACCTAGCAAATGGGCATCCACTGTGAAATCATCATGGCTAACCAATACCAGAGCGCCTGGCCTTGTGACCACGGGGCCTCCAAGTGAGAGTTCCAATGGTGTGCAATATAAAACCAATGTCACCGTATACATCTGAACATTTTTGTTCCATTTAAAATGGTATCCGAGACCAAGACAGTGGGCAAAGATTTTACAAACAAAGGGATCAAGCACCGTTTTAATTATCCGGTTTGCCGATTTTAACACCGCCCTGTTAGAAACGCAGGCATGTGATATAACCTACCAGGCCTCGGTTCACAAACATTCAGAACAAAGAGTAATTCAGGCCTATAACTTCTAGAGGAGAGGATCAATATCTGAGGACTGAAACCATCAGGGCTGTAATGATGTGGGGGAAAAAAGGCTCTGAAGATCATATTACGGGTCTGATCTGATGTTTTTAATAGACCATAAATCTGTATACAGCAAACCAGAATCACAAAAACCACCAAAAGCCAGAAGGTGGAGGAAGGAAAAAAAAAAAAGGCTAAATAACTTTTTTTAATTCACTAAATAAAATCATTAGAATGTATGAAACAAAATAAATAAATAAGACGCTCCAATGCTTGACACTTAGTTATGAAGCAATGTTTTGGTGCTACTCCGAAGTGATGGATTGCCGAGATTAAACCGTTTGCTTTCGCTTACCTGGTACATTCCAACACCAATGTGTTTGGGCTCAATTTTCACCAGCTCAGCTAATGGATCCTGTACACGTCTGGCTATGGAAACTGGAAAACAGAATGTGAAAACAAAATGTGGCTTTATGCGAAGGCAGTGGTGTGTAATTAGGAAATGTTATTCATTTGAGTAATCAGAGAACAAGATATAGACGTGGTGAGGAGTGGGAGTTTGTTCAATTAGGTTTGTGGCGTTCTAAGTGAACATTCTAAGTGAACATTCTAAGTGAACATTCTAAGTGAACATTGGCTTCCTGTATGCAGGTGAAACACTATTTTGATGACCATCCTAAAGCTTCATCATGTTAGCCATGCGCAGATTTTGAGAGCAACTTGGTTTAAAAGCTTAATCTCTGTGAAATGACGAACTCAAGTGTTCAATTAATTTTCTCATCTTTTACATATTGGTAAGGGTTTTCTACGTGTGCTGTGTGTATACAGGTGCTGTATGTGTGTGTGAGTATGTAGGTGTGTATACATTTGCTGTATGTATGTGTGAATATGTGTGTATGCATATTCTGTATGTGTGTATACATGTAAAGTATGTGGGTATATATGTGGGTATACAAGTTTAAGAAGAGTAAGAATGCGTGTATACATGTTCTGTAAGTGTTAGTATGTATGTGTGTATACATATGCTGTATGTAAGTGTATGTGTGTATGCATGTGCTGTATGTAGGTGTGTATACATGTGCTGTATGTATGTCCGAGTGTGTGTATGCATGTCCTGTATGTATGTGTGTGTGTATACATGTGAAGTATGTAGTATGTGGATTTACATGTGCTGTGTGTGTGTGTGAGAGTATGTATGTGGGTATACATGTGCTGTGTGTATGTGTGTGTGAGAGTATGTATGTGGGCATACATGTGCTGTGTGTATGTGTGAGAGTATGTATGTGGGTATACATGTGCTGTGTGTATGTGTGAGAGTATGTATGTGGGTATACATGTGCTGTGTGTATGTGTGAGAGTATGTATGTGGGTATACATGTGCTGTGTGTATGTGTGAGCTTATGTGTGTGGGTATACATGTGCTGAGTGTTTGTGTGAGCTTATGTGTGTGGGTATACATGTGCTGTGTGCATGTGTGAGCTTATGTGTGTGGGTATACATGTGCTGTGTGTTTGTGTGAGCTTATGTGTGTGGGTATACATGTGCTGTGTGTATGTGTGAGCTTATGTGTGTGGGTATACATGTGCTGTGTGTATGTGTGAGAGTATGTATGTGGGTATACATCTGCTGTGTGTGTGTGTGTGTGTGAGAGTATGTATGTGGGTTTTTAATATAAAGCGGTGTTGGCACTTTGAGGTCTGAAACTTGGTTGCATGCAGGAAATTGGGCACTCGTGCCCAAAAAGGTTCACCATCACTGATCTAGGATAAAACCTAGGCCTTTGTGAACAATTTGTTTAGATGGATTTTTTGCTCAAACAAGAACAAATACTTTGACAGTTGGACAGACTGTATTGACAGACAGACAAAACAAGGAACTGGTGCTGTAAGTCCACTATGGACCCAACAAGACAAAAGAAACATAAGTACATAAGTCAAGTTATGTTCTGTTCAACGTTGCGCGTAAGTTCAAAACTCGGATGAACAAAGTACAGTCAAATTTAAATACCTTGTGCCGTATTCTGTTCAGAAGTAACAGTTATTAAGAATCTATGTTAGATTCTATACAACAATTCTAAGCAAAAAAAAGTAATTTTTTTACATTTTGGGCTAGGTTTAAACATTTCCTTTTCCGTGTGCTGACAGCCCCCGCTATAGGACTGTTAAAGAAACACAATATTACACAATATATGAAGAAACACTCATTTATAATCTGCTGTGCTTCCAAATTTAGAATTAGAAGATATATATATATAATTACAAGCAAAAAATGCCTTTCTAGCTGGCTACATAAGTAGCAGGTATAAATTGTGGCAGACTGTGAAATGGCAGACAGTGCAAAACAACAAAAAACATATAGCGCAGGTATTTCACCTACAACTTACCATATTGAAAACGTGTGTGCTTTCACTAACATTATGTGTCCAGCTGTAGTATTCTGGAATGGATGGCAAACCCAGGAAATAAATAAATAGATGTGTTTTTATTTTCTAGCAGATGATAGCTATTGTGTATACACGGCTTTAGAAACTGCATTTCTAATTTCCCATTTTCAGGTGTGCTGACCACACGGTAGAATTTATTTTTGAATTTTTTTTTTCGTGGCCTTTCAAAGGCAATTGTGAGGAATTGAGAATGGGGCATGAAGTATAGACTAATGGGGCTATACCTACTTGGCTACTTTGGCCTTAAGGCTGCACTTCCCTTCTCAATTCCCTCTTTCATGAATAAAGCCAATATGATTGTGAATAAAGTAAGATAAATAGATTCCGAGGTAAAGGGGGCTTATTTATAACAGTAAGATTCTGGGGCAAACACTTCCGTATCCTTTGTCAATATCACAGTTCTAAATGTGGAGCCGTCACCATGGAAACCAAAGGAAAGTTCCTGTAGTTTAAGACCACTAATAAGAATTAAGTTCTAGAAATAGGTTTTTTGTCCCATACAAACCTTTGTAGAGTAAAGCGTCTCAGGATTACACCAAAACTGAACAAGGTTTCTAACTCACTACAATGCTACATTTCCATCAAGCTGAGGAGCAGGTTTGGTGGACTACAATCCGCGGGATATGTCTGGCTAGCTGAACTATAAAGAGTTATAATACTGTAAAAATAATTATTTCGATTACAAGTCTATCTTACAGTAAGATGGGTTAAAAAAAAATTATAGTTTATCTTTTTTTTTTTTATATATAAATGAATGTGAGTAACAAACGTATCAAGGTTATTAAAAAAACAAAACAAAAAAACGGTTTTCTTTTTTTTTGGCGGGGGGGCGGGGGGTGAGGAGTACTAAATAATGCCCCTGCTCCAAAACATCTGCAAATGTCGTTTTTTAGACTATAAACGATGTGTTCTGCATCTGAAGCCAATAGCTGCAAAGGTTTCTAAATATAAATTGTAATAACCTACAGGACGCTTTGAATCCCTGGATGGAAATGTATATGTGTAACTTGAAAAACCAAGTAGTCGTTCCAAAGTGAACTCAATGGGAATATAATAAAAATATATAAACTTGATGGAGTAGCCACATTCTATCAAAAGCCAGTAAGGCTTAAAGTCGGAGCGTCCAAATTAGCCAATCCTACACCATGGTTTCATTTTTTTTTGTATGTGGTGAATCAATGCTGCATTTAGCAGGTTTGATTTTTGCTCATATTAGAATGTTCCAGCCCTCCATTTTGCAGAATATGTGCATACGGATGCCCAGTATTTCCTCTGATTATGTATTATTACACTAGGCATGAGTGAACTAGGTGCATGGGGACTCGTAATGCAGTGACATTAAGGATATGGGCTGGGGATGCCCTTTTTTTGTTGTTTTTGGAAGATATCACAGCACAAGTAAGTCCGAAAAATGTAAGTTTTCAAAATAGATGTGTTAAAAATAATGAAACAAAATCTAAGTAATCCATGTCATATGTAAAGCACGAGGTTTAATATGCATTATTACCAATTGTCCTGTGCAGAATGATGAGAAGAGTAATTGTCTACAAAAGCTTAATATGAATTATAAAAAAGAAAAAAAAAAACGATCTGGGAACTCAGAGCAAAATGAAATTATTGGTAAATAAAAGTACAGAATCCAAACTATTTTATACATGTTTCCTGGCCAAAGCCATGCAGATCCAGGGAGGCTGGCTGGGAGAGAGGCAGTGCTTAGCTCTTACCACCTTCAACAATTTAATTTGACAATCCAGTCCCTTTCCGCATGGTGCTGACCTTACTTCCTGCCATAGTAGCCCGCCTTCCAAGTTAATAAGGAAGCGGTGAAAAACCAGGCCACTGTATTCACCAGTATTCCAAATACAAACGTTAAATTCCCAGAAATGCTTGAACGTGTTACTCTTTGCCTTTAATTGGCTTTAGAGCTTCAGAATATTAATTAGAACCCCTTCCGGGGTATATGTCTTGACCTTAAATTAAACAAAACATCTGAGAGCCCCTGAAACAGTCAATACAAAGCATTTTCGAAATCGACACCACCAGAAAAGGCCCGTCTACTTTTCCCGTTCAACCCACCTACTTTTCTTTTACATTAATGTGTTCTTTTCTCCCTGAGCACAAACCCAAGTTATGTCTATTTTAGCGTAAATAAAAGAAACCCTTTATATCCACAATTAAAACTCTGATGATAAAATAACCTTTATTATCCCGACTCATCAAAAAGAGAGATTACCGGAATCTTTTTTTATAATGCTTTGGCAGCATAAAATATATAGCAGGTTTTGTATGTAGGTTGTAAAGCTGTGTATTACGTCTAGTGCCCTTTGAGTCACAATATTTCATAATGTATTGTAACCATGGAAGAACATATGAATGGTTATAAGCTTTACCAGATGTAGGATGATGTTAGATTAAGTTATTTAGTGTGTGCTACATGATTTTAGATTAGACTAAATTAGCATGTTTGGAAGGGGTACAAGGGACGTGAGCTCACCCAGTCCAATCATGGTAACACTGTTTAACCCTACAAGGTGGAATTTTTCAACATAGTGAAAACGTTGGTTATGCTTGGTTATTAAACAGAAGATTGGCTACATGTATAAACAAACAATTATACAGAAAAAATATGGGCAAAAGGAGTTTATAGCATTTGGATGATAAATCTGTACATGGCAGGGCAGCACTTATATAATATAAACACAATAAAAAACAGAGTTATCCAGCAGGTTGACTTATAATGGAACTGACAAATCATGTACCCAAATTAGCCAATTCGTTAACCAGATTAACCCCTTCATGACCAGACTGTTTTTAGAATGTTGTGCGTTAATGACCGTGGCTGTTTTTACACTTCTGAGGTGTTTGTGTTTAGCTGTAATTTTATTCTTTGTTATTTGCTGTACCAACACATATTATATATTGTTTTTTTCAGGACAAGAAGGGCTTTCTTTTGATGCCATTATTTTGTTTATATCATTTATATTATTATGAAAAAAAATAGAAAAATATGTTGAAAAATGTATAAAAAAAACACTTTTCCTGACTTTTATTTGTAAAATCTTTTACTAAGCTACAAAAGCAAATAAAAAAACCTGTTAATTAGATTGCTGTGGTGCAGGGAGAGATTATAGCTGTCAAAGCAGGCAACTGCTTTGACAGCTATTAACATCCGGGCACTGTGATTGACTGTCACGGTGCCCGGATGTTTCCGGGGGGGCCTCAACCGACATGGCTGAAGTGTCTCGATATCGAGACACTTAGCCATGCCGTTTAAATCACCAGAGCGCATACCGCGATCGGATCTGCATGACGGTCCTGGACCGTCATTGGTCACGAAGGGATTTTTTCCTCATGATGTTCCAGGACCGTCATTGGTCACGAAGGGGTTAACCAACTAACATAGATGTGACTGATGTAGACATGTTCCAATGAAGCAAATTAATTTACAGGTTAATTTAACATTGCTTTTGGACTTACAATTAGAAGAGTTTGTAAGTTAATAGCACCAAAAAGCGATATCTATGTACAAACAAAAACAAAACATTCTCAAAATAAACATGAACCAACGTAACACAAAAAAAAATCAATTTAGATGCAAAATAATGCAATTTTTAAAGATTTTTACATAGTTAAAAGCAGTCCAATAAACTTTTCAATGCGAGATAAGGGATGTATGAGGATTGTTCCCACCACCCATGCAACGATATCCATGAAAATATTCTGTAAATATTTCACAAACAAACTGCCCACGCTGTATAATCATCTTTCACAAAAGGGAAACATCATCAAAGGAGGAACTACAACTGTGTGGAAGAAAAGAGTTTTATCTACCCATAGTGTCTGCTGCTATCAGTATTCAGAAAATGGTTATGGTTACTTGGATGGATATGGTAATTATGTTGTAGAATAGAGAAAAGTATTTTGATTGCATGTATTGGCTTAACGTTCACTCCTGATTTTTATTTTGTCACATATAAATATCAATGTATAAATAATGTTAATTCAGGATTGCAAGTTTAGTTTGTGTCTCCCAATTCAGAACTTGATAAGACGGTACTATTGATTTTCATGTCCACATATAACATTCAGTTTCCCCTTAAAGAGAAAAGGGCACAAATTAAAGTTATGCTTAATTGAACGATTGTATCAGGTGCAGGTATTTTAAATAGAAATGCTTTATTAAAATAATACAAACATAGTTCCTTATTAAGCTATACACAACTCAGCCAGGGGGCAGACATCTTGGGTCCGCCCCCCCCACCACCAGTGTCCCGATTCACCAGGGGGCCAATTTGGGAGGTATGCAGATGGGTCTGATGCTGCTTCATCTAACTCAAGATTCTAAATAACATGTCCACCCCCAGATAGGTGTACATGGACAAAGAGGGCTCAATAAGATACTTTATTTGTATTCTATCACTGAAGCATGTCTATTAAAAATGTCTACACCTCCAATCTTTCAATTAAACATAACTTACATTTTTCTTCACAGCTGTCCTTTAATGGGCACACTGTATAATAGTTTAATGTAATCTTACTCTAGCTCTACATTTTTCTTTTCCCCATATGTTTCTTACCATCTAGAACAATTTTATAAAAAGGGCATTTAAATTTAGTGCATCATTCTACCGTAAAACTTGATATATCTCTAATAAAAGTAGAATATAGAATGTGTTGCTTTAATATCTAGCAATCCTGCCCTTTTCCAAATGAGAGACCAACTGACTTACCATTTAGTTTTACTTGAATAATATTAATTCAAATGGATTTGGACTGATTTTGTATTACTGCTAAAGAGCCAAACATTCTTCTACAGAATGCAGCCTATACACACTTACATGCTTAGACCACTTTTCAAACATTGCTCTAGAACGGAGTTTTCTAACTATTGCCCAAGGTTCTAAAAAGGATTCCTACAGAATGGCTCTTTACACATCTTCCAGATGACAGCAACAAAGACTTGAATTGGTTGGAAAAATCAAGGCATCCAACTACAATTCTATGAGTCATGTCTTCCTCCTTTAACAGTTGTGACAGATGGAGGAAAATTTAACAAACCGTTTGAAATAATTGCAAAAAAGTCTAATTTTTGTTTTAGAAATGTAATATGACGATATAAAATTATTACCAACGTTGCTTATTAGTTTAATAGTAAAGTAAGGGAAGTAATAAAGGAATGTGAGCAATCCCCCCCATCCTTCTCTTTTTGGTATCTAAACCTTGGTAATTAGTAATGTTGTCTGGATTCACATGCACAAAGTCTGCTCCTGGATCTACACCCTCTAAATTAAATTTGTTTTCGGCACCTTAACACTAAAAACAAATTTGTTTGTGTTAAATATGAGAATGGTTTCGTTATTTGATTGCAGCACGACCTTGTGACAAATGGTTACAAAGTTGCATTAAATTAGGTTAGTGGTTTTCATACATCGAGAGTAATAAAAATAAAAAAAACTCTCGAGAATAAGCAGCTGATAAACACACACCATTAGCGTCTTCGTCAAGGAGCGGTAGTTCTGGTGTACCCAAGTAGCGACGATCCACAAATTGCAAACACCTGGCAGATGTCAGCAGATTTGTTAAGCTCACATATGCTGGTAATCCTTCTGTGCAATGCTCTGTTCGCAATCACCGATTCTGGAGACCTTGCAAGCATTCCAGTGAGCACATCTCGCAGTGCTTTACCACAAGTCCACAAAAAGAATTCCAAAATGTTACACCCTATTAAGAGCCAAGCAATAATAATAATATTATTCTTCAGCTGCAAGACTGCTGTGGACTACCATTCTCATTCTGCTCTGCCAGTCAACAGGATAGACAAACAGCCTCCAAGACACAGGAAAGACACCTACGATTATAGCATGCACAATATTGATAGACAAACCAATTGAGGAGCCAGCTAGGTTGTGGTTAAGATACAGGAAAATGGCACATCTATGGAGATCTATGTGAACCAATAAATCATTGGAAGCCAAGTTCTCTGGCTCCAGAGAGTTGTCAAGCCCTAAACTACAGGGAGTGCAGAATTATTAGGCAAATTAGTATTTTGACCATATCATCCTCTTTATGCATGTTGTCTTACTCCAAGCTGTATAGGCTCGAAAGCCTACTACCAATTAAGCATATTAGGTGATGTGCATCTCTGTAATGAGAATGGGTGTGGTCTAATGACATCAACACCCTATATCAGGTGTGCATAATTATTAGGCAACTTCCTTTCCTTTGGCAAAATGGGTCAAAAGAAGGACTTGACAGGCTCAGAAAAGTCAAAAATAGTGAGATATCTTACAGAGGGATGCAGCACTCTTAAAATTGCAAAGCTTCTGAAGCGTGATCATCGAACAATCAAGCGTTTCATTCAAAATAGTCAACAGGGTCGCAAAAAGCGTGTGGAAAAACCAAGGCGCAAAATAACTGCCCATGAACTGAGAAAAGTCAAGCGTGCAGCTGCCACGATGCAACATCACTGGAGTGCCCAAAAGCACAAGGTGTGCAATACTCAGAGACATGGCCAAGGTAAGAAAGGCTGAAAGACGACCACCACTGAACAAGACACACAAGCTGAAACGTCAAGACTGGGCCAAGAAATATCTCAAGACTGATTTTTCTAAGGTTTTATGGACTGATGAAATGAGAGTGAGTCTTGATGGGCCAGATGGATGGGCCCGTGGCTGGATTGGTAAAGGGCAGAGAGCTCCAGTTCGACTCAGACGCCAGCAAGGTGGAGGTGGAGTACTGGTTTGGGCTGGTATCATCAAAGATGAGCTTGTGGGTCCTTTTCGGGTTGAGGATGGAGTCAAGCTCAACTCCCAGTCCTACTGCCAGTTCCTGGAAGACACCTTCTTCAAGCAGTGGTACAGGAAGAAGTCTGCATCCTTCAAGAAAAACATGATTTTCATGCAGGACAATGCTCCATCACACGCGTCCAAGTACTCCACAGCGTGGCTGGCAAGAAAGGGTATAAAAGAAGAAAATCTAATGACATGGCCTCCTTGTTCACCTGATCTGAACCCCATTGAGAACCTGTGGTCCATCATCAAATGTGAGATTTACAAGGAGGGAAAACAGTACACCTCTCTGAACAGTGTCTGGGAGGCTGTGGTTGCTGCTGCACGCAATGTTGATGGTGAACAGATCAAAACACTGACAGAATCCATGGATGGCAGGCTTTTGAGTGTCCTTGCAAAGAAAGGTGGCTATATTGGTCACTGATTTGTTTTTGTTTTGTTTTTGAATGTCAGAAATGTATATTTGAGAAAGTTAAGATGTTGTATTGGTTTCACTGGTAAAAATAAATAATTGAAATGGGTATATATTTGTTTTTTGTTAAGTTGCCTAATAATTATGCACAGTAATAGTCACCTGCACACACAGATATCCCCCTAAAATAGCTAAAACTAAAAACTACTTCCAAAAATATTCAGCTTTGATATTAATGAGTTTTTTGGGTTCATTAAGAACATGGTTGTTGTTCAATAATAAAATTAATCCTCAAAAATACAACTTGCATAATAATTCTGCACTCCCTGTAGATATCACAGCATAATTATCTACAAATAAATGATCAAAATAGTGTGTGCCAAAAAAACAATGATATTATGTAACCTTTCCATAACTCTACTCTGAGAAATAGGGAGCGTTTCGCTAAAACTTGTAGGTGAGTGGCAGATGACAAACATTTCGTCTCGGGGACTTAACTATACATTGTGCAGGGACTAATCTGGTGAATTTTCTGAAAGGGGGAACCCCTTAACACAGACTCTCTGAGTACAGACTTCCCTCTAATACAGTGACCTAAACAATTAGTGACCTAAACAATTAGCTTGACTAGCTTGAAGGAAAAAGTCACACAAATACAAGATTTTAAAGTGTGCAAACTTCATTGGCCAGCTGGTGCACAATCAATTTCTATTATGCTATTGCGCCAACTTGGGGTGTTCCCTAGAAACCTGGCGGGCCAGTTGTTACACCACCTCGTGCTTTCACCCTACGGCACTATATCTGCGGCAACTAAACATAAAGGTGTGGCTACCGGCTCATCTCCTGGCTGGAACACAAAAGTTATTTAAGGTGCGTATTGAGGATACCCGAATGGCAGAATGGGACAATGACACCAAGAAACGTGCCAAAACCGTCCAAAGAGAAGAAACCTGAAATCAAAAATAAAAGAATGTGGTCGGGGAGGGAGCGATTACTAATTATGCCGATTCGATGAAAAATAAATGAAAAGAATACAACGGCAATAGAGTCATCAAGGTATCAGACATGTCATCAACTCAATAAATCCCGGACCGTTTGCACATTATGTTTTTAGTAACATCAGCTGTCAAAGCTGCCAAAATCAAGTACATTCCAACTCAAGTAAGAAAATAAGAGGACAGAAATGCAACCAGCCAGCATCCAAATTAGTTGCGCTTTCTTCTGATGGCTAGCCAGGGCAAACATTCAACAGGTTTGGCAGTCTTGCGCTAGATTGGCTAGTATAACGAAAGTACTGTATGAAAACATGCAGAGAATCATGCTCAATGAGGTGCACAACCTGTACTTGCTTCATGTATATAATTAATGGAAAAATTGATCCAGCATCCAAGATCTTCTATTTTAAGCAGGGAAACCCTGTTGAGCCTGAAGTTCAGTAAATTACACTTTGTAAGCATTGTTCTGGAGGATGCATAGCATTTAGTAATTTGGTAGGCCATGCATTAATTCCACACAGGTATATATGGCCACATGACTTGTTGGTTTTCTCCCATTTAAGTAGTCTAGGTGTATACTACTCAATGGCCATTTAACAGGCTTAACAAACATCAAGAACGCAAAGATCTTGGCTCCTAAAAACGAAGAGATCTATGATCACTTCTTGTCCTTGCTCGTCAATTTGTTGCCACCTGTTGCTGCCAATATTTAATTTGTACAGCCATCAGCCAGAAAGTAAATATGTGTAGACACATGGGTGAGCACGGTACTCCAAGCAAAAAATACCAAGTTTAACAATCCTCCTATAAAAAAAACCATTTTCATCATTAAAAAAACAATATATTAGCCATATGCTATATTACTTAAATGGGATATTGTTCCATACAGTCCTAACAGGAAGCAGACATGTTTAGAATTTTGTCAGATGCCTTTTGTCTCACCCATGCTGAATGAAGATCTGACCCAAGATTCTAAACATGTCCGCCCGTGACAGAGAGGACTGAATGCAGTGTGAACACCACCGCAGTTGAAGAAGAGACACTGAATGCATCCAGTGACACATCTAGTTCTATTTAATATTCAGAGAAAAAGGTTTGTGGGTTCTAACATATTACATAGGTCCTTTATTTTTAGTGTAGCCGTTTGGAGTATGTGAACATGTGTGCTCTGTAAATAGACCTGTAAGGATTGGAATATAAAAGAGGGGCATTAAATAGAAGGTTGGGTGCAACCCATTGCATATTCAATATATAATTGGCCCTAACCTTACCTCTAATTTTTTTCAAACATATGCAGGTTGGGTATCCCTTATCCAAAATGATCTGTTATGCAAGTTGCCAATTTGACACACACACACTTGTCGGAACGCAAGCGACAATATATTCAGTGTCCAGCCCCCTTAAGCTGCGATATAGCCTTTCCATGGATGCACCCACTAGCCCCCAGATTTCATTAAAATTAAAAAAAAACGTGTTTGGGTTTGGGCAAAAATGTTATCTTAAATGGTTAGTAAAAAGCTATGCACTACTTTTACTTATATCATTAAAGCTTGCAAAAAACAAAAGTAAAAAAAACCAAACAAACCCCGGGGTATTCCCAAATGCAGGAGAACTATTTAAATCTAGCAGGTTTTTTTTTTTATTAGCGTTTATAAAGATGTCAAAGATTTTTCAACTAAATGTAAAAAACATTTACATTTTCTATCATATTTTATTATATTTCTATAGTAAATTAAACATGATCAAAATAATGATCTAAAGGAAGCCCTTCCTGTCATGGGGCGGAGGACATATATGTAATTTATGTGGGTACAGTAAAGAAGAAAATTACCGCTAAACACAAACACCGCAGAAAACATGATAACAGCCATTGTCACAAAGGTTTACGAGATATCCAAAACAGTCCGGTCATGAACGGGTTAAAGCAATATTCCGAATAAAACCAGTTCCTTCTTTACCTACACATGTTCTTTAAATATTTGTTAGAGAGATTAACAAGTTACGGATTGGGCCAACAGTTCCCTGATGACTGCTGCTGGTGGCTCATAACTGAAGGCGACAAATAAACATGCACTGGATAATAGTTCTGACTAAGTAAAAGAAAAAACTATATGCAACGAATACAGTCATCATCCTATTTACATTACAAAACCTTTAATCAGCCACTTCACTCAGTATGTCAGCTATACAGCCCAAAACATGACTATACAGCCCAAAACACGACTATACAGCCCAAAACACGACTATACAGCCCAAAACACGACTATACAGCCCAAAACACGACTATACAGCCCAAAACATGACTACACAGCCCAAAACATGACTATACAGCCCAAAACATGACTACACAGCCCAAAACATGACTACACAGCCCAAAACATGACTACACAGCCCAAAACATGACTATACAGCCCAAAACATGGCTTCAGAGATGTAAATCCTAAAGTAAGGTTAGAGATCTACTCTCAAATGGTCACAGTCCACAGTTTGATCAGTCACATGCTTTACAATATATTCCAATAAGTTTGGTTTTTTTTGTTAAGCCCATTGCTCCCTGATCTCAGACAGTTCCCATTTATTACCCCCTCTAAGCATAGCACTGTGCAGTTTCATAACTTACCCCGAGCTGCATCTTATTTTCCATGCACAACGCTTTCCACTCGTGTGACCTCTGTATGACCCTCCTATCCTCAAACGCATCGACTTTACTACGAAAATAGCTTTCCTATATTATTTTGTCGGCAGGCCTTAATGAAGTGTAGAAAAGAAACCCCAAAGACGGTTCCATTGTATTTATATTGTTCATAGTGAAAGTAGCAGAGCAATACAAAAGGATAGGCAGTTTCCAGACTAATTCAACACAAGCACAAGAGACCTAGGCCTTGCAGGCCGCAAGAGGATGATTCTTTGATTAATGCCATTTTTAGAAGCACAAGTAAAAGGTTAGCTGTCCCTGGTATGAGGATAAACTGGGGTGTACTTTTGGCAGGAGATGCCAGTTTATCCTCTGGCCGGTATCTGCAATGGTTACATAGGAAGCAGCTGTCTGGTCGGCGACTGGCTCTCTCTTGTAGTGCAGAGAGCACCCCTAATTTGTTTTTACATTCAGAAGGGGGACCTTAACAGCGAAAGACCCAGCATTCTGCAGACCCCGATCAGACAAAGTGGGGCAAGCCCCCACTCTGATTGGCTGTGCTTGTGCGGACACTGCCATGCGCGATAGCCTGGAATTGCTGTGTCTCAGCTGTAAGACACAGCAGAGAGTAAAAACACGGGTATCGATTAAAATCCACGTCGGGTTTACTCCAGACTACGAGGACATATTTTTCAACACTTTCTTCCTTCAAGAAAAGCAAGGGATAAAAAAAAACTGTTTAGCTGTCCTTTAACTTGGGAAGGGGATGACTTCACACATCAGAGTTCAATGATTTTAGAATTAATTGCCTCTAGGAGATTCCTGTTTTGAGGGTTTCTTGAAGAGGACAGACTGCCAAAAAGGAAACCTTTAAGAGACAGCTCTGGTCTTGACTTGTTGTTCGGTGGTAAATCGGATTACGTATTGGACTATTTGGATATTGGAGCCGGAAAATAGAAATTTTCTGTTTATAATTTATTTTACGCATATATTTAGCTTGTGCCAACATTACAGCATATGATGGGTAATTGGAGAACTGGCCCATCCGTACGTCTCAACGCTCTGCATCTAAAGATGTCTACCTCGCCAACTAAGCTCCCAGGAGACACCATACTACATTTACATTCACAAACAGGACAGTTAAACTTTTTGATAAGATAGCTGGTAGTCAAATGCGTTCTCATAAGGACCGATCATCATCAAAAGCTCAACACCCCATCAACACCACCATAGCAGCCTAAAAACAATTTATACACACTCCCCTCTAGAAGTGTAACAGAATGATGACACTCTTTGCGGTTCCCTATAATACGGCGTCTTTAAGAACATAGGGATTAACACAACTGATTGCTTAAGAGCAAAGCAAATACCTTATCTGCTGCTGTAATGTTAGAAGGAAAAGTTTGTTTGAAAGAGAGAAAGAAAATAAACTTATCTCCGCAGCCAAAGGGGAAGAGTGCTCTTTTACAAAGGATGAACAAATTAGTTCAACTTGACATTAGAGCACTATGTCTCACACATCCAATCGTCACATGGATCGACTTTCCTAGAGAAAACGTCACATGGAATTATAGGGTCCAGTATATCTACCTGTAATTCATCTGGCACCATGACATCTATGGTCTGTGCTTTCCTACCTGCAAAGCTCTACACCCTGGAGCCTTGCAGTGTGAATCTTCCAACGTGTTCCCAAAGCCAGAGGGGCATTAAGGGACAAAAAAAAAGTAAAAAAAATAAATAAAAAAAATAAGTAAACTGCAATTGGTTACCTAAACCTTCAACTGTATAAGCAAGACCCGCTCTCTTTGCGCCCTGGAAGCAAATGCATATAAATGTAATTTGACGCAAGGCTTTTACCATATATAGGTGCCTTCTATATTATCTGTTAAAAACACTACATCAGCCACCATACGGTGATGAAACTAAAGTTTCAAGGACTTCAATGAAAAAGTCCGACTCGTATATAAGGTAATGGGTTTACACACTGCATTCAGAGGACTGCAAGAAAATGTACAGATTAAAAGAAACAAAGTGTGGGGGTTTAATTTGTCGGTCTTTGCAGTCATTTGTTTAGACGTGAGACACCACAAAATATATTTGATTTGAGATAGCACACATAAAAAAAAATGTCCTCAATCTATGCGTTTGGCTGCAGTTCCGCTAAAATAACAAATAAATCTATATGTTCTATATTCACAAGCCAAGCAGGGCTTAGTGAACGGGGTCTCTTTACGAACTATAAAAAGATACACATGTTGAAAATTCATTGTCACAAGAAAAATCTGTTTTAGCAGCATTAATAGAATCCATCAAATTAAGAGAGGAAGTAATGCCGAAATATTTAAGTGACGCACCAGTTCGCATACGAGAGTAAATCCAAAATTTAATTTCTTTGCGGCAAATGTAAAATGATCATAAAAGAAGGTGCGACTGAGGTTCAGTTTGACACGACTCTGCGTAGGTCTTTTTTTTTTGGAGAGAAGTAATATTCCGAGGAGTTAAGGAGTTTTTAAAGTAGTGAAACTCTTTTTTTAAATTCTGTGACATTACGTTGTAATCGCTGGCACTATCTTGGAAAGAAATTAAGAATAAAACAGAAAAACCAAAAAGGAATTTGATTGTGGCGCCTGGGTTAGTTTACTGTTAAACGGATCATCACATAATTGTTAAAACAGATTACGTGTCTACAGACTCTTTAATGGATCACTCATTTTTGTATTGATTGGTACAGGGAAGACAAACAAGTTGCAGTGTATATATATAACAAATAGTCATACCTGCACTCCGGAGATTAGGATCCAGATCTGGCATCTCTTTGGAAGCTTCAGGACTTACGCTGTATATGGAAGCCCCGGCTTCACTGGTGATGCTACAACAGAATCACAAACTGAGCGTTATTTTTCCAATGGCACAACTATCAAATTTCACACATAAAAAAACCAAAACATTCTATACATGAGTTAACATACCAGGCTATTGGTGGATTTTAGGAGGCAAACAGACCATTTTAGAACACAGCCTAGATATTTTTTACAAGACAGAGAAATGGCACCCCTTTAGATTTCTATGTAAAAATTAATAGAAAAAGGTTTTTAAGAAGTTAGCATCTGTGCTCCCTGGCGTTTGTCATGCTCTGTAAAATGCCATACATACAAAATAAAACCAGATATGATGCAAGCAAAGGATAAAAAAATGTCACTGTAGGAGAAAAGGCTTATGGAAAAAATGCTACTTTGAGTTATTGTCCTATAACTTGCAAAAGATACAATAGAAAAACATGTAAAACGTTGACTATTTATAAACTCAGGACAAATATGAGAATCTATTTAGTGGGTTTTTATAAGAGTTTGTAGATGTGTAAAATATTTTTCATGCCAAAAGTAAAAAAAAGTTTTTTTAGCTTTCAATTTTCCATCATATTTGTTTTTTTTTTTTTTTAGCAGATAATATATGATCAAAATAATGGTATCTTAGGAAAGGCCTCCTTATCCGGAAAAAAAAAAACTATTTTTAAGTTGTATGGGTAAAATAAATGAGAAAATAGCAGCTAAACCCCACACAACACCACAGAAGTGTAAAAACAGCCTGTGCCTGAAATGTACAACATTCCAAAAACAGTTGAGTCCGCAATGGGTTAAAATACTATGGAAGGTAAAAGAAAGATGGCAATACTTTAATCTCTTAAAAAAGTTGTGTGCTTCTTTCAAATCCCGTTTTCACATTTGTGATTGAAGTGTGAACAAACGTGTAAAATCACGATTGAAAACCCAGATACTGTAAACGCATCATAAAACAAAGGAAATTACATTTTTTTTCCAAATTTTGGTGAATTTTTATGTGTCAAATTGAAAATAAGTCAGTGAAAACTGATTGCAGGATGTCCAGAATGTTAAAAATCATAATGTATACTAGAATGTTGAATGTAATACGAGAAAAACATTGATTTTGACCATAAATTTTTAAAATGCTACATGCATGTTGAAAGGGGCTATTGTCTTATGTATTTCAATCTATGTACACTTATGAGTACAAGCTGAAATGTGTCTTCTTTACAATATCTCACATTTAAGTAAAAAAAAAAAAAAAACTGATTAATTCATGAATAATTTAATGTCAGAACCACTTAAAACAGTAGTATAAATATTAAATAATTCTGATGAGTCTGATGCATTCTAGTGCATTATGAGGTCAGCTTATATAAAAGGGCACAATTTGAGAAGTTAAAAATGAAACAAATATTATGTTCTATATAAATGTTCTTTAATTGTCCCAAAGTCTATATTTATGAGGGGGAGGGAAACAGGCTGCCATCAGTTTATTAAAAAAAAAAACAAAAAAAAAAACACATTAGTGCTAACAAAATAAAAAATAAAAATAAAAAAATTCCGAAAGTTCTTCTACTCGGTTATACATTTACCACAATTCACTATTTTATTGAATCTCCATGAATTATGTTTAATATAAAATTTGCAATTATGTTTTATTTTTGCAAGTTTCATCCATCTCTCTTGGTTCCATTATTTATTCTGTAAACTGTAGTATAAGAAAATGTTATAAAATATATATATATTTTAAATGTTACACTGTGTACGGCAAGTTTTTGCCAATATAAATATATAATCTGAAGTCATATTGAGACGTTTGTGAGCTAGAAAGTGTCAGGGGCTTGTGGATATATGTTAGGTTTGGTAAATACATTCCATTCCTTATCAAAGGAAACATTTTAAAAATCCCATTTTGTTCTGTTTTGCCGTCAATTAATTACAGGGACTCGGTCACCTAATTATATATTCGGCCAGTGGAGAAACTAGAACTTCAAGAAACACATAACCTAATAAAATATTTTCAAAATGGATGTGTGGTCTTCTATCTATGACGTCACCTATGACGTGACCTGGATTAACTACTTTCCATGGGAAATGTCATTTGCATATCAAGGCAAAATGTGATGTAAACGGGAGACGCAAGTAAAACACGTTTTTGTTTGCAATTTATACATTTGCTGGCAAACTAAATATCTAGATCATTTTTTTATACTCTACATTCACTCTACATGCAATGTTTAGGTTTCTGGGGTTCCATCATCTCGTCCCTGTATGAAAGTAAATTTCATTATTTCAAGCCTAATATAATGAAAATGTAAAATACCTCCCACTGAATTAAGGGGGGGGGACAAACTGGCCAAAAAAACCCAAAAACCTCAACAGCAGGATTAAAGTTTACAGGATCCATCCAGAAATACCTAGAGAGACAGACTGACAATAATATATCAGCTGACACCGGGAAAACTGCCCATGGCATGACACATGGATTGCCGATTCGCTCCATAATACAAAACAAAGTCAATCGTTTTTCCATTTGTACCATTTTTGTGCTTTTTTTGTGTTGTTGTCTAATTACAAGGGAAAAATGTCACAAGTTATGAATTTCTTTAATTAGTCATCTATTAAAAGAACAGAAATATACATTCAAAGAACTAAAAAGAAACTAAAAAAATTCACACACAAATACACGCGTATAGATATATAAAAAAATACATGCATTTACAGAATATGCGGTAGGGGTAACGCCATATTGTCACAGTTTGAAAATTAAAATTTAACCCATTACTATTAAAGCATTATTGTGAGGAGAATGTGGTATTACAATGGCATTTTGTGCTAAATATCACTAAGGTCATTTACTAAAATAAAATGAATGAAACAAATTATCCAGGTTAGGAAGATAGAGTGCACACAATATAGTGGATATTTTAAATAAAATAACATACCATACTTGAAAAGAGTAAAAATGTCAATAAACCTACTTTAGAAGTCAGTCCATTGGAGAGAAGATAAAGTGCTAACATTTGTGGAATTAAAATATCTATAAAGTATCACTCTTTAGAGCAGGAAACAAACAAATTCTGAATTGTAGTATGGTTAAAGAATACTAGAAGGCACAAACATTGAAATAATGTACATATTTCCAACAGTTACATTTCACAGAGGTATTCATTAAAAAAAGTTCCCTTTTATTTTTAATAGCTTTCTGGAAAAAAGTTGAAGGTCAAACTGATTTAACTGGTAAGCACACAATAAAAAAGAAAAAAAAAACTGGTTTCTATATTATAATTTTTCATTGATGTCACAATAAAAGTGTTTATGGGAAGGAGAATACTCAGCATAATGGTATTAAAATGTTACAATAGCACCATCTTATGGCCACTGCCTAGACTCACCATAGATAGACACAAAAAATATATGTATCTCACAACCAAAGTTACCTAGCAAACAAACCTACAGACTGTGGGTGAAAATATTCAAACGTGTGTTCTTCGTTGGCTGCCTGTGATTTTCAGTTTAATCATTACTGGTATGGTTTTTGTTCCAATTCACATATATAGAATTCTAAAATAAATTAGGTGTTCAGTTATGCCACTCAGTATTTAACACGCATTACGTGTGCATAAATCAGTAATGTTCTCAAACACAGCATGTTTCATCCACAATTTTTTTTTCCAAAAAATCCAAATGATAAGTACATTTGAATTAAAGTGACAATGTTCTTTTAAATTACGTTGCAGAGAATATTGTACGTCCTGAAGAATACAGCATGCGTCTGTACACAGCTCGTAAAACTAGTTTAAATGTATAGAACTAATATTTTAAACTATTAATGTCACTTTAATTCACAAACCTAATTTTATACTTCTACAAAACTGAATTGCAAGAAAAAAAAACACCATACAGATGATCAAACTGAAAATGAGCATCAGGAAGAACACGTGTGAATATTTTCACACACATTCTGTAGATTTCTTTGCAAAATAAATACCCTTCGGTCACGTTAATTCACGTGTACGTGTTACTTTAAATTAGACTATAGACACGTAGATTACTGTTGTGTGCCCCCAATAGAGCTTGGGCATTCTACCGATTGTTTCTTGTGTGCCCCCAATGCACACATATATACTCATACGCACTATCGTTCAAACGTTTGGGGTCATTTAGAAATGTCACGAGTTGCAAAATTAAAAGGAAATTTAGTCAAGACGTTAACAAGGTTACAAAAAATGATTTCGATTTTGACAAAGGCCAGTTTTATTGCTTTCCAGTAGCATTATATATATATATGTGTGTGTCTATATGTGTGAGTGTGTATAATATATATATATATATATATATATATATATATATATATATATATATATATATATATATATATATATTATACACACTCACACACATCTACATATACATATATATATATATATATATATATATATTATATACACACACACACACACACACTCCCCCCCACACACTCCCACACAATCGTTCAAAAGTTTGTTTTTTGAGAGAAAAAGCAAATCTTGTCCATTAAAATACAGTGTAGACTTTATTAATGTTTGCATATTATGCTGCTAATGTTGTAAAGATTGCATTTTAGCTGCAAACGGAGGATTTTAAATGGTCAGATAAATAGATCGTCCATACATTTAAATTAAGCACAATATACAGACACATACTATATCTATACAGTATGCTTCTCTAAATTGCACTTAAAAAACGCATTGAAAACTTCTGTGCCGATTAAAAAAAAAAAAAATCAAAACTAAATCATTATTTGTTACCTTGTCAATCTCTTGACTGTATTTCCTGTTCTTTTTGTAACTCTTTTGTTGTATGTTTACATGGAAAACAAGGACACTTCTAAGTGAACCCACATTTTTGAAAGGGTGTGTGTGTGTGTGTGTGTGTATATATATATATATATATATATATATATATACACACACACACACATATATATATATACACACATGTAAACACACACTCAGACACATACATACATACATACATACATACACACATACACACATACATACACACACAATAACATGACTATCTTGGTGTTAAAGATTAATACAATTTTGCATTTAAACTACATTTAAATAGTTTAGTTGTTCTTTCAGAGAATTATATAATTTCAGATTCCAGAAGATATTATTTTGATGAGGCGCCTGTCACCAATATATATTCAGGTCCAATAAAAATTGCAATAAAATGTAAAAATTGTCTTTGCCCTTAAAGCGAGCACATGGTGTGTGCTTTATTCTCATGTGCCTTGCCGTCCAACTGATCTTGTGTATTGCAGTCACATTCTATTCTACATCTCGCAAAAATATTGGTTTAGTTCATTTTTTTAACCAACTTGCGCAAAATGATATGTTTGCAATATTATGCTTTGTAGGACTTTTGAATTAACTTGTGTATATTATGTTACTGTAAAACTATACTTTGTTAAACCCAAATGTTTGAAATACTTAAAAAAAAAAAATTTTAAACAGTGTGTTGTTTCAATAAAAAAAAAAAAAAACATATTTGAAAGGTAGAATAATGATTTAAAAATGCCTTCTGAACTGATCAGAGATGAGATATGCCGGTCTGTAAGAATGTTACACTCCTGAACTATTCATATGATAGTCCATGAAATCTTTTTATATAATTATACATACATTTTTAAAAAGACCAATGCATTATATATATATATATATATATATATATATATATATATATATATATAACAATCCAAACATCTTGAGAATGCACTCGCAGGACTTCAACTTATAAGAAAAATATTTAACTAACATAAATATACAACATATATACCAATATATATATTTAAATACATGCAAAATACACACCGTGATCATCGCACACTCGGTTAAAAAAATTAATTTTTTTTTATTTTTTATCAGTGATCCTTCACCACCAAAAGTACTTGAATATTGGTAGATCAGTAGACAGTACAGATTTCGCTCTGATACATACATAATATATAGAACTGAATTACTTGCAAGTTACACTGAGTGTAACACTCCGAAATTGGTACCAATATAAATATTCTGGTCATACTATACATAATTTATAAATGTTAAATATTTTATACATAAGGTCCATTTAAAAAAAAAAAAAAAAAAAAAAAAAAAAAAAAGCCTATACTGAAATTAGCAACAACACAAATTGTACATTTTTTAAAAAAAATTCTGAAAAAAATAAACTATTACTAAAATCATAAAATCTGCTTTTCTCTTTAGCGGTTTGGTAGGTCACCGAAGAAATATTAAACTTTAATACTTGCGTCAGCATTCATAAAGATCTACTCTCATGTCAGAAACACTTGATTGTATTTGATGCACTGAGAACAAACAATGAAAATATTAAGGAACATTTAATTGTACAGGCCGACTCTAAAGAAAGATGTCAAGTATCCAGTATTCCACAACACTGCACGGGAAGCTTCAATAAAGCTATACATCTCTGGCACTACATCTATAAATCATGCCCTGGGTACATTCAGATAAAAGGGAAGAACAATCAGATATCTGTCTTCATCTTGTCTGAAAGGGATGACATTTTTCAGAAGGAAAAGGGTCCAAATGGCAGGTGTCAAAGGCTCTTAGCCTCACATGTGATGCTAGAAGGCAGAGGAGACAGCAGCAGTGTGCGCTCATGTCAGAGCTGTGCAGCACTTGCACTGAGACTGCACATTTGAAAAGAGCAAACCTCACAGTCTGTTAAATCAATCCAGTGCCAGATGCTGTTATCAGAGCAAAGCTGGTGCCGTGCATTGGACCCGGGGAGAAATATACATCTGCAGACACCGGTGAAAGGAGAAGAGCTGGTTTGACACCTGCCGAGGCCGAAGGTGACAGTTACCTGTAGGTGCCCCCCACTCCCATTATTGACAGGGTGTGTAAAAACAGGTTCTGTCAGGAATCAAGACGTGGCTAAGGTTTTCCGCCCCGTGAAACTGGGAGCAAAATAAAAACTGTGCGCTAGACAAGACACTTCAGATAAAACAGCATCTACAGAGATGGAAAAGTATAAGAGAATAGTCTTGGGTTCCATTTCATTCGAACACATAATAATCCATAAGCCGATTACCAATGTGTTGTCCTTAGAGAATTATTAGTGACTGGAGAAAAATACTAACTTATGCTTAATTTAAAAGAAATGGTTTCATGGGTCTGTATCACCTAAATATTTTTTTTACTGGGAATGGAGAGAATAAAAAAAGGACTGAAAATGATCTATACATTGCATTAGCAAAATTGCAAGTAAATGCCTAAATGGGGAGAGAAGTGTGTCTGTAGAGTCCCCCCCGTCCTTATGACTTCACCTGTGGCCTAATATGCAAATTACACATTTTCCACTGAAAAGACGTTCGTTGGCATATTAGGCCAAAAGTGATGTCATAAGCAGGAGACTCCACAGTCACGTTTAAAACACATCATAATGAGCCCTCTTTGAAGTATATAGCTCTAAAAGCGGGCAGACATTTTGTTTAGAACAGGGGTCCTCAAACTACGGCCCGCGGGCCACATGCGGCCCGCCGAGGATATTTATGTGGCCCGCGGGGGGTGCTGCCGGCACCCACCCCGTTTACTTTTTTTTTTCTTTCTGGCAGCCGCAAAGGATGCGGCTGCAGGAAGAAAAATAAAAAAAAAAATTCACCGCGACCGGATGTGACGTTACGTCACATCCGGATCCGGTAACTGTTTCCCTCCTCCACAGGAGGACACCGCGCGGGACGTCCGGGGACACAGCAGCTGGAGGTAAGTGATGGGGAAGCGGGGGAGGAGGGAGGGATAACTAGCACTATTCCTGGCCTCTGACTGGCATAATATTCCTGGGCATCTGACTGGCATCATATTCCTGGGCATCTGACTGGCATCATATTCCTGGGCATCTGACTGGCATCATATTCCTGGGCATCTGACTGGCATCATATTCCTGGGCATCTGACTGGCATCATATTCCTGGGCATCTGACTGGCATCATATTCCTGGGCATCTGACTGGCATAATATTCATGGGCATCTGACTGGCATAATATTCCTGGGCATCTGAATGGCATCATATTCCTGGGCATCTGAATGGCATAATATTCCTGGGCATCTGAATGGCATAATATTCCTGGCCATCTGACTGGCATCATATTCCTGGCCATCTGAATGGCATAATATTCCTGGGCATCTGAATGGCATAATATTCCTGGCCATCTGAATGGCATAATATTCCTGGCCATCTGACTGGCATCATATTCCTGGGCATCTGAATGGCATAATATTCCTGGGCATCTGAATGGCATAATATTCCTGGCCATCTGACTGGCATCATATTCCTGGGCATCTGAATGGCATAATATTCCTGGGCATCTGAATGGCATAATATTCCTGGCCATCTGAATGGCATAATATTCCTGGCCATCTGACTGGCATAATATTCCTGGGCATCTGACTGGCATCATATTCCTAGGCATCTGACTGGCATCATATTCCTAGGCATCTGACTGGCATCATATTCCTGGGCATCTGACTGGCATCATATTGTTGGGCATCCGACTAGCATCATATTCCTGGGCATCTGACTAGCATCATATTCCTGGGCATCTGACTGGCATATTATTCCTGGGCATCTGACTGGCATCATATTCCTGGGCATCTGAATGGCATCATATTCCTGGCCATCTGACTGGCATAATATTCCTGGGCATCTGAATGGCATAATATTCCTGGGCATCTGAATGGCATAATATTCCTGGGCATCTGAATGGCATAATATTCCTGGGCATCTGAATGGCATCATATTCCTGGGCATCTGACTGGCATCATATTCCTGGGCATCTGACTGGCATCATATTCCTGGGCATCTGACTGGCATCATATTCCTGGGCATCTGACTGGCATCATATTCCTGGGCATCTGACTGGCATATTCCTGGGCATCTGACTGGCATATTCCTGGGCATCTGACTGGCATAATATTCCTGGGCATCTGACTGGCATATTATTCCTGGGCATCTGACTGGCATAATATTCCTGGGCATCTGAATGGCATAATATTCCTGGCCATCTGACTGGCATCATATTCCTGGCCATCTGAATGGCATCATATTCCTGGGCATCTGACTGGCATAATATTCCTGGGCATCTGAATGGCATAATATTCCTGGCCATCTGACTGGCATCATATTCCTGGGCATCTGACTGGCATAATATTCCTGGGCATCTGACTGGCATAATATTCCTGGGCTCTGACTGGCACACTATTCCCATTGAAATACTGGTAAGTTTGTTGATTTAACTTTACTTTAAATATTGTATTTGTTCTCGTTTTGTTCAAAATAAGATATATGCAGTGTGCATAGGAATTTCTTCATAGTTTTTATTTTTACTATAGTCCGGCCCTTCAACGGTCTGAGGGACAGTGAACTGGCCCCCTGTTTAAAAAGTTTGAGGACCCCTGGTTTAGAATCTTTGGTCACATTCACCTGTCTGTCCCCCGAGTTATGCAGAGCAAAGAAAGCCCAATAAGGTACACTAATTCATTAAAGCATTTCTATTAAAACATATACCGGTATATACACTTGATATAATCTTTCAATCATTTTCTTTTTTTTTTATACAGTTGTCCTTTAAATATGAAATAATCGTATTTAACTACAGAACTACAGAAGAACCCTTTATTGGTTTAGCTGGGTATGATCTAGAATAGTTATACACGTTATACCCAAGTCAACAATTTGGCTAGAGCAGGGGTGGCCAAACGGCATCTCTCCAGCTGTTGCAAGACTACATCTCCCATAGTCCTCTGCCAACCTCTTTATGCATTATGGGAGATGTAGTCCTGCAACAGCTGGAGAGATGTAGTTTGGCCACCCTTGCTCTAACCAAATTGTTGACTTTACACTTGGCTCCAGTTATCTGTAAGCTATCTCTATGTAAACAGCATTCTGTTGCTTGCGTGTGCTGAGAGTTGTGGGAGTTCACAGATGTGTATTCACCATAAAGGATATTATTTAATCTCAAACTATTATTAATCACAGGGTAGTTGGTGTCCTCATTTGACAACTATCCAGGTTGACTGATGTTTCCAAACTTCTTTGGGATCATTAAAATCGTGAGTCAGGAATTCATCTAAATCGAAATTGTGTATTTTAGGGTCCCCTAAAAGTTGCAGGACATCATTTGGGTGTCCACATTATTATTGGTTTAGTCTTAAAATACAATTTAAAAAAAGTAGGTAAAACATGAGTAAGGAGCAATTTGCGACTATTTGTAACATTTTGCGCTTGTTTTCCCAGATTTGCGCCTCTCCCGTTTATTTTAATTTAGCGCGCATTTCTCCGGTTGCGCTAATAAATTGCGATCATATTTGCACATTCTAAAGAGCTTTGTGAATATTTTGTGAAAAATAATTCTTATTTGCCTGTGAAAATTACACCAGCTTTTAGCGAGTGCTATCAAAAGAGGTAGAAAAAATATTCGCAAAATTACTTGTTTTTATTCGCAGTTATGCCTGTTTTTATTCGCAATTTGCACGTATGTACTATTGGAGTGTTAAATGTTTAGTACATTGCAACAGGAGCAAAGCGCAAAAATAGTTTTGTACATAAAATATTTTTGCGTTGTTTTAGTACATGCCCCTCAATGTTCTTTTAGCCTGCTAGCGCCGGTCTGCTGGACATTCTGATCCGGTCAGCACATGCCTACAGCTAGATCAGCTCTGCTTCTGCTGAGATGAAGAGGTGAATGGAAACCAAAGGGTTAACTTGGGAGACGTGGTGCAAAGTTTTTAACTTTTACTTCGACTAAAGTAGCAAATCGTAAAAAAAGAATAATAATAATAATGATTTTAGTGCATGCTGGACACTTCTCTAAAAGGAACATCTGCCTGCCAAAGCATGAGGAATGTGTGACAGGACCATATGCATAAAACAAAAAGGATTTTTATTTGATCAGCCAATAATTGCAGAATTGAAACAGAACCTCTTGGATGTTACCCAGTATTACAACCAAAATCCCTAAAGAAATAATGTGCCTGGTGATATGAATTCTGGATGCTACAAATGTAAATCAATCCAGTAATAAACATAGAAGAAAAATAGAATAGTTTGAAATCATTACCCTGTCAAAGGCAGCACGCAGTTCCAACCATAGGAGGACCAATTGGCAGATGATCAAAGGTTGGCAAAGTCCTACCGTCTCTAACTGTTTTATATAGAACTCTACGCAAGTATCATTTCCCTGGCATCTAATATGTGTCCTCTTTATGTACAGATGATATGACTGGCTGGCAGTTATGAGTGCGTTAATGTATAGTTTACATTTGTATGAAGTAGATTTCCTTTGGTAGGTCCTTCAGGTGACAAATGACCATAACCTTTTCATATTTAAATCTTAGAAATAATTTCTTTCTATACCTTGGCCACACAAATCTAACTTTGGAGCAAAGTTCACCATCTGAGGCGATCAGGAGCAACAGTATATGTTTTCTAGGTCGCTGATCTAATTTTAGTATTGTGCCCCAAATATACTGCATAAGATGACCCTGATTATAACACTTCCCCACTCTGCAAAACTTTACATCTTAATGAAATAAACATAGGAAAGGCCTGAATATAAGACAACCCTATTGGAATAAATGGTCACTGAAGGCAGGGATCACAACAACACAATTTTAAAAATAATGGTTGCGCCTGGTCTGCCTAACTCTTAAGGTCAGAAGGCCTTTAGCAAAAAGGTAAGCACAGGATAAAAGAAGACATAGGAATGATTAACTACATATCATTTTAACCAGTAAACCTCAACGGCTCCCACTAGTAACTCACCAATAGACGACATTAAGCGGTGAAAAAAAATTCCTTTGTATTAAATCGGCAAAATATCGTTCTGTTTCCCGGCAGGCCGTCCCGTTCCCAATCGCAACAGTGTAACAACTTTAATAACAAAGAAATAAAAACAACAGTAATCAAAATTAAACACATAATATACCATGCATTATTATTTACAAAGCATCATCATACTCCACGGCTCTGTACAATGTGATACAAACAGCAGGTGAGCTAAAAATAATCTATACAAACCTAAAGGGGAAAAAATCCTATAATTTTAAAAGAGATCGTGAAGTGTTAAGAGAACAAAGCTCATGAGAAGATTACATTAAAAGAGATAAAACAGAATAAAAAATGCCACATTCACCTTACAATTTACAGACTGCTTAAAGAAAAATAATAATGCACAACTGATCAAGTAATCCAACTCTAATTATGACTTCCAGCGGCTTAGTTTGGAATACTATTATTACTAAATAACCCATTATGTTTTGACCTGTAATTGTACTAATTAACCTAGCTCTAATTATCAGGCTGCTGAATATGGTCAGTAATAGGCTGAAATCTTAAATGTATACATCAACAGATGACCTTATTAGACTGGTATGTTTACTCATTAAAAGCCATGTTACCTTACAAAACACGCCATTATGCAGTGTACAATTTTAACTCATGCAAATCAAATGACCTTAGTTAATCCCATAAATGCATTTAGACATGTAACATAGCAGAAAGCAACAGAGAGCCCCATTTAACAAGGTAATCAGCCATGTTGTATGGAACAAGCTAGAGTAGAGGGACTAGACCCTCAAAAATAAAATTGACATATTTCTCCATGCTTTATATAATTTTTAGATGGCATTTCGGCACCAAAAAACAAAGACTTTGGAGAAATCATTTCATGAAGCTGATGCTTTACTTATACAGTCTGGCGACAGTCAGTCACACAAAGTGATGTGTTTCTGTCAATCATTTAAGATGAGAGGGAAGAACGTATTTGTGAATGATAATGTGAATTAAAATGCCAGCATTTAGGTGAATGCTAATGTGAACAGCTAGGAAGGATGAGAGTGTATCAGGAGGGAATGTAAATGCTCATTTAAACAGCTAGGAATTATGACACTGTAGTAGGAGGGAGCAGGCAGACAGTAAGACAGACACAAGATGTCAGCACTGTAGTACCATCCCCCCACCATTTGATTTGGCAAATGATTGAGTCTGAAATACCCACAAAACAGTATTCCAGTACTGTTCCAGTATGTGGTCTTGTCTGGAGTAAAGAAGAGAGAAGCTGCTCTTGTCCAAATAATTGACCCATAAATAAAATATTTTCACATACAAAAAATGCTTCTCCCTCTACCTTCACAGATAAAAAATTAAATTCCCATACCTGTAGTTAAGTAACAGTCTCTTGATCTTCTCTGCCTCATGCATACCATGTGTGTGTCCAGTGTGCAAATAAACCACATCTGTGTGCAAGATCTGATCTGAGGAGAAAAAGCACAACATACACAGGTAAAAAATAAATAAATAAGCAAAACATTTATAAATGCCCAGGTTTAGAAACCAACCATGTCCTAAAAATACATTTATTTTTAAAAATATTAATGCACAGGACCTATGTATTTTTTGAGCAGTTTAACATTTCCCCCAGAATTTAAAAGCAAATTTGGCTTCTACCTATGCATTATTGTACATATGATCAAGATAAAAACACTGAAAGATTTGCTAATCTGCAGATACAGTAATTCACATTTAGAATAAAAACTACAATACACAGCAAAATAAGCTCCAGTTCAGAACTGGTAGGATTCTTCTCAAACATGGTCTTAAAAGGGGACCTCATCACCAAAACATCATTTACACTGCAAATGTAGGGAATTCAAAATGAGTTTATTTACATTTTTTTTTTTTTAAATGTGTCTGTGGTGTCTTCGGTCTATGACATCACTTTCTTGCAGGGTATCCAAATTAACTAATTTGCACATGGAGCTGCAAGATGAGGTCGCAAATGATACACAAGATGTAACTGATAAAAGTACTACACTGTGGCAGTGTGCAGGGGCAAAGGTTCCACCGAGTCTCCAATACATAAAAACCCAAAGAATGCCCAGCACACTATGGGGGTCAGGTACTAAACAAGAGCAGTGGGGGAAAAAGAAAGTAAAACATGAGTAAGGAGCAATTTTCGAATATTTGTAACATTTTGCACTCCCTCCCCCAATTTGCGCCTCTTCCGTTTCTTTTTATGTAGTGTGCATTTTTCCGGTTGCGCTAATATATTGCGATTATATTTGCGCATGCTAAAGAATTTTGCGAATATTTTAAGAAAAATGATTCTTATTTTGCATGTGAAAATTACACCAGCTGTTAGCAAGCGATAATAAAAAAAGGTAGAAAAATATTCGCCAAATTGTCTGTTTTTATTTGCAATTTGCTTGTATTTACTATGAGTGTTAAATGTATAGTACATTGCAAAAAGCGGATGGAGTAAAAATAGTTATGCACATAAAATATACCGTATTTATCGGCGTATAACACGCACTTTTTCTCCCTGAAAATAGGGGGAAAATGATGTGTGTGCGTGTTATACACCGAAAAAAAAATAAATCTAAAACTTACCTCGTTCCTGCTCTGTTCCCCGGTGCTCTAAAGCTGCGTGGCTGTGAGGGAAGCGTTGTGAGCTCCCCTCCAGCCGTGCGGTCAACAAAGTGTGTTTTTTTTAAACAAACTTTATTGTTCCGCGCGGCTGGAGGGGAGCTCACAACGCTTCCCTCACAGCCACGCAGCTTCAGAGCACCGGGGGACAGAGCAGGAACGAGGTAAGTGCTGGGGTCTGGGGAAGGGGGGGGAGGAGGGTGGCATAACGAGCATACTAAGGGGAAATATCCTGGCATATTGGGGGCAATATCATAGCATATTAAATGGCATATTGGGGGCAATATCCTGGCATATTAAAATGGCATATTGGGGGCAATATCCTGGCATATTAAAATGGCATATTGGGGGCAATATCCTGGCATATTAAAATGGCATATTGGGGGCAATATCCTGCATATTAAATGGCATATTGGGGGCAATATCCTGGCATATTAAAATGGGATATTGGGGGCAATATCCTGCATATTAAATGGCATATTGGGGGCAATATCCTGGCATATTAAAATGGCATGTTGGGCTTCAAGGTTCTTTATTTGAAATGTAAGTTTTTTTTCCTGAAATTTCCTTCTTAAAATGAGGTGCGTGTTATACGCCGGCGCGTCTTATACGCCGATAAATACGGTATTTGCGTTTTTTTAGTACATGCACCTCGATATTGTGAACACGTGGCAACGTTTCGGTTCAAGGAACCTTTATCAAGCTTGATATAGTGTGCAGGGGGTTCTTTGGACTTGTAAACCGCACACACCGACGCAGTTCGCACACACCGACCTGCAGATATAAATCCACACACACTGAGTGAAGTCCAAAGCACTCACTTGTTGGCGATATTATTGCTAGTTTGCAGCCGTGCTTATATCCAGGGTCAACACCCAAAATTGTTCGTCCTCTTACAGGGTTTGCTAGCAGCAACTGACGGAGGTTTCTCCCAAACATCATTATGGATTCCTTCTCTGCATCCGATGTTAATTTGGACCTTTTAATTAAAATAAAATATGTATTAAGTCTTTTATCTTTAGTTAATCACGTACCTTTCCGAAAGAGGGAGGGACAGATAACTGAAGGTCTAGATACGCAGCCAAACAGACAAGAAACAATTTATAATCACGTATCCAGTGGGGCCATTTCAATAAAAAGGGGAGTTTAGGAAACATTAATATAAAGTTAACTACAGGTCGAGTATCCTTTATCTAAAAATGTGTTATCCAAAATGATCTGTTATCCGAATAAAAAATAAAAAAAAATAGAATTTTGCCACAAGTTGCACATTCCACACAAAACTGTCAGAATGCAAACACACAACAGTTTATTCAGTGTCCAGCCCCCTAAGCTGTGATATAGCCTTTCCATGCATGCTCGGATTCTCCCTACAGCCACAGACGGTAATACAAATGCACATTTGCAGGCTTTACAAGCCAACGGCAGGTTCCCAGTGATGACTCAGATCAGAGCTACATCAGAGCTACATCACAGTAACAGTGATTTATTTTCTCTATCCAGTATTTACATCAATAATACTATATGTCATGAGTGCTGAGAGGCTTTAATATCGCTTATTGGTGAAAATGATCCATTAACTGAAATGATCAGTTATCCAAAATACGTCTGGTCCCAAGTATTTTGGATAAGGGATGCTCAACCTTTATACAATGCACAGGGCTTAAATCAGTGAAGTTCTCTTGCTAGCTCAGCTGCCCAGGAATAAAGCATAGTTACATCTTTTACAAAAAAACAAAAAAACCTTTCAACTGTGCATCATTCAGGGATAACTTCTTCTTGCAGGAGAAACTCACCAGGTCTGTCCCAGCACAATGTATAGTTAATGGGTCTGGTGCCCAAAATGCATCATCCAAATGCATATAAACTATATACTTAAAATGCACGTTTTATATTTTGCATTGCTTAACTGTAAAAATCGTACAGCTAGGTGAAATTACAACAGTTTGCAAGAAGCCAGAACTGCCCACAATAGCCAAGTAAAAGTAAATTTCCTCTCCGTTTTATTTTTGCTACAGGAACCAATGAGAATAATTTCATTCAAATTAATGGAATTTCCTGTCTCCCTAGTGATTTCAACAATGTGTTGCACTGTTAAGAGATCCTACGTGTACAAGAGCAAGGTTACTTACCTTCAATGTCAGATGGAAAGGGGGATATTATTTCGCCAGACAGAAACAAAATCTATTTTACAATATATGGGAACCCTGGCTAAATAAACAACACTAAATAAAGGAAAGGAAAGGATGAGGGTAGGAAGAAGGTAATTGAGAGATAACCTGACATATCAAAATTTAAGATGGAAGGGAGGAAGAAAGAGAAAAAAGGAGGGAAGGATCAAAGTTAATTGGGAAGATAGACAGGGGTCAAAGGAAGGAATAGGTAGTGAGAAAAGAAGGAAAGGATGGAAATATATGGTATGGAAAATCACGTTTAGGAATTGATGCACGTTTGGTTTAAATTTATGGCAATACTAGTGTTCAGTTATGGCCCCTCATGACTGGTAATGTGTAATGTGTTAATGTTTAAATGTATGTGTTGATGTAGTATTTATATGTATTTATATTATGGCTGGAATATCAACTGCCTATAATTATTGGAAAATCGATTTTTTTGTATGTCATGATTTTATGTATTTTTCTATTGGAAATAATAAAATAATTTTTTCAAGAAAGAGCAAGGTTACTAAGATTCCACACAATGTATTCTATACCAGCAGCACAGGAAGTGATTAAATGAAACAAAGCTTTATGTGGTCAGTATATTTAATCAGTGCTGCCGCACCTGCAGTAACCATGCAGAGTAATCATTTTTTGCTTTTTGGGTAATAGTGAAGCAATTTAAGAGGCATCCAGTCATGTTTTGGGTTTGTGGCCACTCTAATAAAAGGTTCCCTGTCCCATCCCTGGCTCTCTGTGTACAGTATTGGTCCTGGAGCTCTCGGCAGATCGCAAAACTCACAATCTGCTAAAAAATACCAAAGGTTGTCGCTTCTTCCCCGAGCATTCGATCATTTTGGGTAGAACAAAGAGGCAATGGTGAGAGGTATCCCGAGATATATTTGGTTTGGATCCGATCCACAGGGTTCACCCCGAAAAGAGGGTCACTGTGGGACTGGGGGATACCAGGCGTTGGTGCCAGATGGAGAACTTGGCTGTCTAGGGTGGGAGGGAGTGTGAAATGTAGTTAAACTTCTTTTCTGATTATGTGTGTATATAACCTGTGAATCTGTTCAATAAATGGTGTTCCCGTAAACTGTTGCCGCAAAGTGATTGGGGTTGACTGTGATATCCAGCCGGTTTGGTTGTTTCCAGTGCTGAGGACACAGAGTCCGACAGAGGTGCCAAGATGGGGTACCAGGGTGTCAGTCACAGCAAACAAATTAAAAAAAAAAAAAGGTCTGTGGTCATCTCTACTGTTTATGACATCACCTGTGACTTGGTATACCAGTGGGAAATGTGTAATTTGCATATCAAGACGCCAGTGATGTCATATACAGGAGACACCACAGACACATTCTCATTGTGTGCAAAGCAATTCAGATGTATACATCATTTTTTTATTCTCTGCATTCACTGTTAAAATAATGTTCTTGTGCTAGAGTCCTTTTAATGGGGGATTTTTGCAGTTCAGTTGTGTGTTCCTTATTTAGTGAATAGACACCAGAGTTAGTATTCCAAAGCACACAGAAACGTACGGATCTTCTCGTGGGAGAAATCGGAATATAAATGGCGCTGGTATATTATTCATACAAACCTACAAAGTCAAGACATCTGAAAGACCAATAGGTGAGGCGACAGTATATGCCCATCACCAGGCAATGCAAATATAAATATCCGCAAACTGGTCGCTACCGCAGTACCTTTAAAGCTTATGCTCCCGTTAGAACGTTTCTGAACAAAGTCTTTACAAGTGCAAATTGAAGATTAAAATTGGTACCAAATACTTAGACTTTGCCTGTATCGCATAACAAGAGACATATTATTGAAGCAGTTCAGGACAATTACATGGCAGGTTCTAACACACTGTGAGCCAAGGTATTTTAATATAAACTTCATAATCTTATCAAGCTAAAGATCCTACAATAACACACTGCGAAGTGCCAAGCGCAACAAGGCGAGAGTCTCGTATGGGAAAGACAACATCAATATTAATAGAAGTGAAGTAAAGAAATGCAGTGAAATAACAAGCATTCAGCAAGCCCAGAAAATCCACAGATCTACGCGCATATTTCTGCACCTGTCACTACATTATAAACTATTTAACTGGCGTGGAGAATATTCAGACTGTCTGCCGTGGGGCTCTGGGCATGATTTACCCTCTTTTTACAAGACCATCGGCCTCATGTTATAGAGTGCGGAAATGTTTCGCTCTCAGAAGGCAACATTGGGTTGAACACAAAAGTAGGTCAGAAGCTACAATTGTCCATTTAGTGCCCTATTTATGAAACATCAGTTGCAAGGCATTGCCCCAGGTAGCTCAATCACTGTTACCAATACATTACGAGTTGGTCCTACAAGAAGATTTTAACATGTGGGAATAAATGTGACATTAAATTTAAACTTGAAGGTTCCAGCCTGATATCTTCTATCTTCATATCCTGCTTGTGAGCAGGGCTCTCTACCTCCTGTGTCTCCTGTTCCCCACGCCTCTAGATTGTGAGCTTGTGAGCAGGGCTCTCTACCTCCTGTGTCCCCAGTTCCACACTCCCTCTAGATTGTAAGCTTGTGAGCAGGGCTCTCTACCTCAGGTGTCTCCTGTTCCCCACTCCCTCTTGATATTAAGCTTGTGAGCAGGGCTCTCTACCTCCTGTGTCTCCTGTTCCCCACGCCTCTAGATTGTGAGCTTGTGAGCAGGGCTCTCTACCTCCTGTGTCCCCAGTTCCACACTCCCTCTAGATTGTAAGCTTGTGAGCAGGGCTCTCTACCTCACGTGTCCCCAGTTCCACACTCCCTCTAGATTGTAAGCTTGTGAGCAGGGCTCTCTACCTCATGTGTCTCCTGTTCCCCACTCCCTCTAGATTGTAAGCTTGTGAGCAGGGCTCTCTACCTCCTGTGTCTCCTGTTCCCCACTCCCTCTAGATTGTAAGCTTGTGAGAAGGGCTCGCTACCTCACGTGTCTCCTGTTCCCCACTCCCTCTTGATATTAAGCTTGTGAGCAGGGCTCTCTACCTCATGTGTCTCCTGTTCCCCACTCCCTCTAGATTGTAAGCTTGTGAGCGAGCTCTCTACCTCATGTGTCTCCTGTTCCCCATTCCCTCTAGATTGTAAGCTTGTGAGCAGGGCTCGCTACCTCACGTGTCTCCTGTTCCCCACTCCCTCTTGATATTAAGCTTGTGAGCAGGGCTCTCTACCTCATGTGTCTCCTGTTCCCCACTCCCTTTAGATTGTAAGCAGGGCTCACTACCTCATGTGTCTCCTGTTCCCCACTCCCTCTAGATTGTAAGCTTGTGAGCAGGGCTCGCTACCTCACGTGTCTCCTGTTCCCCACTCCCTCTTGATATTAAGCTTGTGAGCAGGGCTCTCTACCTCATGTGTCTCCTGTTCCCCACTCCCTCTAGATTGTAAGCTTGTGAGCAGGGCTCTCTACCTCATGTGTCTCCTGTTCCCCATTCCCTCTTGATATTAAGCTTGTGAGCAGGGCTCTCTACCTCATGTGTCTCCTGTTCCCCACTCCCTCTAGATTGTAAGCTTGTGAGCAGGGCTCTCTTCCTCATGTGTCTCCTGTTCCCCACTCCCTCTAGATTGTAAGCTTGTGAGCAGGGCTCTCTACCTCATGTGTCTCCTGTTCCCCATTCCCTCTAGATTGTAAGCTTGTGAGCAGGGCTCGCTACCTCACGTGTCTCCTGTTCCCCACTCCCTCTTGATATTAAGCTTGTGAGCAGGGCTCTCTACCTCATGTGTCTCCTGTTCCCCACTCCCTCTAGATTGTAAGCTTGTGAGCAGGGCTCGCTACCTCATGTGTCTATTGTTCCCCACTCCCTCTAGATTGTAAGCTTGTGAGCAGGGCTCTCTACCTCATGTGTCTCCTGTTCCCCATTCCCTCTAGATTGTAAGCTTGTGAGCAGGGCTCCCTACCTCCTGTGTCTCCTGTTCCCCACTCCCTCTAGATTGTAAGCTTGTGAGCAGGGCTCTCTACCTCATGTGTCTCCTGTTCCCCATTCCCTCTAGATTGTAAGCTTGTGAGCAGGGCTCCCTACCTCCTGTGTCTCCTGTTCCCTACTCCCTCTAGATTGTAAGCTTGTGAGAAGGGCTCGCTACCTCATGTGTCTATTGTTCCCCACTCCCTCTAGATTATAAGCTTGTGAGCAGGGCTCTCTACCTCATGTGTCTCCTGTTCCCCACTCCCTCTAGATTGTAAGCTTGTGAGCAGGGCTCTCTACCTCATGTGTCTCCTGTTCCCCATTCCCTCTAGATTGTAAGCTTGTGAGCAGGGCTCCCTACCTCCTGTGTCTCCTGTTCCCTACTCCCTCTAGATTGTAAGCTTGTGAGAAGGGCTCGCTACCTCATGTGTCTATTGTTCCCCACTCCCTCTAGATTATAAGCTTGTGAGCAGGGCTCTCTACCTCATGTGTCTCCTGTTCCCCATTCCCTCTAGATTGTAAGCTTGTGAGCAGGGCTCTCTACCTCATGTGTCTCCTGTTCCCCACTCCCTTTAGATTGTAAGCTTGTGAGCAGGGCTCCCTACCTCATGTGCCTCCTGTTCCACACTCCCTCTAGATTATAAGCTTGTGAGCAGGGCTCTCTACCTCATGTGTCTCCTGTTCCCCATTCCCTCTAGATTGTAAGCTTGTGAGCAGGGCTCCCTACCTCATGTGCCTCCTGTTCCCCACTCTCTCTTGATTATAAGCTTGTGAGCAGGGCTCTCTACCTCATGTGTCTCCTGTTCCCCACTCCCTTTAGATTGTAAGCTTGTGAGCAGAGCTCTCTACCTCAGGTGTCTCCTGTTCCCCACTCCCTTTAGATTGTAAGCTTGTGAGCAGGGCTCACTACCTCATGTGTCTCCTGTTCCCCACTCCCTTTAGATTGTAAGCTTGTGAGCAGGGCTCTCTACCCTCCTGTGTCTCCTGTTCCCCACTCCCTCTAGATTGTAAGCTTGTGAGCAGGGCTCTCTACCTCAGGTGTCTCCTGTTCCCCACTCCCTCTTGATATTAAGCTTGTGAGCAGGGCTCTCTACCTCATGTGTCTCCTGTTCCCCACTCCCTTTAGATTGTAAGCTTGTGAGCAGGGCTCTCTACCTCAGGTGTCTCCTGTTCCCCACTTTGACTTTATAATACAAATGCTGTGATAGATGCTTTAAAAGTGTACAAAGTGCAGCAAGCACTAGTGTGGTTCCACAAAAACACACAAAACATGTGCATAACAATAATAATAGAGTTGTGCAAATACAAAATACTTATCAGCATGGTGAAAACCAAATGCTCCAGTTTAAAAAGATAAAAAGAAAAATAAATAAACATATAGTGTAATATTGTAGATGAAAGTACACAAAATTAAGTATTAACCCACAATGAACTTACACTCACATTAACCAGAGAGTAAAATACTAGCTCTGGTGTTAAAGGCGCGGTGGGACTCCAAATCCCACCATTCACAGGACAATGCTTCTGTAGCACTGTAATTGACTTTATGTTTGCAGGACCAGTTTTTGTGCACAGTTGGGGGCTCTGTACCCAGGGATGTGGATCCTCCATTTATGCATTTGGCAAGTTGAATGGTATGTGCAGTGGCATTGCATCTTATTTACTCTGCTAGTTGTACATCTGCAGCTAGGCCTGGTGGGGTCTATTCAATAAAGAGGGCCTTGTGGTGAAGAGACCAAGAAATGGCTTAATGCAGGTATTAATAGTTCATTGTTGCTCATAACCATGCTGAAGATGTATTGATGCCAAGCACTAATATATACTTTATGATCATGGACATACATACCTGTATTCTCTGCAGAGCAGGGGATATATAAGCCGTTTGTAAGAATCCTCAACAGAGCTATGCAGTATTTTCATTAACTCTGGTCGGGCATATTGCTTGGGTCGCCACCTTCAAAAACAAAAAGGGAAAGAGAGGGTAGAGAATACGTGAACATCTCAGAATACAGTGGATCATACAAACAAATGCCAAGATGCTGCTTCATTGAGAAATTAATTCAGAGCTGTGTAATCTTGTTTACATATAGAGTGATCTTTTGTAATTTGTGCCAATAATAGCCAGTGTATACTTTATTTACAGTTGAATATACATTGGCAGCAGATGCAGGGAACAATCTAACTGCCTCTAGCCTCAAAGACATTGTTTATCTCTATGGGATGTTAAACCATAATTCATGTCTGTTCAGAGGGAAATCAGTTATTTAATTAAGGTCGTTCCTATTGGATCCCCTCTTTTACTAAATAATTGGCTGCCTGTGTACACACTTGAATTCTACATTCGGCATGAACCATTCAAAAGCCTATAGATTTATATGTGCAGATTGCAAGTATAGTTCTCATTTTGGATATTTTGTTTGTTCTTTTTGAAACACTTTAAATGTTGCTTTTTTTATACAAGGCTCCATACAAAATGTTATATATGTTATAAAATATGTTTAAAACACATACACTTTAAAACCCTTTCTCTATCGGAGGTCATTTGCAAGTTGTCTTTTAAGATGAAAAAGTTCTGTTTCAGTGCAACAGGTTTAGTAATTAAATAATTAACTTATGTATTTCCCCAAGTATTCTACCCCTTCACCACTGAGGTATGAATTATGACGGACCCGCTATAGACATTTAACCGAAGGGAACTACTGAAAAGAATATAAAACGGTCCACTCACCAGGACTTAAAGGGACAGTCTAGTCCACAGACTCACTTTGGTGCAAGGCAAAGATTACTGCTTTAATCCTCAGCATGAAAGGGAACTCCAACCTTGTATAGCAGTGGTACCCAAACTAGTGTCAAGGCCTGCCTAACAGTCCAGGATTTAGGGATTACCCAGAGACTGTTTTTTATTTTTTAAACACTTTAGACACAACTGTGTAACCCCTAAATCCAGGACTGATTTGGGAACCAGTGTTGTATAATATAAGACACAAGAATACGCCCACTCACTCCATCACATCATAAAAAAAAACTCGAGTTAATTGTCCAGAAGAACCCATACATGATACCAGCATAGGGCCATAACACACAGGAACCGAAAAAGACATCATACTCCTTACGCAGTTCACGCTATTGGTGCACAGTCATGACCTAGGAGCACAGGCCTTTGTGTAAGCACCGATTGGGTAGTTTTCAGCTCCTGTGTGTGTTATGGCCCTGTGCCTATATATCGTTTATGGATTTTCCTGGATTACAATAAATTCAAGTATAGACACCGGGCTTCTCAAGTACAGCCACAGAGGGAGTGGTCTCCTCTGGAGATGGCCAGCATGCAACCAAAGTCATGAGAGAAGGGGAGAGAGAATGCGTCTACTTGGCTGGGAAGATACCCGCCACTCTACTTCGCCTCCGTCACCACAGTTTCTTCACCTCCTTTAGCCATCATTTAGAAAATTTGCCACAAGCACGCCTTCATACAATGGTTATTCAGTAGGAGAGGGCTTCACACTTCATTCACCTTCCCAATTACATAAAAGTGTTTCAAAACCTACATACAAAATGTGATACTTCTGAAGTGCTTTATTGTCGATTCTTTGACAGTACCAAAGACCTGGGTTTGTTTTCCCCCCAGAAACCTATGGAATAGTTTAAGCAGTAGCTTTCAAATTATACACACAATCGAAAGCAGATGTACTTTGTCTTCAACAAGACCCTAAAAAATATGGCTATGCCACACAGCACTTGCAATGCAATCAATCAAGTCTTTTCTATTGTCCACTACGTGTTTTTGTTACCAGTCTGTAATGCAGTAAGACACTGAAGAGGCGCAAAGCGAGGGGGTGAAGGGGTAGAGGCAGCGAGTACACCTAAATCTGTACGAATGTATACAGACCTTTCATTCACACACCACCTACAGAACGCATCCTTCACCCTGTCAGGAACGTTGACCTTTACCGTCAGGATTTTCAGATTTTCCCCTCGGTTAATGGCCAGAATCTGAAAAGAAACACAAATGGCAAAAGACAGATGACACACAAAATACGCAAAAGATAAACTTATCAAGTCAACATTCATAGAAGCACTTTCTTGACATACAGCAGGCATGTAAACTCACTACAAATCAGGTAGGAAAATTTTAAAAAAAGCTAAATATCTTAATTCTTTATAAATTAATAGATTTATCAAACATTCCAAGTTAATGGCACTTCCATGTGATTTTTTTTTCCTACAAGGTTTTGATTTATTTATATAAAGGATTTATTTTATTTTTTGCGCCACATGGAAAAGGTTTTATTACAATACTTCACCACGGGCAAAGTAGGCACTTTATATATATATATATATATATATATATATATATATATATATATATATACACACAATTAATTAAGGGATAAAATAATTATATTGCAAGGAATTGTGTGTAAAATATAAAACAAAATATATTCTGTAATATACATATATATTTGAACATGTATAGAAATGTACAGACACTTTTTTTTTTTTCTACACTTCTATAAATGTATATTTCTAGTAGCTGCCTTTTTCTTTTTTTTAATGGCCAATACAAAATTGACAGTGTAAAAAAAAAAAAAAAAAATGGTTTTCTCTACACTGTTTACAAGGTAACCATCCCCTACTGGGGTCTTCAAGCCACATCCTATTTACTGCGTTCATGTTATCTCCTATGAACACATACACAGCTACATGTTAAGACTTTGTTTGTCAGCATCATGGTCCCTGCTCACAGGTAACAACGGATAGGTGGTCTAAAATCAGTCTTGAGTGTAAAAAGGTTATGCATTTTATTCTCTTATTGTTCTACCTACATTAATTGTTACAAAAGCAATCTAGCAATAACAATTATAACCTTAACATTTTTATCTCTGGAGTGCTTGTTTAAAAGGATTACCATTTCTCTTTTTTACAAGATTGCAAGAAATAAATAGCTCTAAGCCCAAGGCCTCATTATGTCTCTACTCCATTTGCACTCTATTCAAAAAAGCACCACATATTCCTTAAATGTATTTCTATGACATCAGCACCCCAGCCTTGCTTACAGGTCTTCCATGCTGTCAGAATATGCCCAACCCTGAATCCTTCTTCCATCCGAAGTGTATTGGGAATGTGATCATTTCCAAACCTCACGTACACATCACTGCACACGCGTTGCCCTTGTTTCATCCTGTTACCGTTTGTTTGGGGTTTTTTGTAACAAAGCCACTGATGGTTAAATAAGATGGTACAGCAGTGTTTGAAACATTCCAGGCGCCAGGGCGTCCTTACTGCTGACTCAACATTCAACTCTATGTAAGTTTAATTTCCCTGGCTTCTAACAATAACCAGGCTAGCTCCTGAATTGCTATAACTGGCTCCTAAATTCTACACTGGAAAACAAAATAGGTAGCAACGGTGGTATATGTATATACCCCAAACACTGAATAGGAGGGAGGAGGATAGACCGTACAAAACCATAAGTTATAATGTAAAAATATATAAACCAGAAATGTATTGTGAATTACTACTCGCATAAAATACATGCTTGATTTCCTTCATTATATCTGGAAAAGGACACACATACTCAAGCCTGTTGTGAGAGACTTGGTCTCTTTTCCATGTATTTTACGCAAGTTGTAATTTGCAATAAATTTATGGTTTATATATTTTGACATTAGAACTTATGGTTTTGTATGGTCTATCCCCCTCCCGCCTATTCAGTGTTTTGGGTATTTACACATACAGCCATTTGTGCTACGTCTTCCGTCACAGTGTTGTTGAGGATTTTGGCGAGTCCGTGCCCCTCCCCCCACAATAATGCCTGATGTTAAAAAAGGAACCCTGCCATGAAACTGTATCACCAGATTTAACTTCAAATACAGCCCAAATGAAAGGAATATAATTTTAGAGCAATAAAGAAGCAGATTCTTGAACGTCAATATTTTTTTGACTAAGGTCTCTTTTTTCCCAATATTACCATGAAAGTCTATTCGCTTGTCTCATGAGAGATCTGGTGTTCACTGCATTAAAACTATAACGGAACCTATTCGCTAGAGGTAAACTGGGAGTGAGTGGGAGGCTTTGCCATTTAATAGCTAAATTGGAAAAAAAAAAAAGAAATCCTCGCTAGTGCAACAAATTGCGCCAGGCGACTTTGATATCTGGGGTGAGCAGCTGAGCAACCATCTATTCTGATGGCCATCTTTGCAGGATTTCTCCTACAGCTTCGATATAGATGTTTTTGATGCAGTTATGTCAAGACAAAACTATATAGAAATTCCCTAACAATATGGACTTTTCCCCGCAATTTACGATAGGTACAATTTAATTTAAAATCAATGCCACACATATAATCAGCAAGCTTACCTATGATTATGCGTGGAAACACGCAAAACGCGTAAGGTGGTCTTCCCTTACTCCATTGCACAGTCCGCATATCTTTGCCTTGTCTGTTTATCCAAGCAATAAAGCACTTTTATTTGCTACAGTTGGAGAGTGGAATGCACAAGCTTTTTCCTTTGCATTATCAGCGAGCATCACTGTACTTTTTTTTTTTTAAGTTAATTCTTCTTTAACATAGGGTGGCCATATTTAGTCTGTAAGGAGGGAAACTATTTTTTCTTTAAAAAAAAAAAAAAAAGCACAGCAGTATTTCTTTCAGTGTTGCCCTAAAGTAGACATTCCCATAACCAAACCCCCTGATCGGGGGCATCTGGAATCCCTAATTTAAATGCTCATGCAAGTTTTCACTCTTTAATTTAATTGATTTCCTTTAAAACAAGCTGTTAAGATTATCTCTCTCTCTCTGTTAATGAGCAGGATGATGTACACACACAGGCCCAAAGCACTGTCACTACCAGCCGAGCAGTGTCAATCAGGAGGTTAAATTCAATCACTGGTGAACTCAGACATGTCACATATGTTAAATGCAACATTTTAAAAATCACCCCGGGACATAGTAACAATTTATATTCCTCAACTGCGCTGTGCCAGTGACATACTAAGCCTGACATATCACTGAACAAGAAAGTTACTAATAAAAATCTTATGTGAAATTCTAGAGCATCGGGTACCAGCACTGCCAAACCAAATGTCTTCCGCCAGAGATTAGACATTTTTGTAGAAGTCAAAAATAAAAAGAATTTTTTTTTTTTTTTTATGCAACAAATTGTAAAAACGACACATCCCCCCCCCCCCCCCAACTACTTGTTTCAACAAAGTGTCTCTTAGAAATGTTAGTATAAAGAGACATCTTATACCTTTTATTTCCTCCTTATACATTCCTGCGAGTGTTAAATATACATAGAATGTGTCATGTGGGCTGCAGGAATAAGTTATCACCAGCTCTGGTCTGTGGCTGAGCATCATGGGAGTCAGACGCCACAGCTCTTGCAGTTGGCCAAAAAAGGACTACAAGGACAAGACTTTGAACAAGAATTGATTGACAAGAAAAACGTATTAACCCCTTAGTTACTACGGACTTCCTAAAAACCGAATTATTGTCATGGAACCAAGATGGCACTCTGAAATAAGGGACACACTCATTTGGCAAACCCCTTAGGTTTACATAGGAGGCGTAAAAGGCCTGAGGTGGGGGGGGGGGGGGGGGATAATTAGCCCCCCAGCCCTCATTTTTCCAAAGCCTTCTGTATTCTGGAATACTTTCAGAAAGGTGAATAAAGGTTTCAAAGTGTTTATACAGTTACTTTTTGAAAACATTTATTTCTTAATATTATAGATTACAATTATTGTCTGAAATTGTAAGTTTAAAAAGCCATTATGGTATTACTAAGTAAGTTCGACCCAATACATTTAATGTTTCTAAAGGAAAAAAGGTCTATAAATAATACTACTATTACATTTTTCCCACCAAATGTTCTAAAAATCCCCCTCCAAGTGGCACCCACCGCTTCTCCACCCAAAAAAAGCTTTCCATGCTGTCCAAAAATTTCTCAAGGCCTAGAATATAACCAACAGCTTACAATATGATGGGTCCATCAAGGGTTAAAGACGAACACAGACAATGCACAAAAGATAATACAAATTAAAAAAAGGGATGAATTTAGACAGCAGTGCAGAATTAGATATAAAGAGCAGTTTTCAACATGATAAAGATGGAGCACAGGGCAAAAAAAAAAATTGGCCAGCGGATTGTGACCCTCATTGTTCATTAAATTAAATCTAATCAAAATCTCGAAGTCTGAGGTCATGTCTGAGGTGAGCAGTCGCGGGGAAAAAACAACTCCTCACTATAAGCTAATCCCACAAACTAATGAGTCAATACCATTAACACCTGCACATTAAATGTATTTCAGTTGGCAACGTTCCCAGAAAAAAAGGTGAAATGTAATATACCAAGGTAGAAAAAAAAAAATGCTGAAGTGTAATTAAAAAGCGCTCTTTTGTGAAGGACTCAGACTAAAATGTTTGCCCCTGCAACTAAACCTAATACAGTAAGTCAAGCAACTTGGCACCTACTTGAAAGTTGATGGGTCTTGACAGGACAAAAAAAAAAAAAGATTAAAGAAAAATAAAAACTTGCTTTGGCCAGCAAAGCTCAGACAAAGAGCTCAGACGAAACTGGGGTAAGGGGTGAAAAACCATTGTCACAAGGGACAGAAAGAAGTGTCACCTATTGAGCCAAATTTAAAGGGTTTATCAATAGTACAAAAACCTTTGTAGGCTCTCTCTCTGCAAATTCCGTGCAGCCCATAGACTGAACCACTAACCTTTGAAGAGACATGCTGAATGCACTGTAAAGGTATGTTTACGTTACCTCTTGTGGATGTAAAGAGTTAAGCCTAATGGGCACATTAAACCAAATGATATGAGCTACTAGACAACCCAGATGATGTATGTGAGGCTTAAAACCTTTCCTACAGTAGTAAAACATGACTTAAAAAAACTCAGCGGGAGTGGAGCATGGAATTAAAGTTTAAAGTTTAATTAATAACCATCATTATTAGGTAGGAAAGTCTGAAATGCTGACACACACACAGCAGCAGCAATGTTTTCGCAATACATCCACCGTTACTTTCCTTTATCTCTGGCAATGCCAAAAGCTAGGGTCCAGTAAGTGTTTCTAGCCGCTCCTCATAAAAGCTCCACCCCTTTTTTCCCCCTATCAGACCGCTTCCACAATAATCCCGTTTTGTATTGAGAAATACTAATGAAATTTGTATACATTTGTGGTAATATCAGTTAAAGTATAGTTATCAGTACATAACACTTCAATCATTTTCAATGAATGATATATAGTGATAGTAATATTTGAACATTTTTTTTAATTCTTAGTTAATGAATTGAAAGAAAAAGTAAAGATAAGAGAGATAGTAAGGAAAGAGTACTCTCCACATGGTCATATTGCACCCACCTCACTTTCCATTTAGCCCTTTTACCCATGACTCACACTGCGGTGCAGGCCAGGTCTCCGGGAGGAAGATCTGCTCAGTGCTTCCTCCTTCCAGAAAGCACCAAATAGATTCTTCTCTGCTCCTATAAATGTATCCCACCCATTTCTGTTCAGCTCCCAGTCTGGTTCAGGTAATTCCTCTGAGTCTGTTTAGTTCAGTCACATAGTTTTGGTTATTATATTTAGTTATTTTAGGCAGGGATAGTGCTAGGACTTGCTTGTTTGTGAGATACCTTGACACGGAATGGCAAGCTTCCATCTATTGGCCATCAGGTGAACTAAACTCTCACTATTTTCTATCTAAGAGTCTTAGCCTAGTTCCTGTATTTATGTCTGTAACTCTGTTATGTAACCTTAACCCTGTTTTGTTTGTTTTTTATTATACTATGGTTATATGAGTGTTTGTAAATGTCAAAGTTCTGTAGAAATGGTCTATGGTCTTGGTCTATGCCCTGTCTTCAAATCTTAGCCCTGAGTCTGTATTCCTCATAGTGCTCTTGATTTTGCCTTGCCATGCCTTAGTCATGTCCCTGAATGGTCCTTTGGTTCTGAATACTGTCTTTATATAGGCACTCAGGGTCATATATCACCTGGACCCAGTTTGTTATAGAGACAGTGTTCCTAAAATTATGGCTCCTGAAATGTCTGATTGTTTTACACAGAACACTACACAAGTACCATGTATCTGGCATCTAAAGCTTGGCTGGATACTATATTGGACTGGCTAGCTTTTAGTGTCTAAAAATCATTTGTCAAGCCGTGGTCTGCATCAACAAGGCAAAATATAAAAAGGTAAAAATGAATGTTGCAAAAGGTATCACAATTCATATTAAACCTGCACTTTATATATAATGAGATCCGGTAAGTGAGATTTAGGTCAATAATGGGCAAGATACACAGAAAACAGGCAGTAGATAAAAGGACTGGGTTGTGATAGTCTTCTCTCTGTCTTGCAAAAAGGCACAAAAGTCCCCACCAAGATACATTTAGGGCACACTTAAAATCTGGCTACAAAAAATAGGAACTGGAAATCTGCCAAGGACCCAAAACAACACAATGAAGTGCCCTATAATCAACCAGACATGTATAGACCAATTTATCCCTGATAAAAGGTATTCAAATGAATAAAAGAACCCGAGTTCTACACATTTCAGCAGCATTGATGAAAAACAAGCAACAGTCTATAAACAAACTGTCAAAGGCAGAAGTTACCAATCTGCAGATTTGTTTGCTTAGATTTAGAATTTAAATGAATGAAAATGGAGTGAAAAGGGGCTTTTCTTAAAATTTAATTTCTTATAAAAGGTTTACAGACAAGCTCATTTACAAATTCCACGCACAGACCAGCTCATTTACAAATGCTGCGCACAGACCAGCTCATTTACAAACGCTGCGCACAGACCGGCTCATTTACAAACGCTGCGCACAGACCGGCTCATTTACAAACGCTGCGCACAGACCAGCTCATTTACAAACGCTGAGCACAAACCAGCACATTTACAAACGCTGCGCACAGACCAGCTCATTTACAAACGCTGCACACAGACCAGCTCATTTACAAACGCTGCACACAGACCAGCTCATTTACAAATGCCGCGCACAGACCAGCTCATTTACAAGCGCTGTGCACAGACCAGCTCATTTACAAACACTGCGCACAGACCAGCTCATTTACAAACACTGCGCACAGACCAGATCATTTACAAACGCTGCACACAGACCAGCTCATTTACAAATGCCACGCACAGACCAGATCATTTACAAGCGCTGCGCACAGACCAGCTCATTTACCAACGCTGCGCACAGACCAGCTCATTTACAAACGCTGCGCACAGACCAGATCATTTACAAACACTGCGCACAGACCAGATCATTTACAAACGCTGCGCACAGACCAGATTTACAAACGCTGCGCACAGACCAGCTCATTTACAAGCGCTGCGCACAGACCAGCTCATTTACTAGCGCTGCGCACAGACCAGCTCATTTACAAACGCTGCGCACAGACCAGATTTACAAACGCTGCGCACAGACCAGCTCATTTACAAACTATGTGCACAGGACAAATGAATTTACAAATTCTGCGCACAACTTGTACACTTCTATAGAGATGGCCTGTGACCAAATTTATTCAAAAACCTGACACTATTAAGGAAAGCAAATCATAGAATATGTGTGGGTCAATATACTAATTTAACAAATATGTAAAACATGTAAAAATATACACAATAAAATAATAATAGCTTTATTTACAGTACCATAGCAGAATTGCAAGGAGGTGAATAAAAAGTGAAATGTATTTTAAACAGGTCTGTGGCACCTCCTGGTCAGGACATCACCTTGTGGCTTTATATGCAAATAAACTACTTTCACCAGTGACATCACACAACTGTCCTGCTATACTAATCACTGGAATCATGCATAAACTCAGTGAAAGAGGGCCCAGCTTACTTGTCCTCTTGCAATATAAACAGAAGCAAATGAGGACCAGAGCAGGAACATTTTACAGAGAGTTTCATTTGTATGCAAAAATCCATGTACACTATGCAGATTAAACACTACCAGGTGCATCAAAGTTAATCCGATGTCTCAAAATAGCTCTGGATTTTTCACGTGGGGCTTTCCATAATCAAAATGGTAACAAGAACTTGACTTTCACATGTCAACATGTGTTTGAGCAACCGAGAGAAACCAGAGAGCCAAAGCCTGCTCATTCCTCCTAGCGTGAGATTTGTCTCCACCAATCCCAACCCACCATACTGTGATAAGATCCAGGAATGAAATCTAGGATCCAGTCACACGGGAGACACAGCACAGAAATGCTTACATGATTTGCTTACTTGGTGATGCTGAATTCGGCTTATGTTGCAAGTGAAATTATGATATAAATGGAATTTGCCGACATCTTTCACATTCCCGTCTTTTTCTTTTCCTGTTGCTTTTGCCAGTGAGGACTGGACTGTGACGTAATTTTGTTTACATCTGGGGGGGGGGAATAAAATACATACATTTACAACAAAGTCTATTAATTTTCAGCAGATGTTCACTTATGATACTAGATTGTCCTTGTTTATCTTATTTATAAAGAGCTTTACCATGCAAAATGCACTGACATTTCTCTTGTTCCCCAGTATGTTCTAAGAAGCAAGTTCAGTACAATGTATTGATCAGGAATAACTTCTTGCATTCCTCCAACCATTCCTGAACCATTATTGCTCTGTGGCAGGATGCTTCTGCTTAAAGAGGCCAATGCCATCAGGGAATACCGTTTCCATGAAAGGGTGCACATGGTCTGCAATAATGCTTAGGTAGGCGGTACGTGTCACAAGTAACATCCACATGAATGGCAGGACCCAGGGTTTCCCAGCAGAACATTACCCAAAGCATCACACTGCCTGAGGCAGCTTGCCACCTGTTATCCAAAATACTTCTGGTCCCAAGCATTTTGGATCACTTTTACCAATAACATATATTAAACACTCTCAGCCTCCATGAAATACAGTACAATCAATGCAAATACTGTATAGAGCAAATACATCACTGTTACTGTGATGTAGCTGTGATGTGAGGCATCACTTGGTATCTGCCGTTGGCGTGTCAGGACTGCACACGTACCATTGTATAACCCTTTGTGGGTGTGTGGGAATCTGAGCATGCATGGAAAGGCTCTATCACAGCTTAGAAAATTTGATTTGTAAAAAATGATTTATAAAATGATTCATTTTATAAACCATTTTTTACAAATCAATTTTTCATTTTTATTCTTTTATATTACATACATTTCTACAGACTGTTAATAGTCATATATATATACATATTTTTTATATACATTGTTATATATAATTTTTCTGTAAAACCTTATATTTCTGTTTACTAAGATGCCTTTTGTCCAGTAAGATGCATTTTCACATTTATGCATATTGTTATATATAAAATTATTTGCTTCAAGATATGTATTTCCATACTAATTTTATTTATTTTCTTCTTTTTTTATTTCTGTCTGCAAAATCTGAATATCTAGGCATAAGTTATGATGCTGTTTTAGCCCAAGATCTTGTGCTTTACTATATTTTATTTATATATATATATATTTGCTCTTCTATTTTTTCCTGTATTATCTCTCTCCCCCTTGATTTTTAGTCTGAGTTTATTTGCCCTTAGTCTGTATTTATTGTCATGCTAATATGCTAGTTTATATGTAATGATACTCGTTGGTGATATATGTGACTCTGCCCGGAAGAACTTTTCCATTCGTGTAACTGTTATAGAGTTATTGGACAGTCTTTTTACGATCGTCTACTTTCTCTTCGGCACACTGAAAGTGAAGACACTCCCATTTGTTTAGAACTACCATGGAAACAGTAGGCGGACACTTTAAAAACGGAATTCCGCCGGCTGAAGCGTCACTGTCTTGAAGAAGTTGGAAACGACGAAACGCGTCAGTGAAGTGCCGCTTCGCCCGAGGAAACTTTGGCAAATTCTGAGACCACGCAAGAGAGGCACCAATACGGTCCCCGCTGGCAACAGACGGAGAGTGCACACCGCCTGAAATACGTTGATCACGGGAGGACTGGTGACCTGCTCTCTCTTTTTCCTTTTTCTTTTATTCCCCGTTTTTATTTACTTTGTGGAACATTTATGCTTTTAATGCCTTACTATATATAGGGGCTAATAAACCTTTGCTATTTAATATATTCCACTACACTTGTCTATTGATGATCCACCCCCTGGATAAACGAGCTGAAACCTGGTTTTGATATCCACATACGTGGGATGGTGGGACTTGGGAGTCCAACTGCTGTATATACTTAGAGCCGGTATCTCTAGGCTCTAGAGTGTGCGAGTGTGTTTCTTTTGGGGGAAAATATACATCTACCCCCTGTGTATGAATACTACCCATTGTATGTCTATTTTTCGTTGTCTTTTCTATATAAAATCGCTTTGGAAAGAAAAACTGTTTTTGGGTACACCCCGTTTGGTGTAATAATACTCCCATTATTGATTTTTTTGGTTTGATAAGTATTTTTACCTTTATATTTTTATATTTATTTTTATTATTTTGTTTTACTGTATTGGTGTTATTGGTTATTCACTTATTAACACTTCTTTTGAATTTATATTATTTTTTTGAATTTATATTTAAAATTTTTGCGCAACACTTTATCACTATTATTAAATTTTTGCTTTGTGTTATTCTGGGGGAATTACACTAGTGTTTGCAGCACGTCAATAATTTATTCACGTTCACTATAATAGCGCCTATCACTTAACACATTCATATTATACGTTTTAATGTGTTAGAATTAAAGTGTTAGAAGATAGAGTGTTAGAATTAAAATTTTAGTATTGGGGTTTAGGGGGTTAGTATTAGGGCTTAGGGGGTTAGTATTAGGGCTTAGGGGGTTAGTATTAGGGCTTAGGGGGTTAGTATTAGGGTTTGGGGGTTAATTTTATTATTGGAGTTTGGGGGGGTTTCATTTATTAGGGGGGGTTATTTTATTTTAAGATGTACGTTTGTAAAAGCGGACAGTTCAGCGCTGAACTGTCACCCCTTACATAGCCGCGATGAAGTTGCTGACAGTTCAGCGTTCTAACTGCCGCGCTGAACTGTCAGCGATGAAGCCGCCGCAATGAAGTGTCCTAGACACCAGAGCATATGAATGAATCTATAGAACACACTGATTGTACTTACAGATTTCTGATGTGCTCCAGTGTATCCTTATCTTTAGCAATCATGTCTGCCAAAATGTGCTGCACTCCAGTCTCTACATCTTGCAGGGATGAAAGACCTTCAAGGGGGAGGAGAAAGATTTACACATATAAAACAAACAAACAATGTTTCCTACATTCACATTCCCACAAAGCCCTTTTTTTATTAGTGATATTGCAGAAGGTCTTGTTGGTAAAGTATGTCGGTTTGCTGATGACACAAAGATTTGCAGCCGGGTTGATGTTCTTGGAGAGATAATGATTTAGCTAAACTAGGAAAATGGTCAGAGCTGTGGCAACTGACATTTAATGTGGACAAGTGCAAGATTATGCACCTTGGGCGTAAAAACCCAAAAGCAGAATATAGACTATTTGGTACAGTCCTAACCTCAACATCTGAGGAAAGGGATTTAGGAGTAATAATTTCAGAGGACTTAAGTGTTGGTAGGCAATGTAATAGAGCAATTGTAGTATTGTACACAGTACTGGAGAGCGTATCTCAAGAAGGATATTGATACTTTGGAGAGAGTTCAGAGAAGGGCTACTAAACTGGTTCATGGGTTGAAAGATAAAACTTACCAGGAAAGGTTAAAGCATCTTAACATGTATAGCTTGGAGGAAAGACGTAACAGGGGGGATATGATAGAGACATTTAAATACATAAAGGGAATCAACCCAAAAACGGAGGAGAGTATATTTAAAAGAAGAAAAACTACCACAACTAAAGGACATAGTCTTAAATTAGAAGGGAAAAGATTTAAAAGTAATACCAAGAAGAATTACTTTACTAAGAGCATGGAACAGCCTTCCAGTGGAAGTGGTAGAGGTAAACACAGTGAAGGAGTTTAAGCATGCGTGGGATAGACACAAGGCTATCCTAGATATAAGATGGGGAACTGGGGATTAATACAATTATATAGAATATTGGGCAGACTAGATGGACCGAATGGTTCTTATCTGCCGACACATTCTATGTTTATAAATAAAATAAAAAAGTTTTTTTTTTTTTAAAAACAATAGTTTTTCACTTAAAGGAATTTGTCCATTTGATGGAATGTTTCGGTTATTAGACAAGAGTATTACACTGGCTGCCAGCACTTTTACCTTAAAGAGAATCTGCTATGTTTCATTAAAACTAGCTAGTAACATTTCCAGAAACTAGCTAGTAACAATTCCCGAAACTAGCTAGTAACAATTTCCCTATTTTAGCTCCTCCCCCCAAAAAAGTGTATCTTTTTTTCTGAAAGAGATAATTGTGTCTATTATGGGAGATAAATCAATAAACAAAAATAAAACTGTAAACTTTACATTTTGTGGTCAAGCACTGCCCTCTAGTGACCTGACTTACAACTACAGTTCTACTAACGGCAGACAGCATACAGTAATTAGATGTAGTCAGAAATAATCCGATTTTAAAAAGGCTAAAAAGATGCTATAGTTGTGCAAATGTTAGTAAAAAAACAGCAGTCCACTCCTAAACAGACAGTCACCTACGACAACCGACACCCAACAGTCTCCCCAACCTTTTCACTGTGGAGACAATGGTCCTCTAAACCGGGACGTCTCAGCAAGCCATCTCCTTTACTTGCACTGTCACATAACATGGACTTTCTTCCAGGGCTCACGGGGAGGCCCTTTGATCATTTCCTTTTGGAATACACTCCTTTCCCGAGATTAGGCCACTTTCTCAAGGATGACAAATCTTTGAAATCATATGAGGAGCTACACACCCCCGGAAAGCCTTTTGGCTCCACCTGGACATCCGCACAGTTGAAACACTTTTTCCGTTCCCTTCCCACCCAGTCAGAGGAAGAAACTCTTATTTCAATCTTTGAAGCTCTATGTGTGTCTAAGCCAGCCCCATCCAGACTAGTTTCCACCTTAAACTCCCTACTAATGAACATGCAGACCTCACACAAACCGTACTTTATTAGGTCCTGGGAAATTGATTGTGGGGTCTGTTTTTCTGCTCTGCAATGAGGGAAAAATAGCCCTCCTTGCACACAAATGTTCACCTTCTGCCAGAGTGCAGGAAAATGCCTACAAAATATTGACTAGGTGGTACAAGGTTCCCTCATCCCTACACAAGGCATTTCCGAACGTTTCGGACATATGTTGGAGGTGTAACTCCAGTAAAGGCAGCTTCCTGCACATCTGGTGGGAATGCCCCCCCATCAAAAGATTTTGGACTATGATAGCCCAGGCTGTAGAATCCATCACAGATTTGCCAGTCCCATTCATTCCCCAGGCCTACCTACTACATCACAATGACCACTCGATCGATAAGTACAAACATTCAATTTTCCAGATTCACGAAAAGTGCACGTACTCCAACCATAAAAGACTGGATCGAATCGGTCGAGGAGTCAAGGAAAATGGAGGAAATAATACAAACAAGCACAGATAGAGGGGTTGAACACCACAATCGCTGGCTCCCTTGGCTTTTATTCTTGGAGTCTGAGGCCTGCAGGGTGGAGGTTGCCAGTTCAAATTCGTAAGGAAGCCAAGGTATTTTTGGTGCGAAGGATCAGGGAGGAGGGGTTATCCCTTCCCCCCCACAGTAAAGATTACAAAATGGCTCACATAGAGTTTGAAGATAGACGTGTAAAACGTTGACAACCTCCGCTTTTACCCGAGCAGTGTACGTAAAGAGGAGCATTTTATGTTCATGTTGTGCTGTAATAATGTAAGCGTGAAACCAAGCCAGAACAAATGTACAATCTGTGTCCCCCCACCTCCCTACCCCCAATATATTTGTTAAACACTGCTCTAAAATCTTAATAAAAATATTTAAAAAAAAAAAAAAACAATAGCAGTCCAAAATAAAAAGTGGGGTGGTACTTACTAATACCATATTAAATGTGGAAAGCTTGACTTTCCCTGCAGCTGTAGTAAAGGCATAGCCTTACTCCAAAATGCAGCACAACTCCAAGCACAATATAGAACCCAATCATTTCAGAGCCCTGTGCACCTTTCACAATGTGGCGGGGTTTTTGCACATTGTTAAAGGGGCCAGAGTGCTCCAAAGCGGTTTGTGTTTCACTTTGGTCCGCCTTCATGCATTAAAGTTGTGTCTGGAGTCTCATATGCATCTATTTCCTCTGCACTTGGTGTTTTCTATGGTAGTCCCAAAAAGCACAGGAACCTATATATGTGTGCTGTGCAATATTTGGCCAACGTTATATATATATATATATATATATATGCTGCTCATTAATTTACACAAACAAATGTTACAGGTAAGAGAGTTAAGGTTCAGAAAATGTATCAGATTTGCCATACTTGGTAGAGGTAAACACAGTGAAGGAGTTTAAGCATGCGTGGGATAGGCACAAGGCTATCCCAGATATAAAATAGGGAACTGGGGACTAATAAAAGTATTTAGAAAATTGGGCAGACTAGATGGACCGAATGGGTCTTATCTGCCGACACATTGTATTTGTTTATAGATTTCATCAGACTTTAATTCAAATGAATTTCAGAGGTGATATCAAATCTACACTGCATAGTCATTACATAACACCATACTACAAGTATGTCCGTTTGAAGAACAGTAATCCAATTCAGCTGAAGGTCCCACAAGGACAGTTGGGCAGGGAGACTTGCTTAACATCACAGAGAGCTAGATGGAAAATGATCAGACAGTATCATGGATGTTGACATTCAAAAGATACCCTAGGCAACAATATACCAAGCACAGCCAAGGACTGAGCCACACTCCAGAAGTCAGGGGAGCTAATCAATTTGTTGTGCGTTACATTGCGCCTTGAAAATACAAGATCTCTAAAACACTTTGGTATGACTCCTTAAAGAGCTACTAAACTGTAAAATATGTTATTTTCCTATTCCAGGGGTTCATTTATAATCACGGTGCCTGCAGCAGCTACTACCATCACAGAGGGGGGTTTCTGTCGATGCCATTGCAGAGAGCTACTAATGAGGCTAAAGCTATTATTAAAGTTCCACTGAAATGGAATATCCCATGACCAAAATGGCAGCATGCACCTTCTGGGTTCAGCTGCTGTTTAGTGGCCCTTTAAAGTCTGCTGCAATCTCTACTAAATTGTATCCATCGTAATCTAAATAGGAAGATCTCTTTAATAAAGAAAAATAAATGAAAGGAAAATGAAAGAAAAAGACAAAAGTACAAAGCAGGTGCCATGTTTTACCTTCAACACCATTCTTGATGTACATGTGGAGATTGAGCTGTCCCGGACATTCAATCAGAGATTTAGCGGGCGTCTCCAGGCCCAGCTGTCTGGCTCTTTGCGCCTTCGTTCCTTTGCTTCCCGTTTTGAAAGGAGCGTACTGTGTGCGAGAGAAAAATAAACTCAGCCCAAAGCTCATTGACAGTCTGTAATCTTCCCACGAAAGAAAATGTACCAACCACGTGTTCGATTTCATCCACTGATCTGGAGTTCAAGATGGCCGTCTGCAAACTGAAGTTCAACTTCCCTTCTTTCTTGAGCTTTTCAACTATACTGTGTGCTTTCTTGGCCACAGAACTGCACAGGGAGAGGGAGAGATACTCTTTTTACAAAGCTCCCAAATAAGTATACTGCTGTTTACTAACAGATAACATTTTAGATTAAAGTATCGTGTGAACAATATATAAAAAAAAAAATAGCTCTAAGAATAATATGATTTGCATCAAATTGTTACTTTTTAAATGTAAAAGCACAATTGTATGGCAGAGGTTTTAAACACAGGTCAGTATGAAATACACGTTACTAATTAACTGTTTACAGCAACCAGCCGGGTGTCTTTTCTTGGAAAAGTTCATTTAAGACATTAAACCAGAAGTCATTCATGGAGTTAAGATAACTAGATCAGGGGAAAAAAACTGGTTTATAATAATTTAGATTGTGCGCAAAGTAAAATACAAGCATTTCATGGTAGTGTACTTATAAACCAATGAGCTGTTAACTAGGAAACTTGATCCAAAAGTATTGTGGGCCAATTATTGTTTTCACCATCAGAAAATAAATAAATAAAACTCCATTTACACAAAACAGATGTTTCACTATGGAAAATACATAATTTAATGGTGTTTTTTTTTTTTTTTTTTTTTATATAAAAACTTGGCATCGTACAAATGAGAGGGGATGTAATACGACAAACCTGAACAAACACACTTGTCAAGGAGCAGTTGAAGAGCAAATTTAAAGGGACAACCACCTAAATGTTATTTATACTATGAATATAGAGGAGAAAAAAAATGCTAAAAAGTCATCCATACATTGTGTTAGTGGAATTGCAATCAAAATTAAGAGAAACCAATTCATATGTTTCTGTTGAGTCTCCTTATATGATGTGAAAAAAGCTCAGTGCTGGGCTGAAACGTTGTTATTTGTTGGTGGATTAAACTCCCTCAAACGGTGTGCTGAGTCTCCTAGGTTTTCTTTTTGCTCCTGTATATGACATCATCTTGTGGCTTAGAATACAACTAAACTATTTAGGTGGCGTAATCTGCAGCTTGGTTCAATAAACAGAAAGGAAGACTCATTTTGTGAATACATCCAGATCTTCTCAGTCTCCCTTCCGGGATTTATAATAGTCATTTCAGAAGCAATGAGAGTAGAGTGAGAAGCAATTAATACATTTAATTTTTATTATCATTAATCTTATAGCAACCAGTTACATAAAAGGAGCAGTCCCACCTAGATTATTTTCTGTAAAGTCTGCTCAATATAGGAGCGACCTGGGACGATCATTGGCTTAATGAGACAGTTATCTGAACATATAATCTTACTAATTAATAATCTTTTTACAAGTCCTGGATTTCAAACTACAAACATGTGATGCCTTCATGGACCTGGCATGTGTCTAATGATTGTATGGCCCCTCTAACCAGGGAGTGGAGGGATCAAAGATGCTATGACCCAACTGATTTTATCTGTTGGAAATTTGTTGAACTGGCTGTTTTTCTTTTTTTTAAAGCTGTTAACCGTGTTTTGTAATTAGGCATTTTTTTTGTTTTAGCCTCATTTAGCCTGAGGAAGGGACATAGCAATTTGGTCTTGAAAGCTTGCAATCAAACTACTTGTTTCCTGTTTGTACACGGCTAACACATTACTACTCCTTTAACTGTTTCATGATGCAGAACTTCACTAAAATATATTTATATATATATATATATATATATATACATATACATACTTGTGTAAAATCTGTCTCATGACTGTGAACACAATGGCAAGCACAATTTGTTTTTGTGTTCTTTTTGTGGCAGTAGAGTATGCAAATGTATAGAGTACCTACTCCATTATGCCACCATGTAGTAGTCAGTAATATCCCCCCCTTTCCATACCGTAAATCCTCCAGCCCCTGATGGACTTCTCGCAAAGCGTCGGCGTCTAGATTATTAATGAGTTCCTTTCTGTAACGAGCAATGAAAGGGATGGTGTTCTCATCTTTAAAGAGCTGGATCAAATTGGAACAAACCCATGGGTCGACATTCGTTTTCTCCGATAAAGCCTATGAAAATTTTACGTTTGACAACTTTAAAATGATGTAAAGCGACACTCAGTAATCAAATGCAGGAAAAAGGTCAATGGAATACACCCCATATATCAAACTGAGTCCATGCTACCAAAACAGTATTTACCAGGCTAACTAGGAAAGGATAAAGAATGTATAGGTTGAAAAGAAAGATGAGACAGAGGGGATATGACTTAAACACACAAAAGTGAATCAACAGAGAGTATATTTATAAGAAGAAAAACCAACATCACAAGAGGGCATAGAATTAAATTAGATTAATTAGACCAGAGGGGAAAATGTTTATTTACTAATATCAGAAAGTATTACTTAACCGAGAAGGATGCATGGGAAAGCCATAAGGCTAGCCTAGATATAAGATTAGGCCAGGAATTAAGGAAATTATTCAGAAAATATTCTGATCTGTTATTAAACAAAACAATCACTTGCCTGTAATATAATTATTCAGTTCAGTACTTTGAAAAGCCTCTAATGCAATTAATACAGCAGCAATCATGTATAATTGCCATGTTAAAACGCAATTCTACTGATCCACACTGTATTACAATGTGTAGCTAGATCCAGTGGTATGTATTTTACTCTGTACGGTTGAATTTAATCTCTGACTGTAGTAGGAGATTGTGTGGTCTGCAGTCTAATGACATTTTCTGCTTGTGAGCGTGCACACACACACACACATTTCTCAGTCTGCGATTGTGCGCAGACTATAAATCACTGTAGCACACGTACAAGATATTTGCACATACCTCAATAAAGTTCCAATTCATCTCCAGGTCATCTCGAGAGTTGCTGGTGATGCTGTGTTTCACTGGTTTCCCCGATGGGTCAGTGGTTGACTTCAGCTTCTTTAATGGCGGTTCCCCGAATGTAAAGTCGTCCGGCGGCTCTTCCTTCTTTAGCGGCATTTCCATGGTCAAGCCGCTGGTGGACGGTAATTCCGCAATACCCAAACTTCTCCGTTCATCCTTTACCTCAACTTCATTTGGGCCCTGCTGTTGTATTGTCTTTTTTGGCGCCGGTCTCTTCGGCGTGGCCCTTTTAGGCGTTTGAATTTCCTGCTTGATGGGTCGTCCCTGCCACTGTTCTTCACTGACGTCATTATTAGGTACTATGGACTTTCTCTGTAAGGAATACATGAAATGAGATCTGCTTCCATACAGCCTTCTATGAATGTAAAGGTGGATACATAACCAGGAGTAGCACAAGCAACTCTCCTTATTTTTAACATAAAGGATTAAGTCTTTGAGCTACAGAGATACATTTGCTCAGACTTACCTTACTGACATTATGAAGTGGGCACGGAAATATGCAATAAATTGGCTTATTTGCACTTTTGAACATCAAAATATATATAGAGATATGTATATCATATATGAAGGGAAAATCAAGCTTAACCCTTTTGCGACAAAGGACGTGTCAGGCACATCCAGCCAGCAACTCTGATCAACGATCGCGAAAACCGCTCTGGCTGTGCTGCCCTATTGCCTCAATGTCGAGCCATTAGGCAGCACCAAAATATTTAATCTGGGGCACCCACGATTGCCATATTGGAGAGCAGCATGCTCCTCCAACATGGCTACTGCCCTCTTGTGGGTAGAGCGTCAGAAGTGGAAAAAACATTTGCTTCCGTCGCACTGATGCCGTTGCTAGACTGCCATGGGAGCAGTGATGGAGAACCTTTTTAGGGCCCGAGTGCCCAATTTTGGGACCAGGGCCTTTGCCAGATGTCAGTGTTACACATGGGTGCATAGCACCAGTAGAAGTGCAATAATAAAGTAGTGCTGAGCCCTGCTAACATATAGAATATATTGGAGGCACATTAACAGCTGCGCTATTGATGGGTGATGAAAGAGGAAGCACTTCTCTTTGAAATGCATCAGACAGCATCAACACACTGGACAGTGAGGAATAAAATCATATCCAAACAACAGAAACAGGCTACTGGCCCTTTAAACACTAACAAAGCAGAAGACCCTGTGAAAAACAAAGTAGCATGGCAATCCCCCTTATTGGTAGTTAGCTTCGGGTGGGTTTCTCTACTGGCTGCACCAAGACGGAGCATTCAGCTCCAAATAATTACCTCTTGTTTAATTTGTAGACCAGCAGGCACATTACAGACAATCTCGGTATTTCCAGACAGAAGTTCAGGCACTCTGTGTGTGGGGCTGGGAATACAGCTGACCTTTTTTGCGGCAGGCTGTGGGGAGGGAAAAAAATATAAACAACTAAACAATTAATAACTGTTAGGGGGGGATCTATAGCAAGGAAAGGGGAACGTATAGCAAAACCACACGTCCATTCCTTAACACAAATATAAGCTTCAGGCTTTCATGAGTGTTTTTTAGGCAAATGGGGATAAAGCAGGTTTGTTGGTAAGCGTCATTTTTGCGTGCAATATAAAGCATTTAGATCACCTACTGAAGGACTTGACAGATACAGATTATTGAATTCAATGCTAGTCAAGTTGCTGGACAAGTGCTCACTAACTCCAAATTTAGAGGGTTATTTTTAGGCATTTATCATATATTTCGTATCTGTTTGTCCAAATATCAATTGTGCTTTACATTACCAAGTTCTTGGTCAAATAATAGAGCACCAAGATGCTCTGCACGGATATAACCAGTAAGGATAATGCCATCATCTGAATGGGCAGAAGTGGATGAACAGCTTGATCCCTTCTTCCATCACTCACCTTCCGTGGTTTAGGGGCAGTTGCACGTTTTGGTTTAGGGGCAGTTGCACGTTTTGGTTTAGGGGCAGTTGCACGCTTTGGGGCAGCCTTTTTCGCTGCTTCTTTGGGTACAGATTTAGCTTTGGGAGCTTTTACTTCTGGTTTCCATTCATCTTCCTCCCCAGACTCTTCTTCTGAACCAGACCTGAAATATATAGGTTTGTTTATATTTAGAAAAAGGAAATTAATTACTTCTAGGGATTCACCCCAAAAAGAGTTTACGGCATATTAATTAATTAATAACTAGAGTTAACGGAGTGGCTGACAATTTGTGGAAAGAGAGCGTTAAAGATGAGAATCGAGCAGTTCCTAACAAATGTCGGGTAACGCTAGAAGCTATCCTTGTGGACACGGACTTGCATGGAGCTGGCAAAGGGCTGAATCTGAAGACATTCTCAGGAGGGTAAAAATATAAGACTATGGGGTGTACCAACTAAACAGTGAACTGGGGGGAGCTGACAAGGCATTAACAGCAGTGATGGAAAGATAGGAAAACTGGAGAATTATTCGAACTCGGCTGTGAATGCCTGCTTTTTGGAATTCACTTGTCATATCATCATAGACAACCGTGAAATTATTTATGAGGATGGTGGAAGACGTGGCACATTACAAGAGATATTGGCATACTCCAGATATGCGTATATAAATTAACTGGTGACTTCCGCAATTGCCTTCCTACAGACACAAACACGGAACTTTTCCACAATGGTCACATTTCATCTCAGGCCAGGAGTTTATGTTAAGGATATTATCTGAAACACATACCTCATAGCAAATTACACAGTGCTGAAAACTACATTTTACTCCAAACCTCCAAAAAATGTATCTGGTAAAGTTACTATTACAACACATAACAATTTATTAAATATAGAACTTTATTACCCTTTTAATCAATGTCAAAAATACCCATGTGCCACACTTAAATCAAGTCATTTCAAAAATTCTCAATAAATCAAAGTGTATTATATTTTACGATGCAAAGCATCCTACACATAACATACATGATTCAGAAAGGAAGCTGAATACTCACCCACTGAGAAAAGACAACTCCTGCTTAGGAACTGCTGTGCTCCTTTTTGCTCTTCTTGGGAGGCCAGACATCTAGAATTCAATAAGAAAGCTATGTATTTTTATATATATATATATATACATACACATTATATATACACACACACACACACACATATGTATGTGTGTGTCTTTAGATTTACAATGGACATTTATTAATTTAAAGGGACAGTATGATTTGATGCAGGCATTCTGCATAAATTCAATTTTTATATTTGACTCAAGACCTCTCCAGTGGTTACTCTGCATGATTATATAGACACTGAGGATATAAAGTTTTGTTTCATGTAGTCACTTCCTGTGCTCCTCAAATTAAATACACTGTGTGGCGTCTAAGTGACCTTGCTCTTGTACACAGTAGGATTAACTGTGCAACACATTTTCTGATGATATCACTAGCGAGACAGAAAATACCATTCATTTGAAATAAATTATTCTTATTGGTTCCTCCAGAAACAAAAATAAATTACTTTATTTGTGGGAAGGTTTGAGCGTTCACTACATTTCTTATGTCAGACTGAGGCTACTCAAAGTGGCCTCATCTGACACTGGGGATCCCGCTGCAAGTCCCTGCAGCATCCCTGCGTGGGGAGCCTCAATGAGCTGTTACATGCAGGGCAGTCTATGCTGTCCTGCAGGCTTGTACAGTAAAATGTAGCCGACGCTCACTTTGAGCGTCAGCTACATTCTCTGTGTCAGAGTGAGGCCACTCAAAGTATATAAATTAACTGGTGACTTCCGCAACTGCGGAAGTGGCCTCACTTGACAGTGGGGACCTCGCTGCAACTCCCTGCAGCGGGATCCGCACACAGCTCATCGTGGGGGGCCACGATGAGCTATTTAGTGTTGGACGTTCCATGCCGCCCTACTAGAAACTTGGCACTAAAAAGTAGGACGCCATGAAACGCCCTACAAGCGGGAAGGGGTTAAAGCACATTCATATACATTAATATTTGGAAGATGCATTTTGGACACCAGACAGTCCCTTTAATTGCTTCATACTGAAGTAGAAATACAGTCCACAGCATTCAAAATGTATTTTCCCCTAAATTTTAAAGTCCTTCATTAATACGTTTTGTTTACAAGGTGGCAAATCCTTCACCCAGAGGTATCTTCGTGTATCACAATCTCACAATGAAAAGTACTGATCCACATGCCTTACTTAACCCCAACACACACAGATGTTTCATACAACAACACCTATTAATAATGATCATTTTGCTACTTCTGTTTCTTTTGAGCGTTGCACGCAGCCATGCTCTCTTATTTTACAGGCATAACCACTGATAAGCTGCAGCCTCCATATGTTTAATGATCAATCACCTTCTCTGTTTGCAGCACAGCTCTCTCTCTCTCTCTCTATGTAAAGGTTACTTCTCTTTATATCCTCCAGCTATTCCGACCTCTTGTACCGGCTCCTCTCTCACTTGGAGCGGCTTGCTGGATCTGTGTTTACTTCAGTTGTCCCCTCTTCCTCCGTCCATAGCTCCCGCTTGGTGACGTCGCAGCGTTGTCAGCTCCCACCCCCGGATGTCGTCATCGCTGTGTAGCGCTGCAAAAGATTTTCATTGACTTTTGTGGAAGGGACATATGTGGGTTAGAGCTTCAGTAGGTGTTGAGTACACGATATCTCCTCGATTTCCAAAACTGTGACTAGTGGTATTAAAATATTGGGGGATTTAAGGCTTTGTTTAAAGGAACTTCAAAGCATGGTTTGTACTGACACCGTGATGAAAGGTAAATTATGGGGCAACGTTCTAAAAGTGATGTAATCAGCAGGAGCATTCCATTGGTTTCTATGGTGACTGGGCCAGTGATGCAATCAGCAGGAGCATTCCATTGGTTTCTATGGTGACTGGGCCAGTGATGCAATCAGCAGGAGCATTCCATTGGTTTCCATGGTGACTGGGCCAGTGATGCAATCAGCAGGAGCATTCCATTGGTTTCCATGGTGACTGGGCCAGTGACGCAATTAGCAGGAGCATTCCATTGGTTTCCATGGTGACTGGGCCAGTTTTACATCTTTGCCTCGCAAGTATCCGTCATTGTGTTAGCAATTTTATGCAAATGCATAAATGGAGAAAACAACATGTGTAAAAGTATTTATCTCCCCCCAATTTATAATGTGTTTATAAACTAATGCCTTGGTGATACCTCTTCATATTACCAAATGTAACAACTCTACAATTTCCAACATGTACATACAATGTGTTGGCAGGAACCTGAGAACCTTTATATGCACTATATTTTATACTATACTGGTTCCCACCGCATTTTTTTTTTTTTTTATAATAATGTACCGGAAAGAACCCTATAATGCACTATATTGTATATCTCACTGTTCCCCAACTTACCATGTGTTTATACCCAATATTTTGGGGATATTTCCCCTTATTACCAAATGTAACAAATAGTTATTTTTGTGAAAAATAAAGAATTTAAAAAATTTAAAAAGTATTTATCTCCTATTTATGATGTGGATTTTTGGCTTAATAATGAAAATATACATTTCCCATTGAAAGTTAATTTTCCATCTGTGATGTCATAACCAGGAGACACCTCCTCAGACATGTTTAAAACACATATGTGCATATTTGTGCATGTGCACCCAATTCTGCTATATATAGATAGATATATATATATATATATATATATATTTATATATATATATATATATATATATTCTTTACATTGACAGTGTAAACAATGTTAGGTGATGGAGTCCTTGTAAAACAATAATGCCTTGCATTTGCAGGGCTTATCAGAAGTGAGCCATGTATACAGCGGTATGAGGGAGCAGTGGCAAGTGCAGATAAATCAGTTAATATTGGAGCACAAGATAGTATTTAGTTGCATAGTCTCAAGTCTGCTGTGAAGAAATGGGTCTTGAGTACCCAAATGCATGCTTTACAAGTGAAACCTTACTATACCTAGTTGCATAGGTCCACACTTGACCTATTTAACTATATTTTGAATTCTATGTTTTCCTCTCTGATATGACATCATCGTTAATACTATTGACAAGTGAGAAATAAAATGTTTAACCTTTTGAGGACATGACTGTTTTTGTAATGTTGCACAATGTAGGATATAGGCTGTTTTTACATTTCTGCAGTGTCTGTGTTTAGCTGTAATTTTCCTATCTCATTTACTGTACCCACAAATGTAATATACTGTTTTTAACACCATAAAAAGGACTATCTTTAGCTACCATTATTATTTTTATCATATCACATAATTTACTATAAACAAAATCATAAAACATGATAACAATTGGAAAAAACTTACATGAAAAACATGTTACACATTTCCAAACACAAATACAAAAAATCTGCTAAATAGATTCTAATATTTGTCCTGAGTTTAGAAATACCCATTGTTTACATGATTTTCTTATTATTTTTTTGCAAGTTATAGGGCAATAAATCATTGTAGTGTTTTTTTTCTAACCTTTCTCCTACAGTGACCTTTTGACCCCAACCCTAGCACTAACCCTAGATTATAACCCTAAACCTAGCATTCTTGTAATGATTCTAACTGCCTCTAGAGGCAGTCTAGCACCAGTAAAGAGTAATGAAAGTGATATTGATCTTGCCAGCTCCAAGGGAGTACCATGTTGAAGGAACATGGTGCCTTCCTCGTGGTGCCCCACTGAGCAAAATTTGCTCTAAGGAGGCACCCAGACAGAAGATTTGATATCATCTTCGATTTCTGTTTCTATTTTGATTTCTACCTGGGATTGGAGGAGTCCTTGCAGATCTCGACTTTCCTACAGGAGAGTATATTATTCCTTTTTTTGTTTTCCTGGGCATCTGTGTTTGTATACTATATTGATATGGGACAAAAAAACGAAAAAGAAGAAGAAGAATTGCCCGGATATTAAGTCGTTGCTCTTGAAGCCCGTGACAAACACTCTATTGGCTACGCCGGTTTGGTGCAGGACACCCCACAAAAGGATAAGCCCGATAGGTCATCCATTGATTCCGAGATGGAAAGTGCCCCAGACTTACAGACCCATAAAGACTTACAGACCCTAATACAGGCTGAGACTGTAAAGACCAAGACGACCACACTGAAAACGGAGGTAAAGTGTCTCACAAAGGAGTGGAATGAGAAAAATGAACAAGTAGATCAACTGACCCAACAAATACATTCCCTGCATCGGCACATAGTCGCAATGGAAACAAGAATGTACACATCAGAGGTGTCCCAGAGCAGGTAGGGGTCCATCGGCCTCTGGGGTTTCCTCGACAACTGGCTCACACATCTGAAATGAAATGTGACAGCCCCTGACACCCTGATTATGGATGCCTTTACAGTCCAGAAGGCACTCACAGCTCCCACAGATCCACTACGGGACGTGTTGATCCGGCTGAGCTCAGCTGGAGCTAAAGCTGCACTTCTGACTGTATGCCGAAAACAGAAGCACTTGCTACATGGCAACTTCTCATTACAAGTCTTTGAAGCACTGCTGCAACATGGCAAAAAAAAAACATGACATCCCTAACACACAATATCGCTGGGTAACCACACATACTCTAAGACCTCACTAATGGTGAGTAATGGGGATATTTTATTTATTGCTCCTTGTGTGCTTCTTATAAAGTTTGTGCTGGCCCTTTACATTAAAATAAAGTGTGTGCCGGCCCTTTAAAACAAAATAAAGTTTGTTCCCCCCCCCCCCCAACACTATTAATAAAGTTTGTGTTGGCCTATAACGTCAAAATTCTAAACATTGTTTCGTCCTATTTTTTGATGACAGCTGGGAGGACAAGAGAAGAAGTTCAGACATTGAAAAGGTCACCTGGTTGAGCTGTTACATTGAGCAGTAATCTGAATTAATAAATGTGAGTGTAAAATCACCCTGTATACTGTATTAGTTGCAGAAAGAAACCGCTACTGTCCCATTTGTGTATTTTTGCTCTCAATCTATATATTGCATTATACCCTAGATAAGTATCTTTTATATATTGGTTGTTTTTTTTTTAGTACATCCAGTTCACTTCTCTTTCTATCTTTGGTTATGTCTTTAGTTCAAGGCACCAGAGCAGTGCTCCGCAACCCAGTTTGCTGTGAGACTGTCTGCCGCGGCAGGGCCAGCTGGGGAGCTATTTGTGCGTGGGAAGTAAAGTGGGCAGGCAGCTGATGTCTGTGCCAGGTGTCAGAGTGTGGGGTTTATGCTCAGTTTCCTCACAGGTGTTGGGAGCACAACGCGAGTCTGAGTGCAACCTGGTGTGCAGGGAAAAGTCCTGGGAGTGCAACCTGGTGTGCAGGGAAAAGTCCTGGGAGTGCAACCTGGTGTGCAGGGAAAAGTCCTGGGAGTGCAACCTGGTGTGCAAGGGAAAGTCCTGGGAGTGCAACCTGGTGTGCAGGGAAAAGTCCTGGGAATGCAACCTGGTGTGCAGGGGAAAGTCCTGGGAGTGCAACCTGATGTGCAGGGGAAAGTCCTGGGAGTGCAACCTGATGTGCAGGGTAAAGTCCTGGGAGTGCAACCTGGTGTTCAGGGTAAAGTCCTGGGAGTGCAACCTGGTGTTCAGGGTAAAGTCCTGGGAGTGCAACCTGGTGTTCAGGGTAAAGTCCTGGGAGTGCAACCTGGTGTGCAGGGGAAAGTCCTGGGAGTGCAACCTGGTGTGCAGGGTAAAGTCCTGGGAGTGCAACCTGGTGTGCAGGGAAAAGTCCTGGGAGTGCAACCTGGCGTGCAAGGGAAAGTCCTGGGAGTGCAACCTGGTGTGCAGGGAAAAGTCCTGGGAATGCAACCTGGTGTGCAGGGGAAAGTCCTGGGAGTGCAACCTGGTGTGCAGGGTAAAGTCCTGGGAGTGCAACCTGGTGTGCAGGGAAAAGTCCTGGGAGTGCAACCTGGTGTGCAGGGAAAAGTCCTGGGAATGCAACCTGGTGTGCAGGGAAAAGTCCTGGGAATGCAACCTGGTGTGCAGGGGAAAGTCCTGGGAGTGCAACCTGGTGTGCGGAGTAAAGTCCTGGGAGTGCAACCTGGTGTGCGGGGAAAAGTCCTGGGAGTGCAACCTGGTGTGCAGGGAACAGTCCTGGGAGTGCAACCTGGTGTGCAGGGAACAGTCCTGGGAGTGCAACCTGGTGTGCAGGGGAAAGTCCTGGGAGTGCAATGTGGGTGCTGCGGCAAGTACTGGGAGTGCAATGTGGGTGTTGGAAGGTGGAGGGAAGGGGTCAGAGGAAGGAAATTAAAACAAGGAATGCATTTTTTCCAAAAACAAATTATTTTAATACTGAGTTTCATAAAATGATTTGGATTTGGAATTTAACACATTGCTTACATTATATATTTTTGCTTGAGGTGTGCCACAGAATTCTGGGAAGAGCTTTTGGTGTGCCGTGGAGGTGACAAAAGGTTGAGGAGCACTGCACTAGAGGACCGGGTGCTGCTCTGTTAACACAGGTCGCTGTGTGTACTATCGAATGAGGAATGATTACTCTTGCCCCCTTTTGTGTGAATGGCTAATATTTATTGATCTAGCCATAGCTTATTTTGACTTAATTGTTGTGATAATATTTAAGCACGTTTGCCACTTAGAAATAGTTTGTATCAGACTGAATGGTGCACAGGAAATGCAGGAGATTTAAATTAGGTGGTGAAGTATTGATTTATTACCACTAGGTTGCGCTGTTTGTCTATGGTAATTTGTGCTGTGTAGTAAGGGCATTTAAAGGTCATGTGCTAAGAAGAGTAACTGTATTCCTGTGATCATCCATTCCAATCATCAGGTAACAGCTCTACGTGAAGCCACAGCGCTAGATTACTTTACAACGTAACACTTATTCCCTTCTGAGTTGGCATTTTTCTCACTCCCACATAAGTTATACAGCTGTGCAAAATAACAAAGAATAGGTGTCAAGATTTCAGAATGTAATGTTTTATTATTCTGGGAAATAAAAGATACAGTTTTAATAAATGTTTAATTTGTAGTAAACATTTAAAGGGCCACTCCAGCGTGTCTAAAAACCAAAATGAACCAATGAACATGTATTAAAGCTAAACCTTTTAAATTAAAAAAAAATGTAATTTATTCACACTTTTTTTTTTCTTCTTTATTTTGGCAGAACTATCCTTTATAAAATACTTATTGCAGGTTGTCTCCCATGGATTGACTATCGCAATCCCCCCGCCTAGTCCCTGTAGATTGTGAACCTGCAGGTCTTTCTGCCTCTGTTTGTCTTACATGGTCTGTAGTTCCCTTCTATGCTCTGTACCAAGTGCTCTGTAAATTGTTGGTGCTATATACTATAAATAAACATAATTTAATGTAAACCCAAAATATTATTTCTGCAGTCGGTGAGGTAGACCAGTGCTCCACAACCGTTGTGCCGCGAGAAGGTGCTAGATGTGCCGCAATGCAAGGACAGTCTTATTTTGTAGAGCCCAGTGAGGCTTGGGACCATAATTCTCTTCTCTTCGGCCCAGGTAAAGGAGACATCAAAAAAATATAAATGAATCCACTTATTTCTAAAAAAAAAAAAAAAAAAAAACACTTCAAAAATAAATTTTAGTGACCCCTCTCCTTTGCGTGGGTGTGTAATCTAGGTCCTCTGGAAGAACTGTGGGTTCAAGCTCAGTGCTCTGGCCAGACCTTTGGGTGCAAGCTGGGTGCTATTTCATGTGACCTCCTGGCGGGGAGCGTGAGAGACTATCTGAGAGGACATCCAGCTGCCAGTGTTCTTGCTGGGGCATGTTCTGAATGTGCAGTTTCGGTGCTGGGGCATGTCCTGGGTGTTCAATCTGGGTACTGGCTGGGGCATGTCCTGGGTGTGCAATCTTGGTGCTGGCTGAAGTATGTCCTGGGTGTGCAATCTAGGTGCCCTGGCAAGACCAGTGGGTGCACTGGAAAGTTCTGTGTGTGCAATCTTGGTGCTCTGGCAAGATCAGTGGGTGCAAGCTGGATGCTCTGGAGACCTGACTAAACCTGAATAACCCAAGGTGAGAGAAAAACGAAAATCTTTCCAAGAATGGACATTGCTAAGATTGCCTGCCCTGTAGGATAATACCTACTCAGGAGGGGCATCGTTGTTTTTGCTCACTTTCATGAGAGGCGACCAATTAGTATATCAGACTGGTCCCAGCGATAAGGGCAGTCCAGACACCAAATGCCTGGCAAGCCTCCTCTGCACGACTAACACAGCAACCACAGAAGTATGTTTCGGCCTATCGTCTGTGTGATACAATTGGCATTCCTCTAGGTCAGCGAGGGAACGTTTTTTGTCCGAAAATCGATTTGCAATCCTCAAAGTGCCAATACTGTATACACACACACTTATACTCACACACATACTTATACTCTCACACACACACACACATACTTATACTCACACTCACATATACTCATACACACACTTATATTCATACACACAGGGCTGGTGGAAGGATTTCTACCCCCATCTCTGTTCTCTCCCCCATTTCTGTTCTCTCCCCTTCCACCCCATCTATGTTTTCTCCCCTCCCCTGTTTGCCACCGCTGCTGTAGGTGACCCAGGGACCCACGTCTGGGTAGGCCTAGAATAACCCAAGCTGAGAAAAAATAAAGAAATGGAGCCCACATAGTGCAAGGAAACATGTAACAATGATATGTGTCTACACGTGCTCCATAAATGGTACCCAGCATCAATGTGTAAATTGATATGATCAGCACAACATATAGTTTATCTGGCTTATTATTCATATAATAACATTGTGCACATTGTGCACTGCATTCATTTGTCTACAAAACCCCAACATTTAGAACAGTTCAATGATCCAGTATAATGGAGCAAATATTTTTATTACACAAAAGTTGAAAAAAAGAAATAGGGAAAAACTAACGTGTCTGGCCTTGAAAACATGTTTGGGAATAGTCTGAGAACAAAATTAACATTACTTATTTTTTAGGCTATTTTCTGATCACATCAGCTCTTAGTAAAGAGATCCCGGAATGAGAGTAAACATTAAATATAGTTCCTGCAAGGTAGGGAGTGGAAAGATTGGGCTTTAAATATGATGGATAAATATAGACAACCCAGTCGTCTAAAATACTAACCCTTTCAACAAGTATCCCTAAAAACAATTACTAAATGCCAAATACCACTTACTTCTGTAATTATCCAAGTGTAATATATCCCATAGCCAATCAGAAATATCCCATGTGACACTGAAATCGGAATGTACATTGACTTGCTGTTGCAGAGAATTTGTTGAGACCTCATTGCTACCTCTAAATCTATCACCACTGTACTATAGAGTGGTCATCCGTTATGGCTTGAGAAACACTCTCAACCCCTTTATTTCAGATGAACAACAATCATAACATGGCTGACAATTTAAGGATGGAAACATATTTATTAATGAAATAATATAAATAAAGCACCTTATTGAGCACTCATTGCTTCATATAACGGGGCAGACATGTTGTATAGAATCTTGGGTGAGATCGGCATTAACCTTCATGAAGGCGAATGACAATCTGGCTAAGATTCTAAACAATATGTCTGCCCCTCTTAGAGGTATATGAAGCAAAGAGGGCTCAATAAAGTACATTATTAAAACATTTCTATGTAAAATGCCTACATTTGATGCAATTTTTTTTTCAATTAAACACAAGTTAGTTTGTTGGTACAGTTGTCCTTTAAACAGATAAAACCAAACTAGAAAACATCTATCACTGTTCACTATATATACCGTATTTGCTTGAATATAAGACGACCCTGATTATAAGACGACCCCCCAAACTATAGATATTCCTTTAGGAAAAAAACTAAAATCCTGAATATAAGACTACCCTATAGGAAAAAAGTTTAACTTGTATATATTCACATGTAAATTGCTTTTTCATAATGAATAAAAATGTATGATATAAAAAAATGCATTTCTTGTTTTTATTTACCTTTTATGTGTAATGGAGTACGTCTCTCTCCCCAACCCTCCCCCCAACGTTGTCTGTCTTTCTCCCCCACCCTCCCCCAATGTTGTCTGTCTAACCACCCCTCCCTCCCCCCAGTGTTGTCTGTCTCTCTCCCCCACTCTCCCCCAAGTTGTATGCCTCTCTCCCCCACCCTCCCCCCAAGTTGTCTGTCTTTCTCCCCCACAATCCCCACAATGTTGTCTGTCTCTCTCCCCCAATGTTGTCTCTCTCAACCCCACCCTCTCCCCCAGCGTTGTCTGTCTCTGTCCCCCACCCTCCCCCAAGTTGTCTGTCTCTCTCCCCCACCCTCACGCCAACGTTGTCTCTCTCTCCCACCCTCCCCCCAACGTTGTCTGTCTCTCTCCCCCACCCTCCCCCCAACGTTGTCTGTCTCTCTCCCCCACCCTCCCCCCAACGTTGTCTGTCTCTCTCCCCCACCCTCCCCCCAACGTTGTCTCTCTCTCCCACCCTCCCCCCAACGTTGTCTGTCTCTCTCCCCCACCCTCCCCCCAACGTTGTCTCTCTCTCCCACCCTCCCCCCAACGTTGTCTCTCTCTCCCACCCTCCCCCCAACGTTGTCTCTCTCCCCCACCCTCCCCCCAATGTTGTCTGTCTCTCTCCCCCACCCTCCCCCAACGTTGTCTGTCTCTCTCCCCCACCCTCCCCCCAACGTTGTCTGTCTTTCTCCCCCACCCTCCCCCAATGTTGTCTGTCTCTCCACCCCTCCCTCCCCCCAGTGTTGTCTGTCTCTCTCCCCCACCCTCCCTCCAAGTTGTTTGTCTCTCTCCCCCACCCTCGCCCCAAGTTGTCTGTCTCTCTCCCCCACCATCCCCCAATGTTGTCTGTCTCTCGCTTAATAGAGTCTTAATAGACGGAAGTGTCGGGCAGCATGGAGGATGTCTGCACATCCCCCGGCTGCCCAAATCTCCTGGTGGCTAGTGGGGGCACCCGGAGTATGTCTGCACGATATGCGCAGACATCCTCCGCTGCAGCCCGGCACTTTTATGATGAAGCCGGAAGGACGCATTGCGCAGACATCCACCACCTGTTAGCGAGGGGGATCCAGGTCCCCTGCAGCTCTGCTGGGGACCTGGATCCCAGTTTTATAATCTGACCTCGATTTGAGGTCAGATTATAAGATGACCTCGAATATAAGACGAGGGGTCTTTTTCAGAGCATTTGCTCTGAAAAAAACCTTGTCTTATATTCAAGCAAATACGGTATTCTAAACATTCCATCCTCTTTCTTTGTTATCCAACCAACAAATAAATTGTCTATTAAATAAGTAACTCTCATAATATCCAAAACGATAGGTGATGTATTCACATAACACTTGACTATCCACACTTTCTTCAGCAGAATCCAACTTCTCTTTCATACACTACAAGAAAAGAACAAACAATATAACAATTAGGATGGGGAATATCAGGTGGGTAATATTCGTCTCAGTGTCTTTTATAAAATCATACTTTTAGACACATGTATCGGTTGAAAATAAAAAGTTTTAAAACTAGATCAATCCCTACATCAATCTGCAGTCTTAAACATATCTTGTAAACCACCACTTATTATTAATACCTTAGTACAGTGGTCCCCAACATTTTTCGTACTGGGACCATTTCCATTGAAGTAAAAAAATTGAGGGGGGGGGGGTTGTATGGGGTTGGGAGCCACTCAATATGCCAGTATTTTGCCACTCAATATGCCAGTATTTTTCCACTCAATATGCCAGTATTTAGCCATTCAATATGCCAGTATTGTGCCATTCAATATGCCAGTATTTAGCCACTCAATAAGCCAGTATTTTGCCACTCAGTAAGCCAGTATATAGCCACTCAATAAGCCAGTATTTAGCCCATCAATATGCCAGTATTTAGCCACTCAATATGCCAGCATTTTGCCATTCAGTATGCCAGTATTTTGCCACTCAAAATGCAAGTATTTAGCCATTCAATATGCGAGTATTTAGCCACTCAATAAAACAGTATTTAGCTACTCAGTATACCAGCATTTTGCCACTCAATATGACAGTATTTTGCCATTCAATAAGCCAGTATTTAACCACTCAATCTGCCAGTATTTAACCACTCAATATGTCAGTATTTAGCCACTCAATATGCCAGTATTTAGCCACTCAATATGCCAGTATTTAGCCACTCAATAAAACAGTATTTAGCCACTTAGTATGCCAGTATTTATCTACTCAATATGCCAGTATTTTGCTATTCAGTATGCCAGTATTTAGCTACTCAATATGCCAGTATTTAGCCACTCAATAGGCCAGTATTTAGCCACTCAATATGCCAGTATTTAGCCACTCAATATGCCAGTATTTAGCCACTCAATAAAACAGTATTTAGCCACTCAATAAAACAGTATTTAGCCACTCAGTTTAGCAGCATTTTGCCACTCAATATGCCAGTATTTTGCCACTCAATAAGCCAGTATTTAACCACTCAATCTGCCAGTATTTAACCACTCAATATGCAGGTATTTAGCCACTCAATATGCCAGTATTTAGCCACTCAATATGCCAGTATTTAGCCACTCAATATGCCAGTATTTAGACACTCAATAAAACAGTATTTAGCCACTCAGTATGCCAGTATTTTTCCACTCAATATGCCAGTATTTAGCCACTCAATATGCCAGTATTTAGCTACTCAATATGCCAGTATTTAGCCACTCAATAGGCCAGTATTTAGCCACTCAATATGCCAGTATTTAGCCACTCAATATGCCAGTATTTAGCCAATCAATAAAACAGTATTTAGCCACTCAATAAAACAGTATTTAGCCACTCAGTATGCCAGTATTTTTCCACTCAATAATCCAGTATTTTGCCACTCAGTATGCCAGTATTTTGCCACTCAATAAGCCAGTATTTAACCACTCAATATGCCAGTATTTAACCACTCAATATGCCAATATTTAATCACTCAATATGCCAGTATTTAGCCACTCAATAAAACAGTATTTAGCCACTCAATAAAACAGTATTTAGCCACTCAGTTTGCCAGTATTTTTCCACTCAATAAGCCAAAATTTAACAACTCAATATGCCAGTATTTTGCCTCTGAATAAGCCAGTATTTAGCCAATCAATAAAACAGTATTTAGCCACTCAATAAAACAGTATTTAGCCACTCAGTATGCCAGTATTTTTCCACTCAATAATCCAGTATTTTGCCACTCAGTATGCCAGTATTTTGCCACTCAATAAGCCAGTATTTAACCACTCAATATGCCAGTATTTAACCACTCAATATGCCAATATTTAATCACTCAATATGCCAGTATTTAGCCACTCAATAAAACAGTATTTAGCCACTCAATAAAACAGTATTTAGCCACTCAGTTTGCCAGTATTTTTCCACTCAATAAGCCAAAATTTAACAACTCAATATGCCAGTATTTTGCCTCTGAATAAGCCAGTATTTAGCCACTCAATATGCCAGTATTTTGCCACTCAATATGCCAGTATTTAGCCACTCAATAAGTCAGTATTTTGCCACTCAGTATGCCAGTATTTTTACACTCAGTATGCCAGTATTTAGCCACTCAATAAGTCAGTATTTTGCCACTCAGTATGCCAGTATTTTTACACTCAGTATGCCAGTATTTTTACACTCAGTATGCCAGTATTTTGCCACTCAATATGCCACCCTCCCCCCATTCCCCAGTACTTACCTCCTTACTGCTCCTGTGCTGTCTTCCCTCTTGCACGGAGGAGGGAAACACAGCCACCGTATGTGACGCAAGGTCAATCCAATCTTTTTTTTTCTTTTTTTTTACTTTATTGAAGCCATACGGCTGGTGGGGAGTGCAGAACGCTTCGTCATAAAAGTCCCGGCGGTCGTGCCGGGCGGCAGCAGGGAAGGTCTGCGCTCATCGCGCAGACATCCTCCGCTGCCTCCACTAGGCACCAGGGAGAATCGGGCAGCCGGGGGATGTCTGCACGATATGTGCAGACACCCTCCATGCTACCAGACATGGCAGTCTATTATGACGGACCGGCTGTTCGTCATAATAGACTGAAGTGTCGGGCAGCATGGAGGATGTGTCCACGTATCGTGCAGACATCCCCCAGCTGCCCCCACTAGCCACCAGGGAGAAACAAGGTGAGAGGGAGGGAGAGAGGGAGACAGGGGGAGGGAGAAAAATGTTTGGAGGGGGGGAGAAATGTTTGGAGGCGGGTGGGAGAGAAATGTTTGGAGGGAGAGGGGGAGATAGAAAAAAGTTTGGGGGAGAGAGAGTATAGGTTGGGGGAGGGGAAGAGAGACAGCGCTTGGAGGAAGGAGGGAGAGAGAGACAAAAGCTGGGGGAGGGAGGGAGAGAGAGAAACAGCGTTTGGAGGGGGAGAGAAAGAGACAACGTTTAGGGGAGAGAGGCTGCATTGGAAATAAAAACAAGAAATGCATTTTTTTATATCATCATTTTTATTAACTATTAAAAAGCAATTTACATGTGAATATATACAAGTTAAAACTTTTTTTTCCTATAGGGTAGTCTTATATTCAGGCTTTTAGTTTTTTCCTGAAGGAATATTAAAAGTTTGTAGGGTCGTCTTATAATCAGGGTCGTCTTATAATCAGGGTCGTCTTATATTCAAGCAAATACGGTACTTCCAAGCTTAAGACTACACATAATTGAGGATTATCTGTAAATGCTGGATATTCTACCAATTTAGTTAAAACATTTTTGTACTTCTATTCAATTGAAAACGAACTCCCTGGGGAGTAAAATGTCTAACATTAAAATCTAGCGCTCTCACATCAGAAGTTCTTTTAAAAGAGATTAGACATAACAAGGTAGTTAACTTTGCTGTTAAGTGTTATTCGGCGATTATTCCAATAGTTTTAAAACTTCATTAACATCCCATGTACATAAATATTTAAGCTGGTGAGGTCTTGTTAATGTAATACCCCTGATCAATTTGCAGTTGGAATTCCATCTATTAGGGCATGTCCAGCTGAGATTATTAATAAGTATTAATTGCTCTGATAAAAAGAGAAAGATAAAAAAAAAAAAATCACTATTGATATTATATCTGTATGTACGGAATCCAAAGCCCCTTCCATGCATCAGCTTGACCAAAATGACCATGCTGCTCTTTAAACTTTTCTGGTACCCCACACCCAAGATTCTGTGATAAGTAAATTGGCCATTATTCCTGGTTTCTGACGATCCTATAAGAAGGCATCCAGAGCTAGAGCTTCTGGATCCAAAGTCTCCATCTAAAAAAAATGCTCTTCTTCAACATCTAGTCACTGTGATCCATTAGGAACCTTGAATTCCAATCCGCTACTGTGTTGGAAAGACCTGCTAGATACTCTGTTTTGACAGTTATTCCTCGATCTAGATAGAAATGCCAGAAAGGTTTTGCTAATTCTGCTAGAGCTTTCAATCTTGTTCCTCCCAATTCCTTTATATATCTCATTGCTGAAATATTTTCCATTTTTAGTAAGACACAACAGTTTGTCTTGATCTTCAAACTCAATCTTTATTCAATTTTTCCATTATCAAATATACAAAACAAAAGGGAAAGACAAAAGACAAAAGGGAATATCCATACAATACAAAAACCACATTCATAAATACAAGGTACACGACGAAACCAAAAAAAAAAAAACATTGTAAGAGGCATGGATTAAAAAGACATTCTTCACATGGTTCATCCCCTTGCCTCCCCGGCAGCAAATCAAACTCCCTTAAGTAAGGAGACCACTTAAGTCCCCACAATAGGGTAGGTTCTGGATGGGCCCTAAAACACAGGCCGCCAGAAATGATAAATAGGAGAAGAAAGAGAGGGAAGAAAAAAAAAAAAAAAGAAAAATGTAAGCAAATGGGTTCTTAACAAAGGGGGGGGGGGGGGGAAGGGGGGAAGGGGTAAATTGAGGCCCTCAGAGGGGCCAAATTTGTCATGTCTTTTATGTCTTGAAAAGGAGTTTTGTCGTAGGTTGTCTTGATCTTGAAGCTTTTTAAAGCAAAAAAGAGCCTGGTAATAGCTCTAAGCAATTTATATGAAGCTCTCTTGAGTCTTCTTCATTTCCCCCCTGTTGCCTGTTCTCCACCTCTCACACTCAAACCTTCTAGACTTGCGTCTGATTCTATTATCACATCCGGACTGATCCAAATATCACTTTCCCATTCCATGCTTGAATATGTTTTAGCCACCATATCAACCCCTGGCTGTCATCACGTCCTTGCAAAGGACACTTGATTTCTTTCCTTTATGTTCTTTAATTTCACTTTTGGTGACTTTAGTGAACAGTTAGTAGAGTCTTTGTGTAGAGAGACACATTCTAAAAATGCCAACTTTTTTTTTTTTTTTTTGATGGGGGTAAGAATGGATTTTCTTTCGCTCTATTATAAACCCCAGCTCTGATAATAATTGTATTGTCCATGTTATATGCGTTAAATTTTCAACTCACAAACAGAGTTTTTATTGAAGCCTTTAGGCTTGAAGAAAACTCAGTTTGTGAGTTGAAGCGTTGCCTTTGGGTTAAATCTACTTGATCACTGAAGTGATGGTCATGCTAATTATTTATTGAAGATTTATGGTCAAAGTGGGACTAAGACTATGCACCTGCTGTTAGGCATAATCCTGGCATATTGAGTGGCAAAATATTACTGGCATATTGACCAACTACTCCCAACCACCCTCCATATTCCATTGACCGGGATAACATGCTTGTGAGGGTAGGTAGGGCGAGTGGGAGATATTGTCGGGGGGGGGGGGGCCCAGAAAATTTGTTCAGTAAGGGGCCCTGAAATTCTTGATGGCGGCCCTGGTTATGCCACATGCAAGAGCCCCATAGTTATGCCACGCGCAAGAGCCCCTTAGATATGCCACACGCAAGAGCCCCTTAGATATGCCAGACAATTGTACAATTCTAAAACAATAAATATCTATACACATATCTCTCACTAGTTGCATTTATACTTGTATGAACCTATTAATTTTCAACAATTTTCATATGTAATAAAAATGTTATTGAAAAATTGCATTTCTTGTTTTTACTTCCTTCTGCTACACCCACATTTCACCTAAAGGACTTAACAAAGCACCATACAGTACCCACAGCACTTGCCATGCACCTATATTGCACCCACAGCACTTGGTTTGCACTCACATTGCACCCACACAATTTGGTATGCCACAGTGTCAATTTGCCCCACAGAACATGCCACAGCATCACTTTGCCAATTAAAATAAGCCACTGTCAGGTACCAATTAACATGCCACAGTCACTTAGTCATTAACATATTCAACAGCCAGTTTGCCATTTAAAATATGACACCATTTGTCCATTAAATATGCCACAGACAATTTCCCCATTAATATGCCAGTGTTAGTTTGTCCTTTAATATGCCAAAGCTAATTTGCCCATTAATATGCCACAGACAATTTGCCCATTTATATGCCAGTATTATTTTGCCATTAATATGCCAGTAATATTTTGCCATTAATATGCCAGTAATATTTTGCCATTAATATGCTGGCATTATTTTGCCATTAATAAGCCATAGCCAATTTGCCCAATAATATGCCAGTATTAGTTTGCCATTAATAAGCAACAAACAATTTGCCCATTAATATGCCAGTCAATTTTCCTAATAACATGCCAGTGTTATTTTACCATTAATAAACTACAGACAATTTGCCCAATAATATGCTAGCATTATTTTGCCATTAATATGCCCCAGCCAATTTGCCCAAAAATATGCTAGTCCTATTTTGCCATTAATATGCCCCAGCGAATTTGCCCAATAATATGCCAATATTATATTGCCATTAATAAGCCACAGCTGTTTGCCCAATAATATTATTGGATTATAGCTTCTTTTTACAAAATGTTCTTCACTTCTAAAGCCACTAACTGTATGTGCATAACATGGTTGCTGGACAAGTATAATAACCACTCCTATCAGGATGAACTCCAAACAGCCAACCATTGCACCACCAATAGTAATTTAGCATGTTTTAAGAAGATTACGACCAACCTGCCTAATACTGTGTAGGTCCCCTTTTGATGCAAACAGCCCTGACCCATTCAGTCATAGATTCCACTAGACCTCTCAAGGAAATTCCCTGGTGGCAATGGCCTCTTTCAGCAGGATAATGTGTCCTGCCACAAAGCAAAAATGGTGTTGATTTCTATTCAATTCAGCATCTGTGGGATGTGCTGGACAAACAAGTCTGCTGTTAACGTCTTGCTGCCAGATACCACAGCACACCTTCAGAGGTCTAGTGGAGTCCATGCCTCGACGGATCAGGGCATCAAAAATATTAGGCAGGCGGTCATAAAAACACCAAGCCATATTCATTCATGTATATGCCATGCACATGAGCCAAACCTGTAGATATATACAAGCAGCAACCAACACAAAATACATATCTTAATGACTATAAATCAACTAAATTATGTATCACAAATGAAATCCAACAGTCCCAGCCAAACAAAATTGAAACCACAGCCATATAAAATATATAGCATAAATAATGCATTATGTGCAAGGTACTTATCTCCTCTGCAAGCAGCAAAGAAAGAAGATGGAATGTTTAACCCCTTATTGGCCCGACTTTTGAAAATGTTGTACCCTTCGTGACAATGGCTGTTTTAACACTTCTTTGGTGTTTTTGTTTAGCTGTAATTTTCCTCCTAAATACCACACACATTATATTTTTTTTGGCATAAGAAGGTTTTTCTTTAGATATTTCAACATATAACTTTGATAAAATCACATGATTCAATATAAAAAAAATCAAAGTATGATGAAAATTTTTAGTCTAATTTTTACATAAAAAATCTACAAATGCTAATAAATAACCTGCTATATAGATCCTAATATTTTTCTCGGGTTTACAAATATCCAATATCAACATATGAGGAAACTGTGACGTATGAGGAAAGGGATTTAGGAGTAATAATTTCAGAGACTTAAAGGGACACTAAACTTTTTTTTTCACTTGTGCTTCTAATCTAGAAGCACAAATGAAAAGTTAGTTGTCCGTAGCATGAGGATGAACTGGCAGTACTTCTGAAAGTACACGCCAGTTTATCTTCTGACCGACAACTGCTATGCTTCCATAGGAAGCAGGCAGCCGTCTGGTCGGCTACTGTCCCTCTCTGCTAGCGAGATCAGCAGGGGATGTCCCTCTCTGCTGATGAGATCAGCAGGGGATGACCTTAACTAGGGTACTGGGATAAATGTACTGGGATAAATCCTTGGGCAAGTCCTGTGAGTGCAATCTGAGTGCTGGGATAGGTCATGGGTGCTGGGCACATGCAATCTAGATGCTGGGGTAAATCAATATATCCACCCAGTATGTTCACAAATGTATATCTCACACAATGCCCTGATATATACCCATGCACCATGATTCATATACCCTTGTGTACATACTTGGGCTTATGTATTACCGTGTGCATGGGGTATAAATTAGGGCACTGTGTACGATATAACTTTGGGAACATAGTCAGGGTATATACTGCCCTAGGCAGGGCTATAAATCAGTTTTATCTATATTTAATATACTCTTCAAATGTGCTTTAAAATTAATGGTTTTCCCTTTTATGAACAAGAAAATAATGTTATTCTATGGGTCTGGTATAATGATGTTTTACTATGAGTCTGGTATAATGATGTTATGCTATGGGGCTGGTATAATGATGTTATACTATGGGTCTGGTATAATGATGTTATGCTATGGGTCTGGTATAATGATGTTATGCTATGGTCTGGTATAATGATGTTATACTATGGGTCTGGTATAATGATGTTATACTATGGTTCTGGTATAATGATGTTGTACTATGGGTCTGGTATAATGATGTTATGCTATGGGTCTGGTATAATGATTTTTTACTATGGGGCTGGTATAATGATGTTATACTATGGGTCTGGTATAATGATGTTATACTATGGGTCTGGTATAATGATGTTGTTCTATGGGTCTGGTATAATGATGTTTTACTATGGGGCTGGTATAATGATGTTATGCTATGGTCTGGTATAATGATGTTATGCTATGGGTCTGGTATAATGATGTTATACTATGGGTCTGGTATAATGATGTTATACTATGGGGCTGGTATAATGATGTTATACTATGGGTCTGGTATAATGATGTTATGCTATGGTCTGGTATAATGATGTTATACTATGGGGCTGGTATAATGATGTTATGCTATGGGTCTGCTATAATGATGTTATACTATGGGGCTGGTATAATGATGTTATGCTATGGGTCTGGTATAATGATGTTATGCTATGGGTCTGGTATAATGATGTTATGCTATGGGTCTGGTATAATGATGTTATACTATGGGTCTGGTATAATGATGTTATACTATGGGGCTGGTATAATGATGTTATACTATGGGTCTGGTATAATGATGTTATGCTATGGTCTGGTATAATGATGTTATACTATGGGGCTGGTATAATGATGTTATGCTATGGGTCTGCTATAATGATCTTATACTATGGGGCTGGTATAATGATGTTATGCTATGGGTCTGGTATAATGATGTTTTACTATGGGGCTGGTTTAATGATGTTATGCTATGTTATTTCCAGGGCTGGTTTTTATCCCCAGTCCGGCACTGCCGGTACGTAAGCTGTCACTAACTGACAGATTTTCCATGATGTGCCTGGTACGCTCATTGTAACAAATGGGTTAAATTATATATCGTGGACAGTAAGAGATGATTGGTTATAAGGACATTCTATTTGTTATCAAGATTGAAGGAATATAGCATAATTTGAGCCACGGGTCTTGATATGAACTTAAGGTTATTTATAGAGAGGAATTCTGATGTACAGTTATTAAAGTGGTAAAATCTCCATGAAAACCTATGGCATGAGGATGGCGCCATGTTTAGAACTTTGCCAAAGGTTTTCTGTTTGTCCATTACCCTCATTGGGTCTCAGAATATAAAACTTTTTTTCTTTCATTATTTAATCTTAATTGACATTTTAAAGTACTGGTTATGTTACAACTTAACTTTTAATAATAAATATAAAAAAAATAAAATTAAAAAAAACACACAAAAAGAAAACCCAATGTATAAGTGCTTTATAAAGAGCAAAAATTGTGTAAGACACAAATGAAAAATAATATTACACTGCCCCTATATTGATACATATGTGGGTATATACCGTATTTGCTCGAATATAAGACGACCCTGATTATAAGACGACCCCACAAACTTTGGATATTCCTTTAGGAAAAAAACTAAAAGCCTGAATATAAGACTACCCTATAGGAAAATGTTTTAACTTGTATATATTCACATGTAAATTGCTTTTTAATATTTAATAAAAATGATATTAAACAAATGCATTTCTTGTTTTTATTTCCTTTTATGTGCCAATGCTGCCTCTCTCTCCCCCAGTGTTATCTCTCTCCCCCAGTGTTATCTCTCTCCCCCTCCCACGTTGTCTCACCCTCCCCCCAAACTTTTCTCTCTCTCCCCCTCCCTACCCTTGTCTTTCCCTCCCCCTCCCTCCCCTTGTCTTTCTCTTCCCCTCTCTACCCCCTTGTCTTTCTCTTCCCCCTACCTCCCTCCCCTTGTCTTTCTCTTCCCCTCTCCCCCCCTCGTCTTTCTCTTCCCCCTCCCTCCCAGTGTCTCTCTGCCCCCTCCCTCCCCCTGTCTTTCTGCCCCCCTCCCTCTCTTTGCCCCCCCCTCCCAACGTCTCTTTCCCCCCCTCCCTCCCTCCCCCTGTCTCTCTGCCCCCCTCCCCCTCACCTTGTTTCTTGATCCCTGGTGGCTAGTGGGGGCAGCCGGGGGATGTCTGCACAATATGTGCAGACATCCTACATGCTGCCCGACACTTCCGTCTATTATGACGGACAGCTGGTCCGTCATTATAGACGGAAGTGTCAGGCAGCATGGAGGATGTCTGCACTTCTAGCGAGGGGGATCCAGGTCGTGGTCCCCACGACCCCCCAAACTTTGGATATTCCTTTAGGAAAAAAACTAAAAGCCTGAATATAAGACTACCCTATAGGAAAAAAGTTTAACTTGTATATATTCACATGTAAATTGCTTTTTAATATTTAATAAAAATGATATTAAACAAATGCATTTCTTGTTTTTATTTCCTTTTATGTGCCAATGCTGCCTCTCTCTCCCCCAGTGTTATCTCTCTCCCCCTCCCACGTTGTCTCACCCTCCCCCCAAACTTTTCTCTCTCTCCCCCTCCCTCCCCTTGTCTTTCTCTTCCCCTCTCTCCCCCCCTTGTCTTTCTCTTCCCCCTTCCTCCCTCCCCTCGTCTTTCTCTTCCCCTCTCCCCCCTTGTCTTTCTCTTCCCCCTTCCTCCCTCCCTTGTCTTTCTCTTCCCCCTTCCTCCCTCCCCTTGTCTTTCTCTTCCCCTCTCCCCCCCCCTTGTCTTTCTCTTCCCACTCCCCCCCAGTGTCTCTCTGCCCCCTCCCTCCCTGTCTCTCTGCCCCCCTCCCTCCCCCTGTCTCTCTGCCCCCCTCCCCCTCACCTTGTTTCTTGATCCTTGGTGGCTAGTGTGGGCAGCCGGGGGATGTCTGCACGATATGTGCAGACATCCTACATGCTGCCCGACACTTCCGTCTAGCGAGGGGGATCCAGGTCCCCTGCAGCTCTGCGGGGGACCTGGATCCCAGTCTTATAATCTGACCTCGATTTGAGGTCAGATTATAAAACGACCTTGAATATAAGACGAGGGGACTTTTTCAGAGCATTTGCTCTGAAAAAAACCATTGTCTTATATTTGAGCAAATACGGTATTGATGAATATGAAATCATTATATTATCATTAAATCATTGTGTCCAGTTCTGACACACTGTCTATACAATACCCCCCATATTTATTGCGGACATCCTTATACCCACATATATATCAGTATAGGGGCGTTGTAAAATAATTTTAGATTTGTCTCTTACATTATTTTTTCACTTTATAAAACATTTGTACACTGGGTTTTCTTTTTGTGTGTGTTTTTTTTGTATATAGATGAATATTTATTATTAAAAGTTAAGTTTTATATTCTGAGACTTCAATTTCTCATACTTTTTATTCTCTATGAACTCTCTTCATGACAGAGTCTGTAGCCGAGATGTTTAGCAGTTGCCATGTTTTTGTCCATCTTGTTTTCACACTTGGCAGACATGTTAACCAGGCAGGGGATGTGTTTCACCAAAGTAATGATCTTCATTGGTAAATCAGTATTTAAATGAATCGAGCTGGCTCATTTAGCAATGAATTCTTTGTGCTCTTATCTCCCTGTGAGCAAAATGCAGAAGTTGGTAGTAAACAAAAGGAGTTTGTGGTTAACTCAAACTAATGAACATTTAACCCTTTATTAACAAATAATTACATTCCAGGAAACATATCTGGAATAAATATTCCTTTAAATCTGTAAAAAAAAATCTCTCCGCCTTAAAATAACCATATAAAGGATTTCAGTCTTTCCTCTATTAGCTGGCCCTGGACAAGAGTCAAAAAGGCTATTTATAAGAGCTGAATCTCTCTTGACCACTTATAAGTGTTACTGAGCAGTCTTTAGAGTGCTTTACACACAGTGTTTACCACTGAAAGACACATGGCGGGCAGTGTTCTATTTTGCATTGTGGCCATGTTTGTAACATATGCTATACATGTGCAAGGAGTAGGCCGAACGGTTTGTTTAGAGAGGTCCTAAGTGATGCAAGAGTTTATATCTATCCTTGGCTGATGTTCTCTGGAAGCTCTGATTCCGGATCCGCAAATGTGGGAAGATCTGGATCAGACAGGGGATTCTGCATGTATCAAGGTCTCGTTGAGAGTATGCTCAAGAGTTGGTTATAGCTGTTGCAAGTGTTGACACTCATTTGTCATGTGTTTTAACAATCACTTAGTTACAATTGTGCTTTTATCACTGGTCTGACAGTTCTTAAAGTGGTTTTAATACGTTTTTGAGCTTTTTTAAAATAATAGTTACGTTTTAATTTAATTTGAGATACAGGAACAGTACTTTTTGGTGTATGTATCTAACTTTTAGCTTATTCCTTGTGTCTCTGTTTTGGAATACAACAACTCGGTGAGATTTGTAACACATAAAATACATATCCACCACCATTCCTGTTCATGTAGTTGTCTAACTCTTTGCCGTCTGCTGCATCAGACATCATTTGTTGCCTCTTTATTTCTGTACCTCCTATAATTCTCCTCCTATAATAGTTATTTTACCAGAAAGAAAAATTTCAATAAATATTGATTTACAAAAAAAAAAATACATATCCACTTCTTCTCTGCAGGTTGCAGTGATCCTTTAAAGCACTACTCAAACTTGCACATTAAAGTTCAGTAATAATAAAAATGTATATACATACATCACAGTATTTTTCCATTAGGTGTACAGCTTGCGTTGCCAGATTGTCTAATTTTTTGCTGGACACACATAACCAATTATTTAATCAAGCAGGGGACCCCATAGGAATATCCTTAATTAATAAATTGATTTCCTTCTGAAACCTATGAATTATACATTCGCCATGGCAGCATGTAAATAATGACGTGTCCCTCAAAGAAATGGCCGATCTTGCAACCCTGTGTACAGCTGTATGGATGGACTCCTTTAGATGGGCGGAGTTAAGGTTCGATCTAGTTATATTAATTCCATAAAAAGAGAAGCTATTCAGAAAGTATTTACAACTTGACTGTGTTTAGGAACAATTCTGCCCATTATTGTTTCAAAAATTAATATTATCTTTTTCATTTAAATGTACTGCATCTGATTTGTATTATGTACCATTATGTGTATTATATTTAAACAGAGTAATGAAAATGCCTCTCTTTGGTTTCCATGCTGCAGCCCTTTGTACATTATTCTTACCATTGGGTGCCATATTGCCAATGTTGCCTACCAAATGTAAATAACATATGTTGGTTTTATTTTAGAACTTCTGCATCGCTGCTCTCAGAGATAGTTCAGTCCATGCCACATTACTGATTAGACCACAGGTTTCTATTCTTTAGAGCAATGTAATCAGATAAGATCTGAATGGCTTGTCTTAGCAGGGTGAAAGAGATCCAGAAATCGGAATACTAGCGATTGCTAAGGAAACGGCATTCGCGAAATCACAATTCCTTAAATCAAACATCAGTGGTGATTTAAAAGCTTCTACTTTACTGCACGCTAAGTAGGACGTCATTTAATTTGTACATTATGTTCATCAAATTACAGCTAACATAAAGTCAGCATATATTACACTGTCAGCTAACATGTTGTGCATGCATTCTCCCCTGTATGTATAGGATGCCAGAGTGGCAGCGCTATAAGTGAAAGTGTGCATTTAATTCTGGGATGGAGTAAAGTATATTCTGGTTGGCCAGGCATAGTATAGGAAGCTAAATGCGAAACATGTAAATTATGTGTCCCTGCCCTCCATGTAGTTGCTTATAAGAACTTATAAGAGCTTCTGAGTTGACCGATATCTCCAGTTTTTTAAATTTCCGCCATAGTGTTCCTGAATTACATCGTATACCACATATCTGCCTACATGTAAAGGTCACCATAAACAAATGCTAATGTGAAGAATGACAGTGGACCAGTGAATCCGAACATATATGTGGATGCTCATATAAACAACTAGGAAAGATGACACCGTGGTAGGCAGGAGCAGGCAGTAAAACATACAGAAGGTGCCGGCACTGTAGTATAAGAAGGAGCACAGAACATGCTGAGGATTTATTGGTACTTTGTTTGACTGTACTTACATACAATCCATTTCTTGTCCTGAGGCAGCTATGGCATTTTTAGAATACAGCATTGATATATTAAAAGAAAACATATTTAAAATGTGTCTGTATTGTTTATGACATCACCTTGTGGCTTGATATATTAGTGACCTACTTGAATGAAAAAAATTTCCTTTGCATAACAAGTCAACAAATGTAGTAATAAACTGGAGACTGGATATACATGTTTTAATTTATGCATTTACTTGCAGTTCTGCTAACACAATTTATAGATCATTTTTATGTTTTTCATTTTAAATTTAAATACTATATAAGTAAATCTATTCAAAAAGATGGCACAGCAGAAACTGTTTTACAGGTGTTTTTTATTGCATGTTTTGGATTGTACGGTGTTTATGTAGATCAGAGGTAGGCAACCTCTGGCACTCTGGATGTTGTGGGCTCTATTTCCCTTGATGCTTTGCCAGCACTCGCACTGTAAGAGCATTATGGGAGATGTAGCCCACAACTGCAGTGTCAGAGGTTGGCTATCCCTGATGTAGATGCATATTACAAACAAAGGGGTGGATTCTAAACGAGTCTACAATGAGTATTCTAATTGATTTTACACCAGATAAAATGAATCTAAGCACACTGGATGCATGGGACTTGTTGACTTGCTGTAGGAAGTCTTTATATATATATATATATATATATATATATATATATATATATATAATTATATATATAGTAGACAGGGTCCTGCCATTAGTTTATATTTTTCTTTGTATTTTAGGATCAGCGACCATGATTTACATTTTAGTTGTAGTTTGATTGGCTCAGGAACAGGAATCAGCCAGTCAGTAGCCAGATTTTTTTTTATATGGCAAATAGATTAAACATCTAATGATAATAGACACACATTTTAATATGTACATAAATATTTAATTTTCTCAGTATGATCATTTCGTTAAAAGGTCTCTATATTAATGATTTTTTTTTATTTTAAAAAAGTAGATCAACCACAGTAACAAAGTCTGGGTCTTCAAAAGAAATATTCTACAATTATCATTATCCTCAAGAAGCCTGGATCATATTATTATTGTTGTCATGTTTTAATAAAGAATATTGTTGCATGTTAGACTAAGTGCTTTAACTAAATATTATGGGATGTTACACGCGCAGTTTGTAGAGATAGAATATCTATTGTTTATGGTTCTCTGCTAGCACATAACACAAACTTCCAGGATGTGACATAATATATTTTAATAGTGCTTTGCATTATAAGAGTAATAACAGAATGTGGTTATTTGTATAAAAGACTCTTGTCCCATCTACGGCCTGCGGGTCACATCCGCAGCCAGCACTGGATCTAGCGTGAGCCCAACAGGGGGCGCCAAAAAACGCCACCCCCAAACGCCCGCTCAGGCCAGGGGGCTTCTTTGCCTCGCACCACAGTAAGCACTGCAAAGGTGCAGGTGGGTCAATTGACCCAGGCCAAATATGGGTGATGGGGAAGGTCCTGAGGGCAGATTTGGGTGATGGGGAAGGTCCTGGTGGCACATTTGGGTGATGGGACAGGCCATGCGGGTAAATCTGGGTGTTGGGGCAGGTTCTGAGTGCAAAATCTGGGTGATGGGGAAGGTCCTGGGGGAAATCTGGGTTGTGGGGCAGGTCCCTAGGGCACAATCTGGGTGATGGGGCAGGTCCTGAGTGCATAATCTGGGTGATGGGGCAGGTACTAGGGACAAATTTGGGTGATGGGGCAGGTAATAGGGACAAATTTGGGTTCTGGGTAAGTCCTGGGTGAATCAAGAAATTGATTTCTTGAATAACCTTTTTATTACATATGTAAAAAGTTGAATTATTAAAATGTTTATTCTTTGGTCGTCGAAAATGTGTGAAATATCCAATGTGGCCCTCGTACTGAAACGTTTGGAGCCCCCTGATGTAAACCACAGATGTGTCTTATCAGTTTTCTTGTCAACACTTCCTATCGCCTAAAAAAAGTGTCATTGTTTTATGGTGGTTGCTATAGCAACAGTGAGAAGGGATTTGCATATTTAAGGCCAATATAGCAGCGTCAGAAGTGTAGCTGAAGAATGTTTCCAAATCAGCTACTTTGGTGTTCATAGAAAATAACATTAGCAGAGCCCCTTAATAGATCAGGGGCTGGGGATACTTACCCTGGTCCCCATGCGATCCAATCAGGGCCACCATCAGGGGGTGACGGGCGATACACCAGCCCTTTAAAATGAAGAAAATAAATTGAAGAAAAAAGGTGTTCTGGCAGAGACACTGGCTGGGGGGAGGCATGCTTTCATGCTGCCTCTCGCGCTGTGTGTGCACTGATCTGTTGTCAGAGCGTCAGGGTCACGTGACGTTCCGCTGCTCAATCAAATAAGTGCATGGGGAGCGAGGGAGAGGCAGCATGGAAGGCTGCTGTCTCTCGCATGAGAGGTAAGTACAGGGGTAGGGGGTCTTTCTGTGGCATTTTATTGTTTTCAGTAAGGGGCCCTGAAATTTCTGATGGAGGCCCTTGATACAATTATCCACCCCACCCTTCCCGGATCTTGGCAAATCCACCACCCAGACCCGAATAAAAATGAAAATAATATCCCCACTGTGGTCTACCTTTGGCCTCCAGACCCTAATTAAAAATAATTCAAGCCTGATGGCTCCTAGATCCCAGATAAAATAATCCCCCATGGGTCTGCTAGGTGGCCCCAGAACCCGTTAAAAATAAAATGATACCCCCCTGGGGTCTGCCATAAAAACAGTCAGCCAGTCAGATGCAATTTTCTCTTAAAATGAAATCTCCGCACTCAGATGGATGCTTAGTACAGGGGCACTTTTTTTTTTTTATGGCGGCAAATTTTTATTTTTAATGAGAATAGGTGGATGCGAGGATCAAGGGTATTGGGAATCGCTGCTGGAACCTGGATACAAGTAATTATTTTATTTAAAGGGCACCCAAATTAGGCTCCCAGCCCCATTTCTGATAGTGGAAGCTACTTTTTTTTTTTTTTAGGAGCTGTGAACCATTTTGCCAGTTTATTATGAAGTTGGCCCATGGCTTTTAGCTCAAAAACCCCCCCCAACCCCCCATTTTTGAAGGCATTTTTTTTTTTTTTTAATTTATGGGGCCAGGCTTTTATTTTTATTCTGTTTCAAGGAATTCAAATGCCCATAGTGCTGTATCATCCCTGAACCCGAATTGTATTCAGGGATGATTGGGCAAAAATGTCCTGATCCGAATGCTTTGGTTTCCAAACGGTCTGAGCAGGCGATTTGGACCCAAAATGAGGCATACTGAGTAGCCACATTTTAGGGGATTTGTTTGATTAGACTAAAATGCCTGATCTAATCCAGAAAAATATAGGAGGTCAAATCAATATACCAGTTTAAGGCCTTAATAGAGACAGTGAATTCATCTCCATATAGAACCTACTAATTAATAATCTTTTTTTCCAGGCCTGGATTGCTGCAGTGGGCTTATTTCAAACTGCATTATCTGATACCTTCGTGATTCTGGCATGTGTCTATTGGTTAATGATCTCCCACCCCCCTTACCAGGGAGTGGCGGGATCAGTGATGCTCTGACCCAAATCTGTTGGATCTCTGGCTGATTTACTGATGAGAACATTCTTCAATACCTTTTTTTTTTTTTTTAAAGCCGTTACCTATGTTTTCTTATTAGGAATTTTGTTTTAACCTCACAAATGGGACCTAGCAATCAAACTCTCATTTAGCCAATAAATGGTATCATTTTAACTCTAATAAAAAAAATTTGAGGGCAGTGCCCACAAATAAAATGGTGCCTATAATAAACACCATCAAGAAAATAACTTGTAAATATGAATCTAATACAAACCCCAGCAAAAAAAGGGGGAAATGCTTAATGGGAGAAAGTACCGGTACTTCCAAATAACACCAAGATTTCTTGTAAAAAAAAAAAATATATATATATTTAAAAGGATAGCTTTATGCTTCACAATGGAGCACCACTGGAGAAAAGGGGTACTATTACATATCTGAATAGACAGCGTACCCACTGGTTTTTCACTTTTTGTCTCTCTGATTCGCTTGCTGAGGATGTCTTTATTTTCATATAATATGATTTTAATGGTATTAGGACTGAAAATAAAACGTTTATATTTTTTTTACAATTTACCACTGGAATCTGAGTGCCCAGTGGCGTAGCGTGGGGGGTGCAGGGGGGGCCGGCCGCACCGGGCGCAATATCTGGGGGGGCGCACTAGCCCTATGCGGCCGCGTGGCCGCCAGGGCTGTCTTTAACGCGGGGCAAACGGGGCAGCTGCCCTGGGCCCATTTACTCCTGGGGGGCCAAAAGGCAGCTGTCCCGTGGGCCCCCAGCCCCTGCTGCCGCGTTCACAGCGCATTGCGCTTGTGAACGCTTTTTTCCGGCAAGCCGCATCCGAAGGATGCGACGGCCGAAAAAAAAAAAAAAAAAAACTGACGCCGGATGTGACGTCGCGTCACATCCGGTGTCTGCTTCCCTCCTCCGTGCAAGAGGGAAGACTGCACGGAGGAGACATCCGGCGGGGGACACGGAGCCGCTTCATGTAAGTACGGGGGGGGGGGGGGGCTGGCTGGCACAATATTCCTGGTATCTGACTGGCACTATATTACTGGGTATCTGATTGGCACTATATTACTGGGTATCTGATTGGCACTATATTACTGGGTATCTGATTGGCACAATATTACTGGGTATCTGATTGGCACTATATTACTGGGTATCTGAATGGCACTATATTACTGGGTATCTGATTGGCACAATATTACTGGGCATCTGATTGGCACTATATTACTTGGCATCTGATTGGCACTATATTACTGGGCATCTGATTGGCACTATATTACTTGGCATCTGATTGGCACTATATTACTGGGCATCTGACTGGCACTATATTACTGGGCATCTGGCTGGCACAATAATACTGGGCATCTGACTGGCACAATAATACTGGGCATCTGACTGGCACTATATTACTGGGCATCTGGCTGGCACAATAATACTGGGCATCTGACTGGCACAATAATACTGGGCATCTGACTGGCACTATGTTACTGGGCATCTGGCTGGCACAATAATACTGGGCATCTGGCTGGCATAATATTACAGGCATCTGGCTGGCACTATATTACTGGGCTCTGACTGGCACAATATTACAGGCATCTGACTGGCATAATATTACAGGCATCTGACTGGCACAATATTACAGGCCTCTGACTGGCACAATATTACAGGCCTCTGACTGGCACAATATTACAGGCCTCTGACTGGCACAATATTCCTGGCCTCTGACTGGCACACTATTACAAGCATCTGACTGGCATAATATTACAGGCATCTGACTGGCACAATATTACAGGCATCTGACTGGCACAATATTCCTGGCCTCTGACTGCACACTATTACAGGCATCTGACTGGCATAATATTACAGGCATCTGACAGGCACCATATTCCTGGGCTCTGACAGGCACAATATTCCTGGGCTCTGACAGGCACAATATTCCTGGTATCTGACAGGCACAATATTCCTGGTATCTGACTGGCACAATATTATTGGTATCTGACTGGCACAATATTACTGGTATCTGACTGGCACATTATTACTGGGCTCTGACTGGCACAATATTGCAGGCATCTGACTGGCACAATATTGCAGGCATCTGACTGGCACAATATTACTAGGCTCTGAATGGAACAATATTACTGGGCTCTGACTGGCACAATATTACTGGCATCCGAAAGTTACAATATTACTGGCATCTGAATGGCACAACAATTATGGCATATGTGTGTGTGTGTGTGGGGGGGGGGAGTAACATTAGAGGTACAGGATTGAGGAAGTTGGCTCCATCTAGCCCAGTCTTGGATCATCTCCAGGGTATGGTTCCATTTTGATGTTTAGTTTTTGTTCTTGATATTGTTTGTCGTTTACGATGGTTGTGAGACGACATATAATAGCATGGCCCATGCTAGGTTACTACATGTGTATATTTGTATTCATAGACCTGCTGAAAATGTGGAGAATGTGTGTAATGCATGTTCGCACTCAATAAAGTGTTGGAAAATAAACTTGTATTTAGATGCATTTTACTTTAATTACATAAGTATTTTCATAACAAACAATACATGTGCTTGGGGGGTAAGGGTTTCTTTAACTAATCTAGTAGAAGAGACTCGAGTGCTAAAATCCACGGGTTAGGGGGCGCAAATTACTTGCCTTGCCCCGGGTGCTGACAACCCACGCTACGCCACTGTGAGTGCCTACCTTTTTTGCAATGCTCAGAAGAGAAACACCTGGCCAGGTTCACTGTAATAGTACGCCATAAAAAGGGACGCGTTTCGCATACTTCCTCAGCCTCGAAAATGGCGTCCAGCAAACTCTTCTGAGTTCAGCACATTTCGGGCAACAAAGGTGTGTATGATATCTGTTATTCCCGCTTGATTTTTGCAAGTGTATCATTGTATTATCCTCACATGGTTACTTACAGTTTGGGTAATTATAATTTGAGTCGACTAATGATTATTCCAGTATTTTGTACTATTCGTTGGTGATATTGTCTATTTATATCTGGATGTTTTCTCTGTATTTTATATGTATATATATATATATATAAATATATAAATTAAACTGGCATCTTTTGACATATTGATTGCAATTAGTGTAGTGCAGCACTGCTTGTGCTTTTAAAGACCATTGAATAATACTTGTCACTGCTGAGTTTAAACTCTTTAAAAGTTCGAGTGAAATTGCAGCATACCAGTATTATCAGATGTGGTTGGTGTTACTTTTGGATCTATACATTTTATCAACAGTCTTAAAACAATATTTCAATTACTTTTATATTTTGTGGCAACTGGCCACAGATTTCTCTGGTTTTATTTTATACATGTATATGCCTGTTATGTTGGCAATTACATTACTTTTGTTACAAGGGCATTTAAAACATAACCTTAAAACATGACGACTGTTGTATATACATCATGAGTTGGGCTGTATATTCCCACTGTAAATGGTATTTAAGTAACAATGTACTTTAAAAAAAAAAAAAGTGCTTCATTAAATCTGCTACATCAGCTGAGCTCAATCTGCTTCATAGCATGTACCAGTGGTGCAGCGTCTTTGCCAGTCTGGCTTTCTTAAACACAGAGAAAGTTTGCAAGGTATAAATGGCGTGCTATGTAGGTCAGTGAGAATTGATAACCTCCCAGTGCAACTAAAACCTGTCAAAGTGCTCCTGCTTGGTGCTTGAAGGGAACCGGGAAACCCTCCATACCCCTCCATGTGTCAGCCTCTCTCTCACACACACTCACATACACACACTCTCTCTGACGTCTTTTGTGCATTTCCTGCATTAGAAGGAGAGGGGAGGAGAGGTGGGGTGTTGCTAATCAGCAGCACCAACAGCAGGAGCAGCAGCTCAAGCCATCCATCAGGAATACACACAGATCTTTGGTTTTGCAGCCCAAACCACTGCAGCCAGCCCAACCCAGACTCATGTATACTGCATGGTAGCAGCTGGAAGAGAGCTTGTCCCTGGGGATGAGAGCAGGATCCAGTCCTGATGCGGATGTGAGCTCCCTGGCTGTGTGTTTTGTGCTCAGCTCAGAGGGGAGGCAGGGGGGTGGGGGGGGGGAGAGCTGGAGCAGCATTTTGTCAGGAAAGCTCACATTGCAACCAACACATTTGCATGGATTATCTAATATGGTAGGTAGCAGAAGGGAGGAAAACTAATAATAATTGCATCAATAATACAACCTGGCTGGCCCTGGGATTACATGTGGATTTCAAGAGCATTTGCTTGCAAGAGGACACCCCCTTGTTGCCCGTTAGAAAACCATGTATTGAGTGGGTGTTCCAGGAGGGAAGGCTAGTAAAGGTAACAGGAGATAGCCAGCCCCCCCCCCCCCCCATTGCATCTCCCTTGCTTTTCATTGTGGTGGCTTGGCTGTTGGGAGGACACCTTCTCACTCATCATGGTGGTGTTCAATGGCTTACTGAAGATCAGGATTTGTGAGGCTGTGAATCTGAAGCCCACAGCTTGGTCCCTGAGGCATGCAGTGGGTCCCAGACCACAGACCTTCTTACTGGACCCTTACATTGCTGTGAATGTGGATGACTCCAGGATAGGGCAGACCTCCACCAAGCAGAAGACCAACAGCCCAGCCTGGCATGATGACTTCTCTACAGACGTCTGCAATGGGAGGAAGATAGAGCTGGCTGTTTTTCATGATGCCCCTATAGGGTATGACGATTTTGTGGCTAATTGCACCATCCAATTTGAGGATCTTCTGCAGAATGGGAGCAGACACTTTGAAGATTGGGTAAGCACTGTAGCATTTGATCCCCCCCCCCCCCCTTTCACACATGGTCATGTATCTGCCTATTGTTTTACGGCTGAAGTATAGAGGAAATCCTTAGTATGGAATGACACAGCCAGATATCCCCAGCTCTTCCTTCAGCACACTTCTGTATCTTTGGGACTACAGCTGTGGTGGACTGCATTTCCCTATGATGCTCAGCCAGCCGCCTGGTGGTCTGAATGAGCATCCAATGTAAATGGATTCGCAACAGCTGGATTGCCAACGCATGCACATCAATACAGTCCCAGTAAAAAGCTTTCAGTAAATTCCAACACTGAGGTTTATACAAGCGAAGGGCTTGTGCTGACGCAGAACCTCTTGGGAGATAGCTGTGTTTTATTATTGTATTTATTTATTTTTTTGATTCCTTATGAAAATTAATAAAAAAGGCTTGATTGGCAGTTCTGTCTGCAAAGAGGTGGTGCAGCAGTTACATATATTAGTGACTGGTGACCATTCAGGCTTAATCATTAAATCAGTGCATCCTGAATATTGTATGGGAGCCAGGGGGGGGATATCCTATCCATACCTGATGACAGCAGGTATCCCCAGCCCTTCCTTGTGCCATATTTGATGACATTGGAGAAACTGAGCAAACCACTGGCTTTTCTATGGGTTATCAGCATGGTCAATGATTTCAGATGTCAAAACATTCACAGCTGTATATACAGCATTACTGTGCATGATATTATACGGAGCATAAATAGCTTATTACTCATAATACGATTCTTCCCACCCATGTTGATGTAAGCTATTAATCTGTTGATATATTTTTTTTTGGTTTTTTTTGGAGGGGTGGGGGGGCTGTTATGTGACCATTTTGTTTACTGTGGATCTATAGGGAGAGAGAGAATTTTGCTCCTGCAGCTTAAGGGTTAAAGCCAATTTGGTCCATTGTGCTGACAGTTCATTTTATTTCTGGTTTTGCATGGTTTTTATTTTTGTTTTCAATATACTGTTGCTAGGATAACTGATCATAATAACCTGCGTGTGGTGCATCCCATGCTATAGAGCAAGAGGTTTGTGAATCATCTAATCCTTGCTGTTTGGTAACACTATGTCTACATCTGATTATTTTAGAAGCTGTCAATGCTTTTGTTCTGGGGGTGTGAGGGATTTTTTTTTAACCCTTTGGGTGCCGTGCGGATGGATTTAGCAAGGCTGAAGGGGTTAAAGCCCAGGTGTTCCACAAAGCTTGCAGGATTGAAGCTGAAATCCAATCCCTTGGCGGAAGCTGTCACAGTTTACTGTAATTATTAGGGTTTGTAATGATGTTCAATTCATACTGTGTGCCCTTGAGGAATCAGAGGATGGCTGTTGTCATGTTTCTCCCCCCCGTTTTATATATTTTGGCTCTCAAAAACCTCTTACAGGCAGGGACTTGAGAAGAAGCATCTGCATGAACACAGGTGGATTATTGTTGGAATCCATGTGATTGAGTTTGACACAAGTGTTAAAGCAGGGTGTGGTCTAAAAGACCATGCAAAGTAACCATTAAGTGTGGATTATCTGATCCAATGTAGTTTATGATAACCAGATATGGTACCAATATTGTATGTGTTTATAAAGTCAATGTTCCAAATTGATATGTAAATAACTTAAAATATCAATTTGTATTTCAAAGAACTCTGCTAAGCAATTTCAGTGATCCTTGATTCCCCCCCCCCCCCCCCCACCCCCCTTTTTAAGTGATTTTAATGACAATTATGCACAATATTAGCATGGTTTTAAAAATAAATGGTGGCAGTTACAAAATATTCAGTTTTTTGTTAAAAAAAATTAGGAGGAATAACATCCATCTACCGTATTTTTTTTATTTATTTATGAAGATATATGTAGCTCAATATGCTTAGACTGCATCACAGACATTGTAACCAGTGAATGGGATTTACAACCGAGAGACAGCTTGTGGTGATACACCAACACTACAATAACACATCTCTGGTAGCTTTGTAGTACAAAATGTGGTAGCTGCCTATAGTACTTAAAAAAAAAAAAAAAAAAAAAAAAAAAGACACATTAAGCTATTTGCCGGGCTATTGACCTGTCCAATGCAACAGTAACATTTTTCCATTTTGTATTTTAAAATGTCTACAAAAAACAAAGCCTTAGAACACAACTTTGGAGATTTTGTCTTTTATGTGCATAATGTCTTTTAAATATTATTAACTAGGAAGGGTTGGATCATATGTTTTCAAGTGTTGTCCTGAGGATTATACTTTTTGCCCAACATCCAAGAGATATTACTATTCTCCAATTTAATGGCACTCATTTTATATACCTGGAATGGATGAAGGGCTGATTCCCCCTTTCCAGGTACCACACTTACAAGATTCTGACAGATTCTACAGATGGTGCTCACTGATCTATCTCACCAGTCTCTACGCTTCTCGGGATGGAAAGGGTTAGAGCTAGTGAGAGAACGTCTTTTTAAAATGATTGTGTTTATAACAATTTTATTTTCCTTGTAACACATCTTTCCCAGCTTGACTGTCACAATGTTCCAGGCATTGGTGATTGGTGATTTCTTTTAGATTATTACAATAACTTTGTTTTTTTTAAATTTTATTTTTAAAGCTCCAGCATCGTGTTTTTTTAAAAAAAAATATGTAAATTTTTTTTTTAAACTTTTTTCTTCTATACCCCTGTTATGGCAATAGCAGAGTGAATGAATGAATGAATGTTTTTAAAGGGCTGGTCATGTAAGCCAGGCAGAAGCGTGAGATAGTGGTGGGGATGGCTTCATGGCACAGTGGGGCAGCAGTAGAAAAGCACCGTACAACATATTCCACAGCAGTGAACTGCGTCAAAGCTTTTGGAAGTATGCTGTTGTTGGACTACACGTCCCATCACTCTATCAGTGTCAGTTCGTGATGGGATTTTTCCAATAAAGGAACTAGTATACCCATCACTACACCTGGGTTCAGTAAGTAGGGGTGATATATGGTCTCCGACACTTGGGGTGTGTGTATATACATAAACTGTATTGCAAAGTCTCAAGTATAGCAGAGAGATTCTTCCCAACTCTCCTACTTTGGCCTTTCCCTGCAATTCCCCTGTCAACACCATGCAATTGCCACTTTCACAAATCATAAAGCCCTTATTATATTCTGCCTATGCTTGATTACAGTGTGCAATTTAAAGAAATTGATATAGGGGGTTATTTAGAAAGGTCAAAGTTTGTAACGTGAAGTTTTTTCACAGGAACATTCTATTGGTTTCCATGGTTACTGCTGCACTTTTAGAACTTGAACCCAAAACTGACTTTTAGAAGTAACCCCCATTGACTTTTCACTAATCTAGCACATTATTTTTTATTTTAACATGACCTGTCCGTATTGTCAAGGCTTTACTGCTGGGATTTTTCTAATTTTTTTACTTTAGCATCTGTAAGAATGTAGCTGTTTAGAAGATAGATCTGCTGTTCACGTATTTGTAGAGGCAGAGCATGCACATTTTGTATTTAGGATTAGAAGAGTGGCCCCCCATGTCCTTATCTGTGATCAGCTGGGGTGACTGCAGTGTACAAAACAGGACTGACATCGCTACAAATGTGCTAAGCAAGCATCTTATTAGTGATTATCATTTGTTGTTTGCCACAAATTAGACTGCACCTTCCAATCTATGGGCGTTATGCAAAAAGCTAATTTCTGGAACAAAGTTCTAAAAAAAAAAAAAAGATCTAAGCAGCAGGAGCATTCTATTGGTAAATGCCCCTCAATTGTGCTTTATACTTAACCCCCATGTATAATAGATAATGAGTGTACACCTTGAACTGAGGCCATGGGGCAGACCTGTGCATGTTCACACTTGCACAGAGGAATCGATGCAGCAATATTGAATTTCCTCATTGCGAACTCTACTGCACACGACTGACGCTGACCATTTCCTCCTACTGAAGCTTACATAAGTAATGATGGGGCTAGACATAACTACACACCCAAGATCTAAAGCATATCTATATAAAATGGATTCATTGTAAGGAAACTAAAGACATTGAAGAGGAAAATAAACCTTTTTGACACAAATAATATTTATTATTGGCACTTGGAGGCACCATGACCTGTCTTACAACTTTCAGCTTAGCACTTTATCTAACATGCAAAATCAAAAGACTTTATATAGTGTTTGCTAACATTTTAGCAGTATCTCACATTACAGGGCATGTTTTCTGCTCTAGGATGTGGGAAAGATATAAGGTCACGTTATTTGGTTTAATACGGTTGTCAAACTACCATGTTCCCTTACAATATCTCGTGGACCATTCTCCTAAAGTTGTGCATTTATCTGTATTAGTTAATTAGTGTGAAATCACAGCCATCTATGTTTTAGGTTGCAGAGTAAAGCAATACTAGACATACACAGAAGTATTGGTTACATGTTTGCAAATAATGAAAACTAGATAAAAAAAAAAATGACACCCAAAAACTAATAATCTATTGTGTTAGCTGAATTGCAAACGAATGCATAGATTAAAAGAAAGTCCTTTTGTGCATTTAAGTGAAATTATTCCTCTTTCCTTTAAACAGTTTTCACCTTGCTTATTTTCTATGTAATATAAACACTCATACTTAAAATTCAGTGGCAAGTTGAACTGCCCCTATAATGGGACTCTGTGACCTGAAAACTGTTATTACAGTACTGTGAATGTAGAGAATAAAAGTTATTGAAAATGATTTATATGTTATGTTTGCAGAAATTCCTTAAATTAGGAGGAAAATTGTTCTAAATCACGTGGTTGCAAAAAATAAGTTGTGTTTAAGTGACAGATAGTGTTGGCATTTAAAATGTAAATACCTTAATGAAGGAATAAATAAAGCACTTTATCGAACTCTCTGAGACATGCAAAGAGGGCTCAATAAAGTGCTCTAATTAAATTCTTTCATTAAAGCATTTCTATTTAAAATGCCAACACTTGATGCCATCTTCCAGTTAAACATAATTTCTTTATTGCCGAAAATTGTGCTTTTAAATGAGTCTGTGGAGTCTCCGGCTTATGACATCACCTTGTGGCTTTATATGCAAATTACACATTTGCCACTGAAAAGTTAATTTGCATATCGAGCCACTAGTGATGCACCAGAGAGAAGACTATATATTTGTTCTTAAATTAGGCACATTGTATAAATAATTTTCTATTAATATATGCTGCCATTAAAAAAAATAAGACTCTGAAGCAAAATATAACCCTGTCACAACCTGATATCATGGGAAGTCTGAAAAATCACAGGTTCACAAGTCTACTGGATGAGTTGCTCCGTATAGCACAATACAGGCTATTTAGTAGGAGTTGTAGCTGCAACATGATCGTATTGGCAGATGCCAGTGGGGAGCTAGGCCTTCGAGCACTATGGTGGTAAAATTTTCTGCTCAAAAATGTTTGGTCTGTTATAATATTTTCTAGACTGTACTTTTAAAAAAAGAAAAAGTTTTATCGTACAACATAAATGATTCCGAACCAATGAAAGGGTTAAACCAATTACTATGCTTAAAGTCACAGTAGTTATTTTCTTGTAGATTCTTTTTTTATTTTTTTTAACCACACTCCCATTTTTTTAGGGGCAATTGTGTGGGACACATGAAAATGCAATTTTTTTTTAGGGTTGTTCATAAACGCTGCACTTTAACTAAATTTAAACACTGAAACAATCTAACGAGTTACCAGCCACCATGCTGACTTCAATTAGTTTGCGTGACATTTTGGAGCTTGGTAAAATTGTGCATCAAACACTTTAAATCAGTGCTTCTCAACCTGTCGTAACTCCAGGACCCACAATTTGTCATTTAGTCACGACCTAAAAATTCTTTAATTTTCAAAACATTTATAATTTTTTATTCCACAACGCAATTCCTCAATGTATATATGCACTGTTCAAAACATGAAACAAACAAAAAAACGGGCTTCTTCCAAAATGAATAGTGCAGTAATTACAGTGCAAAAGACGATGGAAGTGCCATCGAGCTAAAAACCCTTCTCAGCTGCAGACGGCCAATGCACTGGACCTCACTATATCATTGTTCCTCTTCCCAGTCAAGTTAGACTTTTTGATGAAGCACACATCTGCAACCCGATTTTTGGTCGGGACCCACCAGCTGAGAAACACTGCTTTAAAGGATAACTCCGTAAGTTATGTCTAACTAACAGAGATTGGATCAAATGAAGGCATTTTAACTAGAAATGCTTTAATAAAAGAATACAAATAAAGTAGCTTTACAGTAACTGCACACCCCTCCAGATCACGCTAGTTAGATTTAGCCTCCCAGCGCCTCTCTGACATCAGCTCGACAGCTGACACGCCCCCCTGACAGACCATGCGGTTATACCGCACTGTAGCCGCTCTCCCAAAGGGACAGCAGTGCACCCTTCTCCTGGTCCTCAAGTCTTACTGCAATCTGTGTAAGTGTTGTGTTTTGGCTCCTGTCTATATATACACAGACAATATATGTATAAGATTTAAAAAAAAACAAATATATATATATATATATATATATATATATATATATACACATACACTGACACACACACTACATGGCTGCTCTTTATATGTACAAAGCTGCATAGTCTGTGTGTATGTTTATGTGTATATACACACATAGTTTTTATCCATACAAATGGACTATTATGGCTCTGTCTATATATCAAAGGCATTATAGTTAACCCTTTTCTCATATCTTAATGTCCTGTTTTATCTAAATGTATATGCATATATATTCAAATACCTTGTACCCATCCTGTTCATATACATTTAGATTACATTGGATGTGTGTGTGTGTGTGTGTGTGTGTGTGTATATATGTGTATATATATATATAATATATATAATTTACACTTGACACGATGGGTGCAAGGTGTTTGGTGACTTCTCGGATGGAAACCATGATCTGCTGTCACTACCCTTTTCTTGAATGAGAATAGAAGGGTTAAACATAATACATATAATTCTTCAAATTGCTGCATTTCTCCCCCAAAAGATTCCTATATATGGCTCGCTATAAGAAACTGTATTTGCCAAGCTGTGTGTGTGTATACATGTACTATGTGTGTGTGTGAGTATATGTTTGTATATTCAAGAGGTTTTTTTTTTTATCGAATACATTTCCTTTCTATGTTTAATATGCGGTGTTGGCAGTTTGAGGTCTGCGACTTGGTTTAATGCAGAAAATTGGCCGTTCGGGCCCACAAAGGTTCGCCATCCTTGCCTAGCTTATTAATCATTCTAACAATACATTCCTGCCAACTGTCCTGATTTGTGCGGGACAGTCCCTATTTTGGGACTTTCCCACTGAGCTCTGTCGTTTCATCCTCCGGCAACCAGAGAACGCATATTGTACATGCGCACTAAAGCTGCCTGTTTGAGAGACCTGCGCTACCTCAGCGGAGCGGTTACGCTGACGATTGACCACCCAAGCTCCGCCCCCACCACCCCGATTCGGTGGGGGCAGAAGTTGGGAGGTTTCCAGTCTGCCGGCCTTGCTTTAAAAGATAGTGTTACATATAGCATTATCATTTTATTCTTGGTTTTTCAATTGCTGAGACAGTACAGCTATAGGATCTTCTGGGGGATTTTTTTTGTTCTTTTTCTTGCATGTTCCCTGCTCATAAAAGTGGTGTGATTTGGTTTACTATAGGTTTAATTTTCCATATGGTATATATCCTCCTAGTGTAAACACACTATTGCTACCACAAAACCAGTGGTGCAGGAAGGGGTAGCAACAGTTTTGAGTTTTTCAACACGCTAAAGGAAGAGAGTATATTTAAAAGAAGAAACTACCACAACTAGAGGACATAGTCTTAAATTAGAGGGGCAACGATTTAAAAGTAATATCAGGAAGTATTACATTACTGAGAGGGTAGTGGATGTATGGAATAGCCTTCCAGCGGAAGTGGTAGAGGTAAACACAGTCAAGGAGTTTAAGCATGCGTGGGATAGGTACAAGGCTATCCTAGATATAAGATAGGGAACTGGGGACTAATAAAATTATTTAGAAAATTGGGCAGACTAGATGGACCGAATGGTTCTTATCTGCCGACACATTCTATGTTTTGTGATTGAGTGAAGTGTCACGGATTAAACCATTTCCTCACTGCTCTTCCCCAACATTATCTCCTCCGTTCTGAATCTGCCTTCACTGGCAACCAAGCAATTTAAAGTGGCACTAAATTATTATTTTACAGCCACTGAATCACCTAAACAATGTTTCTACTATAAATGGAGAGAATAAATATGACTGAAAATGATCTGTCCATTGTGTTAACAAAATTGCAAGCATTTGCCTATATTAGAATTTTTTTCAATTTTATTGTGTCTAGTTTAGGCATTTGTTCTCAATTTAAACGCAATGTATATAATTTTCAGTCTTTTTATTTTTTTAATTTGTTATCCTCCTACATACACCTTTTAAAAACCACATTTAGGTTATACAGTGCCTTTTAACTGTTGCTTCACTAACAAAAGCAAAAAGTTCTAAGACTTGTGTCACCAGTCCGAAGTATACCCAACGTGTTTTTTTTCTTTTTGTAGATACACGCGGGGGTACTCTGAGCTCTACCTCTCAGCTGAGGCAGAACTCATCAGATGCTGGCTCACACTGCCACTAATGTCTGATCGGGGTTTGTTGGGGCTGACCGTCTTCCATATTAGAAGCACAAGTGAAAAAAAGTTTAGTGGCTTTTTAAAGCAACTTTAATTAGGCTAGTCATAAACCTCCCCTGAATAGGCATATACAGTTTTGAACATGCCATGTGCTTGTGTCTTTTTAGTGAAAGCAGACTTTGGTTACAGATCTCTGTTTCTGCAATTCACTTCTAGTGAAGGGATGTGTGTAGGGTCTAGATATCTCATTGGCTCAGACAGGATATAAATCTTATAGGAACCCTAGGAAAAGAGCAGGGACGGACATTATTCTATATTGTAAAGTTCACAATTTATACTGGACATATACTGGGCATCAATTTTCAATCCCAGGAAAGTTGTATGTGCCAGAGATCCAAAGGAAAACTTAATCTGAAAGAGCACATTGATGCAACCTTCCTTTTTCCCCTATCTCGAATCACAAGTTATATAATGGTTGACCCTCTGTACATTTTCCTGTCAATCTTTACGAAGCACGGGGGGTGGGGGTTGTGCAAATTTATCTTCCTCTGAGATCTTAGGAGTCTAATCAGCTTACAGGCGAATGCTGCTTATATTAATAACTAGCAGATATACAGTATGTAGTGAGGCCAAGGCAGTTTTCATGACCTTTGTGTACATTCATTCAGCTTGCCGCTAGTGCGAATACAGATTATTTAACCCCCCCCCATGGCTGATTAATGGCGGCCTCCCCTTGGTACGCCAAAAATGAATCAATCAAATCCAGTAATTTTCAATAGAAGCAAAAGCTATTCATGATAGCCTAGAAATAAGACTATATCACTTTAATTTTGCCATTCGGATAATCTGCCTTTTTTAAGGTTCAGAATTTATGTTATTTGTAAGAAATGGATGTTGCAAATATTTGGATTCGACCCCCCCGCGCGCGTTACTCACCCTTTATACCACGAAGGGTTAATGTTGATGATGCAAGCGGATACCATGGTTACACTGCAAGTATTTCCACAGCGTGCAATTACTCCACTCATTTTCCTTTCATCAATAAAAATGGCGAATTCTAATCTCTATTTGTTTGTTTATTTTTTTTCTTCATTTTATGTTTTTGGATTTAAGATTAACCGCGACACACAGCAGTGCTTTCATAAACGAGTCATGCAGTCGCACTGATTTAACCCTTCGGCTTCTATGCAGGGAAAAAGGAAAGGATATTGAATAATGCATGAAAGAAAAAAATTCTACTTGAATTCCTTGTTTCTGTTGCATGAAGTGGAGTTTAGAAGCCGGACTGATCTCATGTGATCATAAAGGTCCCATTGTTCTGACCGAATATATTTAATATAAATAAACACACACACACTTGGGACCAGAAGTGTTTAGGATAACGGATCATCTTCACCAAACAGATATATTAAAGCCTCTCAGCACTCATGAAATACAGTAATATCAATACAAATACTGTATGAATCACTTTTTTGCTGTGATGTGAGGCATCGTTGGGAACCTGCCGTTGGCGTGTAAGGTCTGCACACGTGCCACTGTATTACCCCACTGTGGATGTGGGGTAATCTGAGTATGCATGGAAAGGCTGTCTCACAGTTTAGGGGGGCTAGACACTGAATAAATTGGTGTGTGTGTGTGTGGAATTTGCAACTTCTGGCAAAATCCCCAAATTGTTTTGGATAATGGTTTATTTGGATAACAGATTTCTCAACATGTATATGTATGTATGTATATGTGTGTGTATGTATGTATATATGATGTTTTGTAAAACTATAATTGGTACAGTAGAATTTTTTTTTTTTAATTTTTTTTTTTGGGATCTGGGCTCTTTTAACAGTTTGGTATTACCCATAAACTAACAGTTTGTGTCCCTTTTGGACATCAATATTCAACTGAATTCCATCTAAAAAGCTCAACATTCTATATATCCGGCTATAGATTATTGTAAGAGTTGTTTGTATCCTGTGCCTGTCAACAGTTCTATTTTTTTAATTTGCTAAACAAATGACTGGAAGACTATACAGGTGGCTTTTTTTTCTTTTTAACCAATGACCAGATGGACGAGTAACAATTCTTCAGAAGCATTACAGGGAAATCAAATTAGGAATTTGTTAAATAAATGTGCAATTTGAATGAATTTCCCTAGACTTGTGTAGAGTTATTATCGGATTATTCTATAAAATACATGGAGCTGTTTTTTCTCACGTTCTCTAGTTGCTACAAATAATGGTGGAGTAACTGTCATTTTTGCATATTGTAGTTGGTTCAGGGTAAGGGGGGAGGGGTCAGAGAATGGGTCAATATTTTACGAAATGGAAGTGGTGGAGTAAAAGAATAAATCATTTTTGTCTTTGGGGCGCATTACCAAATGCCTTCCCTCCTCATTAACATGTGCCACCCCTTTAATTTAAACAGATATGTCCTGGCTCTAGAAATTCAAGACAAACGAGTAGTAGACGTGGCGCAAAAGACACTTCAATGCATAGGGTGATCTTCTGCTACGGTATCTCCTAGCACCGCCATTATCTCTACAGCTATAGCACTGTCTGAAAAAACAGAAACACAATCTGGGAAAGAAAACAAATGGGACATAATTCGCTTTGAGATCTTTTCCCATGTGTAACTATTGCCTCAGCCAGTCACATTTTATATAAAATAGTATTCGGGATCCTCACTCTTCCTCCTTGTGGTAACGGGTGTGTCAGTGCCACATACTTTAGTGGTCTATGGCAGTATCAGTAGTATCTCTTCCGGCATAGCCTACTATCCATTCAGTGTGGCATGTACGGGTTACAGATTGCTGGATAGGACATCACCTACAATTTAATGGTGTTTATTCTGGATATAGTACCTCTCCCTTATTTTCCTTTACGTACCCTGCCCCTAACCCTCTTATAATATTCATCTATTCCAAAAAACTGGCCAGTGGTGGGGTGGAGGGCATACATTTATTTAAACTGCAATGTGATCCCCCGAATCTAGAGCTCGCCACATTTTTAATGTGGCATACTACTCTACTAAAATTCACGGCCCTTCTCTTTTTGTTTTTCCAAAGTCTCTCTATATATTTGCAAATTTACAATTCTCATTCCTTACCAGCCACTTATAAGTGCGCACGGAGAGGATCATTGCGACAGAACCTTGGTGCAGATTATTTCGGCAGCTTCAGTCCTATCAATGTTCTACATTATCGAAGTCCAATATGAGCAAGTTGCAGTGTTGAGGCCGATCCCTTCTGACAAGGGATCGTGCTAATGTAGAGAAATGCATTTTTTTTTCTTCTTCACTAATTTACTAAGGTGCAATTAAGGCTAGATTGGGCTGTTATTTAAAGAACACGTTAATTAGTGTATTTCTAATGCCGGGGATTATTTATAATTTAGAGGATGAATGTGCCTATTTTAATGTTAGACTAGTGTTATCAAACTTTATAACAAAGAAGGCAATTGGCACTGAGAAGTCCAGGCTGGATGTACAGACTTCATATAGATCCGCCATATAAAGGACCTATGGGCACATCCAGGGTCTTTACAAAAACGGCATGTGTCCCATAGACTACACGAATATGTCATCTGCACATAATGTTTACATGTGTTTTAATATTTCATATTTCATATTCTTTTCCTTTGCTCCTTAGCATAGAGACATCGCATTCCTATTAATTGAGAGTATGTTGGAATATGTCACTAATTACATCCCCCCTTCCAAAAAAAAATAAATCTATTTTTAGCTACACGTTAAACTCTGAATACACGGATCAGCCATTACATTATGACCACTTTTCTAAAATATATATTTTTTTTTTATTGTATTTGATCAAAGCATATTTAGAAATTGTGGAGAGGAGGGAAAGTGTTTTTGGGTTTTTTTTTTTTTTCTCACTTTCTTCTGATTTGCTGTTTCTCTGAACTGAAAGGGTTAAGGCTTCTTATCGTAATCTAATAATCTATCACATGACTGTTTTTTTTTTTTTCAGTATAATTCCAGAAGCAATGTAGCACAAGGCATTACAGGTGAAGAGGTCAGTGATGAGAAGATAATCAATTCAGGAGGTTTACACAGAGTCACAGTAATGGGGGTAGAGCCTTCGCCCGCCTTAATGCAACTCTGTCACCTGACCATTGTTTATACTGTGAATGTAGAGAGTAAAAAAATATCTATACATTGTTTTAGCAGAGTTGTAAGCAAATGCATACATTTAAGAGAAAAATGTGTTTTAAATGATGTCTTGGGTGTCTTCTGCTTGGGACATCACGCGTTCCAATGGGAATTATCTAAATCTAATAACAAGCCAGAAAGTGATGTCATAAACATGAGACAGCCCAGAAACGTTTAAAACCTCGATTTCTCTGAAATTTGGCATTTTCTTGCAATTCTGCTAACACAACATATATTGCATTTTTTTTTGTTTTTTATTCTTCACATTTTGCAAAATAAACAATGTTTTGGGGCGCCTTTTTAATATTATATCTACTAATGTACTAATACCCAGCGCATGACCCGTCCGTTTTTGGATTTACACTCTAGATTCCGTAACATTATCCAAAGCTTCTCCTTGAGATCTCTGGGTCAAAAAGAACTAAATGCAGTCTGCCGGCATCACATATATCCGCATTGTCCTAATTGTATTGATCTGAAAGCTCTGCGTTTACCATTAAGGTACTTTTTACAGACCACTTTCCGCCATGCAGTTGGATTGTGTTTCAGGTGCCTTCCAGATTAGACACATGGTAAGAGGTCCAGGAAACTTCTATTCTATTCAACCAGTATTCTAGTTGCTTTGCATCTGATGCTAGATATGTTTCAAGAATGTTATTGAACCTGTTGATTAATAAAGGGATTCAGTCCTCTTAATGGCATTTACCAGAGGTAGGCACCAATATTGCTGGGCTCTGACAGACAATTAAATGATGATGTTCTGTGGACTGTCTCAGATCCTGCCACTGGTGTCCTTGTACACACACTTTGCCCATCCTTGGTATTTGCTATGTGAATATAGAGCATAGAAAACATATATGCATTGGTATAGGTGAATTTTCAAATGTTGCCAACATTATATGTAAAACGTGGATAGAGTTCTGAGGCGAAGATTACAGAAGGATACCATGTTTCATGCCAACATACAGAGAGACGTGAATTGTCCCCACCACATGTGAATTTGGTCCTCTGTGGCCTGTTTTCAGTGGCAGATGCTCTGCACCATTCTATTTCTTTTTTCTGCTCTAGACAAAATTACTCCTGGAGTTGGAATAATGGGTGACTAAGGCATTTTTTTTTTTTTTTATTGGTTTGCATTTTGTTGTATCCAATGTTTACATACTTCTTCTTTTTTTTAATTTGTTGTGGTTTTTGTTTGCGCTCCTTTCTAATATTTTTAAGTATACATATATTTATTGTGGCTAGTTCCACCAACAAAACATAATAAAATATATTAGATGTCTACACTGAAATTTATTTGGCCAACAGTTCAACATCTGAGAGTCCCATTAACCCCTTCACGATAATGTACGAGCTCGCAATGCATTGGCGGCCATACCCATACATGTACATACTGCCATTAACACGGCTCTGTTGCAGAGTTTTTGCGCCATCGCCACTTCCTCACAAGTGAGGTTATCCAGGAAAGCAAAATTAAAAATAAATGGCCGCCGGGACCTCCCATGGATCGGTTTGAAGTGACAGGCCAGTGACAACAGTCTCTGACCTGTCAATTACGCCCCTCGGCAGATGCAAATTGGGTGAGGGGCAGGGTGGATTTGATTTAATTCAGGATTCTTGCTGATGGTTATTGTTTTTTAATATTTGCAACTAGATGAAGATATCATATTTATAAAAACCTGTCAAATTATTAAAACAGTTATATCAAAACAGATTTTAGTTTAACAGATAATCACTTATATTTGGAGAGCTACTTAGTTTAATTTAACAAAAACAATAACATTATATTGCATACACCTCTGTTTATTAACTGATGTGGTAATGTGTTCTTTGTTTGTACATAGATTTGCAGAACAACAATGGGGTTAAGGTATTTTCTTGAACTCTTTGTTTATTTTATACTATTTTTAGTGTGAAAAGGTACATGTTATCTCAGCTTGGATGATGCAGATTAACTGAATTACTTTACCAAAAATGTAAATATTGCATGAATATACAGCCTCATGCGACATAACTAAGCTCCATTTTATGCTGAATAACCTTTGAATAATGTATCTTAAATAGAAAACTATTTTTAGACCGCTTTTTCCTCCAAAAGCAAATATTTTTGAAAAAAAATCCAATTTTGTTTGTTTAATTTTAACTCATTGATTTTTAACCCGTCCTGGTGAGGGGTGATTCAGGTTGCCCCTGGAAGCATGCCTAGAATAACCAGAAAGAGGGGTGTTTTAGCCATCCAATAGTTGAGCTCAGCCACTGCAGAGAGGGTTTGGAGAAGTCCAGGGGATTATTACAATCCATTGCCATCCTCCCCCAAATTTGGGGGGTTATGTATGGGGCGAGTTGATCCTGATTGCCTTAACGGCTAGGTAGACCAGGATCAACCATTATTTTTTGTATTTATTGATGTGATCTATGAAAATAAATCATATTGATCACATGTAATAAATAAAAATCAGTGTCAGTGTCTGAGCACTTTCACCTTTTTGCAATTTTTACTGCCTTTATAAAATGTTATAACACAAAGGTTGTTTCAAACAAATAGTCTCAAAAGAAAGCCCTATCTCTCCTTTAAAGAGCATAGAATGTGTTGGCAGATATGCCATTCAGTCCATCCATTCTGCCCATTTTTCTAAATACTATTATTAGTCCCCAATTCCCTATCTTATAAATAGGATACCCTTGTGCCTATCCCACGCATGCTTAAAGTATTTAACTGTGTTTACCTCTACCGCTGGAAGGCTATTCCATACATCCACTACCCTCTCAGTAAAGTGATACTTCCTTTTAAATCGTTGCCCCTCTAATTTAAGATTATGTCCTCTAGTTGTGGTAGTTTTTCTTCTTTTAAATATACTCTCTTCCTTTACTGTGTTGATTCACTTTATGTATTTATATGTTTCTATCATATCCCCCCTGTTACGTCTTTCCTCCAAGCTATACATGTTACGATGCTTTAACCTTTCCTGGTAAGTTTTATCCTTCAACCCATGAACCAGTTTAGTAGCCCTTCTCTGAACTCTCTCCAAAGTATCAATATCCTTCTGGAGATACGGTCTCCTGTACTGCGTACAATACTCCAAGTGAGGTCTCACCAGTGCTCTGTACAATGGCATGAGCACTTCCCTCTTTCTACCAGTCCGGAGCACACCTGTCACTCAGGGGCACGATGTATCTCGTGTATTTCCGGGGGTTTGTGTGCTTCGAACAGCCAGCAAACAAACCCCCGGAAATACACGTGAGGCATCCGAGTGGCCGACTGCAGCTGTGAATTCAGCAACAGTCACTCACACTGTTGCCGAATTCGCAGCTGCCGTCTGTCTCACCGATGTATTTCCAGGGTTTGTGTGCTCTCTGTTGGGAGCACACAAACTCCGGAAACAGCGCGGCTCCGTGCTAGGTGTGCGTTGCACACGTAGCACATATGGAGCATCCACACATGCTTTCTACTGCTAATACCTCTCTCTGTGAAACCAGATGCGTCACTAGGGTTGGTGTCACCCGGTGCGGTAACTCATGGTGTCACCCCCCTGGATTTCCTCCAATACCATGCCAAACAGATTCCTTAGTAATGCCAGTCAGATGGCACATTAAATATGCCACATACAGGAGCCCCACAAATTATGTCACACGCAGGAGTCCATTAACTATGCCACACACAGGAGCCCCATAACTATGACACACAAGAGCCCCATAACTATGACACACAAGAGCCCCATAAATTATGCCACACAAGAGCCCCATAAATTATGCCTCACCTTGGAGCCCAATTAATTATGCCACACACACAGGCGCCCCTTAATAATGCCACACACAAGCGCCCCATAATTATGCCACACATGGGGCCTAATAAATATGCCACACATGGGACAGCCATTAATTATGCGACACACAGGAGCCCCACAAGGTGACAATTGTACAATTCGAAAACAGTACTTATCTATAAACACAGACATCTCTCTATAACTAGTTGCATTTATACTTATTTGAATTATTTAATATTGTATTTAATAAAAATGTTATTGAAAAATTGCATTCCTATTTTTTATTCCCTTCCTCTGCACCCACATTGCACCTAAAGGACTTAACACGGCACCATACAGTACCCACAGAACTTGCCATGCACCTATATTGCACCCACAGCATTTGGCTTGCACTCATATTGCACCTACACTATTTGGCATGCCACAGTGTCACTTTGCCCCACAGAACTAGCCAGTGTCACTTTCCACTTAGTACATGTTATTTTGCCCCACAGACCATGCCACAGCATCACTTTGCCAATTAAAATATGCCAGTATTTAACCCCTCGATAGGCCAGGATTTAGTCATTCAATATGCCAGTATTTTGCTCTCAATGTGCCAGGATTTTGCCCCCCAATATGCCATTTAATATGCCAGGATTTTGCCCCTCAATATGCCAGGATTTTGCCCCTCAAAATGCCAGGAGTTTGCCCCCCAATATGCCATTTAATATGCCATGATTTTGACCCCCAATATGCCATTTAATATGCCAGGATATTGCCCCTTAGTATGCTCGTTATGCCACCCTCCTCCCCCCTTTCCCAGTCAGTACTTACCTCCTTGCTGCTCTGTCTCCCGGTGCAGGTCCGTGGCTGTGAGGGAAGCGTTGTTCGCTCCCCTCCAGCCGCGCGGATTCAATAAAGTTTGTTGAAAAAAAAAGTTCAATAAACGTTATTGATCCGCGCGGCTGGAGGGGAGCGCACAACTCCTCCCTCACAGCCACGGACCTGCACCGGGAGACGGCAGCAAGGAGGTAAGTTTTTTTTTTGACCCCCGCAGGTGGTGTCACGCGGTGCGATACGCACCCCCCGCACCCACCTCGTGACGCCACTGTGTGAAACCAAGCAAGAACAATATGTAAGTGGGGATTCATTGAAGAAGCAGGTGTGCATGTTTATTTAGCTCTGCTAAAGGTGTAAAATGGGATTTGAAAATCTACAGATCTATAAAAACTTCCCAGGTTTGTTTGGTAAACTAAGGATCCTTTATAAATACATTTTAGAATTTCTACGGGCTGATTTTGATATTTTTGATAATCATTCGCTTCTAGGGATTGTCAGTGCGCACCAACCCTTTTCTGTAGGAATTAAAAGGGGTTAAATCTGCTGAATTACAGGTGTCTGCACTGCAGGCGCTATGTAATGTGCTCATTAGTGGCCTTTGTAAACCAGCAGTCTTTGATTCAGTTCTGGAAAGGGTTGCAAGCCTACAGAAGTTGACCCTGAGAAGCTGCTTGAGCTAAAGGTTACAGATTCCTGATCTCTTATGCTGAACAGCGGATATCTCCACTGGTGAGATTGTGCATTGAAAATTATACACCAAGAACTGTAGAGGCGTTTTATTTATTTATTTATTTATTTGTTTACTTTCTTTCTTTATAGGCCTCGTCTGGGCTGAGGAAAGAGACATTTGCCTCTTATAGGAAAATTAAACTTTCTTTTTTATCCCTTGCATGCTTGAAACTTGGAGATTTTTGAAACCTTTTGCTCACCAAACAACAACAGAATGCTTAAAGAAGAGGAACAGCTTGTTGGGATAGAGGGGCAGAAGCAATAGGGTTCAATGTATGGCCATTCATACCAAATGGGCCACTTTGAAAGTATATCAATACTACTTCAACGCCTTCACACAGGGGCGTTCCATGCCTTCATGGCATCTTTTTGCTATGAGGACCCACTGACTGCATGGAACTCCAAAATGTGGTGCCCAAAGGACCTGCCATACCATTCCATTATGGTGCTGCCGTGTTGTGGGCAAGAGTTTCGAAAGTGATCACGGCTCGCACTCTGTTGCTAGACTGCCTCTAGAAGTAGCTATAAATCTAGGGTTAGAGTTATAGGTCAATAGATTTAGGGTTACAGATAGGGTGATGATTAGGTTTGGAGTCAAAAGGCCACTAGGCAAAAATGGTTAGGAAAAAAAAACAATACACTACTTTATTGCCTTATAACTTGCAAAAAAATGTTTTTCATGTAAAAGTAAGAAAGTATTTTGTTCGTTTTATTTTTTAATTTTTTCCTTCATAGTTAGTAATTTTTTTTAATAGTAAATTATGATATGATATGATAACACTATTACACATATGGTTCACATGACATGGTTTGGCACGGAACTGGGGAAAAAAAATGGTGAGAAGTAATCCAACAAATTGATTACTAATACAACATGGAAGCAGGATTTTATCAGGGAAACAGACAGATGGATGACTTTCAGGAAATATGGGAACCATGGAAACAGTACTGGGCAAGAATGGTGGTTGAACCCTTAGCGGGTGCAGCGGTTATTGCCCCTTGACTTTGCACAAAAGGGGAGCCCCCTCCCCGTTTATTCTTCCTCTTTCCTCCTCTCCCCACCAGGGTTGCACATATGGATGAATGATTGTTTGACAATGGATATATGGAAGGTGGCTCAGATTTGCTCCACCATACAAGTTTAAAAATATAAAAAATAAAAAAATTGCACAATATGTTGACACATAGTAATCCTAAATTTCCTGAATTCCACATAGAACACTGGGTAGGAAATAGAAATGTGATATGTGAAGCTATTTTCATAAATGAAATTGTTCACTTTGAAAAAAAATAAATAAACTGGATATGTGTGTGTTTTAAAGAAAGTAAGTGCAATAAAAAAAAACCCTCTATATATTTAAAAGCCAATCACAATAACCAAATCCCTGCACTTGGGTGACCAGATGATGGTTTTGAATAATGTTAGCTGTAGGACTAAATTTAAATCGGCCAGTGGGGCAAGTGTAAAAAATATCCATCCATCTAGTTACCCCTTACCCTGTGCAGGCATGCAGCAGGTTCATTAAACCCATCTCTTTTAAACCCATGAGGTTTCAACATTTCTTAAAGGATAAATAATATAATGAATCCAATTCTTGAGCAGAAGTGTTAAAAAAAAATAAAAATAAAAAATCAGTAAGAAAATAGGTACATTTTTGTGTCTTTTTTTTTATTTACTTTTTTTCCCCCTCAGGTTGTGATGTACGTTCACTGAAACACGTATTTCATATAATAGTCTCTCTCCCCCTCAATGCGTTCAATTTTAGAATTCAAAGACAAACTGTTCTATTAAATCACAAATGTTTGTATCCAGCCATTGCTGTTAGTCATGCCGTTATGTGACTCTCAATTATCATTTTAGTTCTTTCGCTGATCACACGCAGTGTTCAGGGGCAGATGGCAAACTACATAATGCCAGATGGAATCCGCCACAAACACTCGAGGATACAGAAATAACATGCCTTCACTGAGAACCAGGCTTCAGGTGTCTGCTAAAGCCCTAGGGTGCTACATAGCGTTATACTCTGTACAATACACACATATGGACGTTTTCTTTCAGGAGATGTTGGTACACAGATCGCAACCATGGTAGCTAGTGCATGGTAAAGGCTGGCAGAATTTAATTATTTACTCGGTGCCAAACTACCGGTGTGGAATAGAGTTGTCACCCAGCTGGTATTTTACAAGCAGGCCACATATAATTTGGCTTAACCCCTTAGTGACAAGACCTTTTGACCGTGTCTTTCCCTCGGTGACAAGGGCTGTTTTCACATTTCTGGGGTGTTTGTGTTTAGCTGAAATTTTCTTCTTTCTCACATACTGTACCCACACAAATTAATATGTTATTTTTATCATCATAAGAAGGGCTTTCATTAAACACCATTATGTTCATCATATATTATAATTTGCTACAAAATAATCATAAAATATGATTGATTTATAATTTACACAAATAAAATCCTTAAAAAAGACCCCGTTCTAAATGTTGTCCCGAGTTCAGAAATATGCTTGTTTTTCTGCAGTTTTCTGCGAGTTATAGGGCAAAAACCAAAAATAGTGTTTTTTTCCTACAGTGACCTTTTGACCCCAACCCGAACCCTAAATATATCCCCAACTCTAACCATTATGCTAATCCTTTAATATATTCTAATATTGCTCCTGCAATATGGTGCCCATGATCGCTCCGTGTGGCGATCGTGGGGGTCCTAGAGCTGAAATTTCAGTGCTGCCTATTGCCCCGATATCGCGGCACTAGAGCAGTACCGTCAGAGTGGTTTTCGCAATCGTTGATTGCGGAATCTGCTCCTTCCACCACAGGACGTGTCAGGCACATCGTCGGCAACGGAGTGCCAATTGAAATGATTTAAACAGGTAGACATGACCTTTCATGTACAAAATATCTATGGGTTTTAGTCCTTTAAATTAAGGCTGTTATAGAAGTTAACATACAAGCTTTTCGAACAGGGCTTCATATAGGTAACAGGCCACTTTATTACAACTCCTATAGTTTAGATGCTAGTAATAGATGGTATCCCCCCTGCCTCCCACACCCCAGCAATAGCTGGAGCACTGCAGATGGACAATCCTGCCCTCAATAATATCTCACAGTATTTTGGGCAGAGGTATTATACAAACCTAGTGACAGCATCACACAGCCTGATATGCAAATCTTTCTCTCTGGCTTTCTCTCTCGCTCGCTCACTCTCTTCCCCTCTCTCTCTTGCTCGCTTGCTTTTTCTCTTTCTTTCTCCTTCTCTCTTGCTCGCTTTTTCTCTTTCTCTCTCCTTCTCTCTTGCTCGCTTGCTTTTTCTCTTTCTCTCTCTTGCTCTCGCTCTCTCGCTCTCTTTCTCTCTTTGTTTGCAGTTCCACTAATACAAAGTAGAGATAATTTCCCCTTGTGTCCTGTGTACACTTTATATACACTGTTTACCTGGCTACATCACTCCCCCCCCATCCCCGTAAGTGAATGCACTGTGAATGATGTACATGACTCTGTTAAGGGTTAAGTGTCCGAGAGCTACTTTGTAACTGATCTAAGGATAATTAGCTCCTTCTAAGCCAAATTTATTGTTAAATCAAGTATTCACTGCTCCCTCGGCCGGTATTAAATTTGCCCTGATGATCATCATTCTAAGTTGCTGATTCTATCTTTCCGCTAAATGAAGCTGAAGCTGTGATTTTTATTTTACTTTTTTTAAATTTGATTTCATTTGTTTATGTTTTTATATAACTCCCTTGATAATCTCCCATGTTTTTTGTCTGATATATATTTATTTCCTCTCTATTATTTTTGGTATTGCAGTTACATATCTAGAATTATTTTAGTTCACATAATGGCACAGGGTTTTTTTCTTCTGCTGCTCAGAGAGTTAAAATATTACCTGGATATATACATATATCATATTTTATTTATATCCATTGCAAAGAATAAAAAAAAAACATATTCTCTGGTGAGCTATAAATAGTTTTCTGGAAACTCTTAAGGTTGTATGATTTAATACAACTGGCTGTCAAATTGGTACACTCATCAGATTGTGTTTTTTAATCATCTTACATGTGATCTAACCACGCTGTGTGCTAGATTAGTTTATATTTTAGGTTCCCTTAATTAACATAGCGTATTATCCAGTCTTGCTAAGAGTTTTGAAAAAAAGGTCCAGACATACCTTGCTCTATGAATACATCGCACTTCTTTCCTAGATGATCCGGGTAGAATCACATATCCACTGACAATCATGGTATAGTGTTCATGGCGTCACTTGTGGATCATATGAAATGTTACTCTAGCGAGAGAGACGCCACACGGTTAAGCTGGTATTTTAAGGCTTAAGGCCAATGGTAATTTTACGGCGGCAGCAGTATGGCCAGTATTATTATTATTATTATTATTATATATATTTTTTTTATTTTTTTTTTTTGAGAAAAGGTGTCAACCCTACATATCATGCAGACCTTGAACAACGTGCGCCAGCCTCCGTTCTGAGGCCTAGCCAAGATTGAACTCGCTTGTATCTCTAACGACGCAAATTAGGTTTACTTAGAGAAATGGAAACTGTTATTTTTAACACCAGCTTAGGGTTAAAAAAAACCAACCCGTTAGTTGCCCTTTAATGTTTAATGATAAGCACACACAAGTTAAAGATGAACTGTGACTCTTCATTTCCGAGACTTTGGATTGGGCTCTTTAGAATAACATAGGCATCTTAAAGGGGCAGTGTCTGCAAGAAAGTGCCTTTCATAAAATAAAACAAATGTAAATCCAGTATGTCTGTAAACTGTCCTTTACATTAAGGTTAATAAAACCGTAACATGTAATGGCGTCACAGCCCCTCCTACCTGCGACTTGGGATGTAAATGTGCAGAGATCTATGCTAATAAATAGTAAAAGCCTGTTAGCCAGTCCCATTCCTGGTATTTGCGTTACAGACTGGTGGGATGTTGTTTGAGCATGCGCGGTATAACACGAACATTATATTCCCAGGACGGCATGCAACATCCACGTATGTTTGGGGGGGGGGGGGGGGGTGGTGCAAGGTGTACAATCCCTCCCCATTGATGACGACAACCACACAGACTTCTGGATATGGCTGCAAACCGCGTTGGTAAATGCAAATATGAAATTGGTCTGACTAGATTTTCTAAGATGATTTGAAAAGCAATTTTTTAAAAATGAAACTACAAAGCTCCACTTTGTGTCTTACTCGTCCAGCGTCCTCCTAAATTCTTAGCACTCTTGTAAAGATGGAAGGACCTATTGCCTTTAATCAAAGGATTGGAATACATTAAAGGACGACTGTCGGCAAAAAAAAGAAGTTATGTATAATTGAAATATTGCATCAAGTGTCGGCGTTTTAAATAGAATTATTTTAATGACAAGAATACAAATAAAGTACATTATTGAGCCTTCTTTGATTCTATATCTTGGGCAAGCTCATGTTGGTTCAAATGAAGGCAAACCTGACTCAAGATTCTAAACAACATGTCTGCCCTCTAATATGGTTATGTGGAGCATAAATGACTCCATAAGGTACTTTTATTAATAATCTTTTATCAAAACATTTCTATTTAAAATGCCAACACTTGATGCAATCTTTCAGTGAAACACAACTTACTCTTCCTTTTAATTGGAGGGAATATTTATGGAAATCGGGGTAAATATAATTCCTCCTAATATGCAATCTCTGATGCAAATTAATAACCACTAATCCTAGCTAATATGTTTTGCTATAGGGACCTTTCTAGTCACATGATTAGTTTGCATTGTCATCCTGGGAAGGCAACTGTCACCTCATCAATATTATAAGGTGACCCCGTGACCCCAGAAATTGACTGTTTTATATACGTTTGCAGTTCTATGGGTATTTCTGTTTTTATCATAGGCCGATGTTGACTTGTGCTTTCAAAGACCTGTAGATTTGTTGACACAAGATAAAATATTGATGGCCCATAGTACTAGTGATTTGTGGTATCTGAATCGGGAGTCATATACGCACTGGAGTGTGGCTCTCCTGGTGTGTAATCTAGATTGCTCATTATAGAAAAGAGTGTTTCCCTTTTAATGTCCAGTTTACCGGAAGATTTCCAGACATGTTTAACCCAAGCATTGTTTTTTCTAATGGCTCAGGATTCCTATTCATAGAAATCTCCAAAGACGACCTAGCACAGTGATCATCACAAGCTGGTGGGTCCATGATCTGGACCTTCACACACCATGCCAAGGACGATGAGGGGAAAAAGTATTTCTGTGTGAAACACTGCACAGGTCACTTAAAGCCTTTACAAAGAAAGGATAGAGGGATTGTGGCCCTGTAAATAAAGTCATATTCAGAATATTTGAAAACATATTCTCTAAATTTAAATTCTGATTGGTTAACTGACTTCTTTCACTATGTGCACTGACCACAGCAATACATTTTTTTTTAAACCATTTTACTTTACAGTAAAACAAAAACCTCTACGGAAATATATAAAATTGTTGGTCCTGATGTACAGAATGTCTCTGCAGCCTGTAAAATCAAGTAGATCAAATTAAACTATATTTTCCTTTTAACGTTTCAGGCTAATTTTATCTGAACTGGGAACATATTTAATTCTGACCGTTGAATTGTGGCCAGACTTCTTGGCATCTTCAGTTCAACAACAACAAAAAACCCATCACCGTTGAATTGACCCCCCCCCCCCCCCCATTTATTGCTAATCAAGGAATGGTGTATTTAAAGTAATCTAATTTAAAGCATATCTGGCCTTCCATTAGTTGGATTATTCTTAGATGCACATTCCACTAAGAGTATTTACAATCAGACTCAATTTACTGACATCACTTCAGACCACGAATCTTCTGGCGATTGGTTGCCCATCTGTGTGATGATTCAAATAATGAACATGGTGGGTGGGCCATGCCAATTTCTAACTCTTCATTTCTACATTACAAGATATCCGTAAACATTAATGAGCCAACGGAGTGGAACTTGTGTATGAATGTACATTTTAACAATAGGCTCTTGGTTATCACCTGTCCTTGGATGAGGAGTTTCAATGATTACAGCAATAATTGATCGGGATCTATCTGGGCGGACAGTCTCTCCCTGCTGCAGCAGAGAGAGACCTTCATTGCCCCATACCACTGAGAGGGGACCTAGTTAAAGGAAGATTAAACCTTGTTTAACCCTTTCTTCCTTGAAGGAAGCAAGGGTTAAACAAAACATGTCCCAGGACTTTGAAGTAAACCCGACGTGCATCTTAATAGATTCACGCGGGTTTACTATCTGCTGTGTCTCACATTACGAGACACAGCAGTTCCTGGATGTCGGCACGCGCTGGTTCTGAGCATCTTTAGCTAAAAATTTACTCTCCCAGAGTCAGGAGCTCTGGTTAATTTAGTTACATGTTTATACTGTTATGATACTATTTCTAGGCAAGGTACATATTCGCAGTCTTTTGTAACCGCTAGTGGATCCGCACCCATGTTTTTACACTGCTCTTTCTTGCCTTAATTGCAATGACCAAAGCTTTATTCATAAAAATAAACACACTCTTGGGAATACGCGGGGGAACCAATGGGAGCAAAACATTCTGGGCAATTCTGAAATGCAAATCCGCCTCACAGAGTAAATAATGTGCTCTGCAGAAAGGTTTGAAGATGTTCAAATTAGGAGAACTCCTTGTCTTGGTAAACTGTTGATGTGTACATAGGAAGCAATTATGCATTTTAATTAAGTATCAAGAAAAGGATAAACATTTATACAATGTTTACGGAGCAATAAAATGCATGAAGTACAACATTTCTTGTTCGTTTTCTGTGTCTGCTAGTCAGATGTACGGCATTCTGAACACCACTGTGCCATAGGAAATGTTCATTTGCTATCTACGACATTCAGGCAGCCATTTTGATTTACCTTCACACTTTGCAGGGAAACCAGGTTCCAGGTTCATTTTGTTTCTAGAGCTGGTAGTTACAAGACCTGATCTCTTACTGCAGGGCTTGACAAATTTAATTTAGTTTTAGGAGCCAGAAAAAAAAATTTAGGAGCCAGACAACGGCACATCACAATATCATAAACGCACGGAGACAGTCGCATACACCCACCTCACATACACAGTCAGTTCCATTCACACATACACACACAGCCAGTTCCATTCACTCATACATACACGGCCAGTTCCATTCACTCATACATACACAGCCAGTTCCATTCACACATACATACACAGCCAGTTCCATTCACACATACATACACAGCCAGTTCCATTCACACATACATACACAGCCAGTTCCATTCACTCATACATACACAGCCAGTTCCATTCACTCATACATACACAGCCAGTTCCATTCACACATACATACACAGCCAGTTCCATTCACACATACATACACAGCCAGTTCCATTCACACATACATACACAGCCAGTTCCATTCACACATACATACACAGCCAGTTCCATTCACACATACATACACAGCCAGTTCCATTCACACATACATACACAGCCAGTTCCATTCACACATACATACACAGCCAGTTCCATTCACTCATACATACACAGCCAGTTCCATTCACACATACATACACAGCCAGTTCCATTCACACATACATACATAGCCAGTTACATTCACTCATACATACACAGCCAGTTACATTCACTCATACATACATACACAGCCAGTTACATTCACTCATACATACATACACAGCCAGTTACATTCACTCATACATACATACACAGCCAGTTACATTCACTCATACATACACACAGACCAAAGAACAAAAATGGTATTTCTTACGGTGTCCTCCCTCCCTTCTGCTTACCTCATTGCAGGGGAGGGGGACATTTATGCTGGAGCCCGATCTTCTTTTGGTTCCTGCTAAGTGCCGTGTTGTCACGTGACAATCGGCACTACAACGTGTTGCGCGAGGGGGCGGAGCTTACAGTCTGTGTGATCCGCACAGACTTTTTCCCCTCGCGCTGAAAGTGAAACGGATGGCAGCCTGCAAGGGCACTCTGTGACAAACAGCACCCGGGCGCCAGGTCTGATTTCCTGGTCGCCATGGCGACCTGGCGCCCAGGGTTTGTCGAGCCCTGTCTTACTGTTAAAGGGACAGTCTAGTCCCCAAACTCACATTGGTGCAAGTTGAAGACTATTGCTTGAATAGTGTACAGGCTTTTTTCCCCCCAGTGTGATTTGATCCAGGCATTCTGTGTTTTTAGTATTTGATTCAAGCCTGCTCCCAGTGATTACTCTGCATTTTTACTGCAGGTGCTGCAGCACTAGTTATGAAGACACTGAGCTTAAAGTTTTGTTTCATTTAGTCACTGCCTATGCTTCTGGAATAGAATATATTGTGTGGACTGTAATAGATTTGCTCTAGTACACAGTAGGATCTCTTAACAGTGCAACATATCGTCTGATGGCTTCATTAGAGAAACAGGCTATTCCATTTATTTGAATGAAATTATTCTCATTGGTACCTGCAAAAACAAAAGGGAAAAAAAGGAAATTGACTTTTACACAGATAGTGTGGGCAGTTCTGGTTTCTTGCAAACTGATGTAATTTCACAATATCTTCTAGCTGTAAATATTTTATATTTCAATGCAAAACATTCAGTTTAAAATACATTAATGTGAATTAACATTTGGAACATGCATTTTGGGCACCAGACAGTCCCTTTTAAGTGTTATTTTGTATTTCTTTTTAGGCAGTGTTTTTCTGACATTCAGAGACATAGTATGTTTCGGATGAAAGGACAAACACACAGGCATATATTCCTTAATTACACAGAGCTTGACAAATTTCTGTGCAGTTTAGGAGCCAGACAGGCCAATTCAGGAGCCAGGGAAATTGAACTTTCATAGAGTTCTATGTAAAACAATCAAAAAAAGTTTAGGATAATTGTAACCATGAACAAACTTATCGTTCTCAAAAACTTTCATTGTAAAATTTGGGAACCTTGGGTAATCTATTACCCCAGACAGACATCCACTTAATTTTAACCATTGCCCGTTTCACTAATATCATCTTACTAATGTGTAGCTATGTATTTAATACAACTACAGTATGTATATTTTATACCCCTTTTTAATGTTCTCCCCTTATTCATTTCTGTACCACTTTGTATGTTTCTGTTTGTCTTAAAAAATACATACAAAAGAATCATATTAAAAAAAAAAAAAAAAAAATCCATTTGGGCCTTAATCCAAAGCATTTTAGGTATGTTACTTGATGATAAAACAGTATTCTCCTGGAAGATCTCAATGTTTCTATTCTTCACTGTATCATCTGAGTTTAAAACGTATGACATCACTGTTCTATTCCCACTGCCTCTTTTTTTTTTTTTTTTATAGAAAATTTGGCCTTATAAAATGTGTGTGTGTGTGTGTGTGTGTAATTATATATATATATATATATATATATATATATATATATATATATATATATATATACACACACACACACACCTGTGCAATAATACAACATATATGGATATGTATAGTTTTATTATTGCACAGGTTTGCTCAGGATGGTAGATTCTATAGATCACTAGTTCCCATGTCCATCCTCAAGGCCCACCCAATAGTCCCGGATTAAGGGATTACCCAGTTGTGTCTAAGGAAAAAAAAAAACACCTTTTGATACAGCTGGGTAATCCCTAAATCCTTGACTGTTGGGTGGGCCTTGAGGACTGGGTTTGGGCGCACTGCTATCCATGACAACATTGGAAACGGTAGAGGGATTTTGCTCCTCTCACCTGACTCTCAGTGGCCAGGGCAGCACCACTCCTCGTTTCTGAGGTGTGTAGGCCGGGCAGCCATCCTCCAGCTCTAGCTGGGATCAATTGAGGATCGGATAAAAAAGCCCTGAGGTCATATATGCTGCACATTTCGACCTGCTGCTTCTTTTTCACCTCCATTCAGTTCTTTCTTTCCTTGCTCTGCCTTACTCTAAACCATGCCTAGATGCCTATATATTTGCTCATGGCCTTTCAAATATAGCCACTTCTCCCCTGGGTAACAGACTCAACAGAGGTTTCACAGGTGACTTAACCTGTCTGTGTGAAACCTAGAACAATGGACACCAGGAGCGTCTGCACTCTGTACCCTTAGTCTTTCTTCATTAAAAATAAATAAATTAAGTAGTATTTATCATTATCATTCTCATTTATCCCCCCCAGCTGTAGTTAGGGTTGCCACCTTTTCTTCAAAAAAAATACCGGCCTTGGTACTGTCTCCATAGACTTAACATTGGCATGATGACAATTTTTTACCGGCCAGGTGGCAACCCTAGCTGTAGTACAGCTTCAGCAAACTACTTTGTAGAGCCAACTATGGACAAGGCCTGGTGCTTTATTAAGGACAACAATTATTATTATTTTTTAATGGATTATATGAGGCCAGTGCAGGTTCGAGAAGTTCTAGAAGACGCCCCAGGATCTTTACCTTCCTTGTCTTCTAAACCGTGTTTGGTTGAAGAGTGTTGATTTTGCTCCTCTCTGTTAAAAATACATTAACGTCCAAGGTACACAAATGAGCTGTGTGGAGTAAAACAGTAACTTGGCCTCTCTCAAGTGTAAAGAGCATATTACATTGTACTTACTGATTCCTCAAAATAACTCTCCAGAAAGATCACATGATTCAACTGTATATTTCAAGATTTCGGTACATTTTACCTGGTACTACACTGCTGCCAGGCACTACCTTTAAAAAAAATAAAACCATATATTTCTTTTTATTATATATATATTTTTACATTTTTTTATTATTGTTTTTTATTTAAATACGGTACCCAAATGATCAGTGTGCTCTTTCCAGCCATTGCTAGAGGACATACTTTTAAATCGTTGCCCCTCTAATTTAAGACTAATATCAGGAAGTATTACTTTACTGAGAGGGTAGTGGATGTATGGAATAGCCTGCCAGCAGAAGTGGTAGAGGTAAACACAGTCAAGGATTTTAAGCATGCGTGGGATAGACACAAGGCTATCCTAGCTTTAAGACCGGGAACGGGGAACTAATAAAAGTACTCAAAAAAAAAAATTTGGGCAGATTAGATGGAACGAATGGTTCTTATCTGCCGACACATTCTATGTTTCTATGTTTCTATTGCACTGCATAGTTTTAGCAAAAAAATCTATTAATAATGCATCAGATATTTTTAGATGTTGCTGGTTTAATGCATCCAGTTTTTTTTGCCAGCTTCAGCCAGCATTTCATGTTTCCTGGAAGAATATTGTACTTTTGAGCTTTTCTGGGTGGATGTGTTTCACTCTCCAGAGCAAGTGATCTCATGCACTGTGAAATAATGTCCATGATAAGGAATAACTTAATGTGTCGGGCCAGTTATGATGCTGAAGCTTTGGGAGTTCGGACAATATTATTTTCATTGGGTGATTATGATGGAAGCTATGGTATTTATTTTAGAAAGTACAGGGGCCAAACAAAAACCCACCTGTTGTACCTTAGTGATATAGAGCTTTAGGATTCAGGGATTACACAGCTGTGTTTAAATAACAATATGTATAATGCCTAGAATGGTTCCCTAATGATTATGGAACCACACCAGGTGTTACCCAGCTGTGTTTAAATAACAATATGTATAACGCCTAGAATGGTTCCCTAATGATTATGGAACCACACCAGGTGTTACCCAGCTGTGTTTAAATAACAATATGTATAACGCCTAGAATGGTTCCCTAATGATTATGGAACCACACCAGGTGTTACCCAGCTGTGTTTAAATAACAATATGTATAACGCCTAGAATGGTTCCCTAATGATTATGGAACCACACCAGGTGTTACCCAGCTGTGTTTACATAACAATATGTATAACGCCTAGAATGGTTCCCTAATGATTATGGAACCACACCAGGTGTTACCCAGCTGTGTTTAAATAATATGTATAATGCCTAGAATGGTTCCCTAATGATTATGGAACCACACCAGGTGTTACCCAGCTGTGTTTAAGTAAGAATATCTATAACTCCTAAATCATGGACCGCTGCGGGTCCTTGAGGACAGGTTTAAGAAGCACTGATATAGAGCACATACCAATGCCACAGAGGACAGCCCCAGATTTGAGGCTCTCTCCCACTTTTTGGTAATCCCATTTTTACAATGGCCATTAATGTGTTAAAAGGAATTGACAAAGAAAGCGAAAAATACACATTTATACACCAACAGAGGCTGGAAAATAGGGGTTGCAGCAGCAGGTGTAATACATCTGAGGCCGTCCTTATAAGGGGGTCGAGGACGACACTCTGTTCAGTATCACTGCCATAGTCCAGCATAATTGGCCTAGTTATGGAGGCCCAGAAATAGTTTCTGCTCCATTCCTTACTGGTCTGGTACCGCCTGTGCACTACATATTTGCTGATTTGAGGACATTTTTTTTCTCCCTTTTAATTTTTCTCCAAATGAACTGCTGTATCTTTATTCCCTGCCAGTCATGCTGCATTTAAGGGATATTTGCACTGGTGGTGTCCTGCCCGGTGCCTGCATTCGGAAAGACATGGAAGAAAGCATTGTTTGGTGATACTCTCTTGCTGGCGACCTATTTTATTTTTTGTCTTGCCCACCGCACCAACACTGCAATTTTATTTAAAACCTATTCTTTCGTACTCTAGACCAGTGATGGCAACGTGTTGTAGCCTGAGTGGCCATTGTTTTGCAGAATGCCAAGTTACAGATCTCAAAGTGCCATTTTCCTGAGATTACGCTTCCTCTTGCCATTTCCATTTCTGACTCTGCTCATTTTATTTTCTGTTCTGTTATTATTCCCTTTCATTTTGTTGCCACGTCTGTGAACCCCACCCCCGTGTGCTCTCCATACCTCCATGTATGATGGTGACAAGGCACTCAGATGCCAATAGGGTTGCCACTTTTTAAAAAAAAATAAAAATACCAGCCTAGCCATTTTTTTTTACCGGCCTGCTGAAAAAATACAGGCCAGCTGGCAACCCTAGATGCCAAGTGCCACCTCAGAGGCTCCTGAGTGCCACAGATGGCACATGTGCCATAGGTTCGCCAACACTGCTCTAGACTCACCACTGTTTCTGGCCTTTGTTGCATGCCGCCTGCTGGCCAGGTAAAACATGCTGCAGTTCGGGGGTGCAGTAAGGATTAGTTCAAGATTTGCCAGAGCATGTCTCGCAGTCTGGAATCTGCCATTGTGATTGTAACATTAGGCTGGATTGGGCTAATCTTTGTCATAAATCATTCATGTAAACCTAGAGATCACAGTGGGGGTGGGAATGCACAAATCCAACTTGCATTAGCCTCTTAATGACAAAAATAATGGTTTTCTCTTGCTGAGAAAAGAGAAAAAACACTTACCCAGTGTTTTTTTTTTTTTTTAAATGATAAAGTACATTGTTTACTATTTTTTTCTTGTCATTTTTTTCTATCCCCCTTGAAACTTTATATTTTAAGGAAAATAAATCTTTTAAGGATAATGTCTCCAGCATTGGAAGCCAAATTAATGAAGATTAGTATCTTATTATAACTAGTGTGTATGTCTTTTTTATGATAAGTCTTGGAGCACTAGTGAAAAAAATGATAAACTCTCATATGTTAATACTGTCTGTCTGATTTACAGCTAGATGAGTCATTAAAAATACAATTAATAATCGCGGACAGAACCAGTTATGCAAGATATGTTTTTAAAGAAGATTGCTTGGTGTATAGTAAACAAAACCCAAACCATTTTAACCAATTCTATACTAGTTCATGCACTTAAATGAACTCCTTTCTTTTATTTAATAAAAAGCTTAGTGTTCCTTTTAATATATATATTATTGTCTATAGAAAGCAGAATATACAATGTTGAGTTAGTTTGATGAGACTTGGGCAAGTTCAATAACTTTTACAAAAAAAATGTTTGGACGTAGTTTATATAAAATGTATATCATTTAATGTAAAGGTAATTTGGTTTAAAGGATGGTTCCAGTCGAAATGAAAAAATGTCTGGGGAAAAGAGAGATGCTGGCATTTTAAACATAAATATTTATTTATTTGATCCAGGTTTGTTTTTTTTTTTTTGCACTACTTAACTTAAAAAAAATATATCTTTTGCAACTTTATTTTTCTTTGACAATTGATCCTTTCACCATGACTTCTCCTGCTCCGTGTAAAATATGTGCAACCCCTGGGAGTTTACCAGAGAGCTCTGATATGGATTAATGGGAATGTACACTGCACATGTGCAGGATGTCTGATGTCACACAAATATCCCAATCACTGCTGTAAAAAAAAAAAATGAATAAAAATGATTTCTGCAAAATGAAATATTTAACCAAACAGATCCTCTGGCAGTGTAAACAAGAGTACTATAGCAGGAAACTTAGCAAAAATGCCAAACCCCCCTCCCCTATATTCAGCAAGTTATACACTACCAGATGTCACAGACTTGGTTTGATGCCTGCAGTGTCCTAAGCCATTCTCTATAACCTGGCGGTATGCATAATTAAAAATAATTTGCGTTACATAAGATATAGTTTTTAATCCGTCTCCATACTGCAGTGGGAATTAAATAAATAAATAAAAGCTACTAATTTTTATTTTGAATCAGTTTCAACGCCTCATGGTTTAATTGGTGTCTCTAGTGTTCTTGTTTGTGCTTGATGCCACAATTAGTGCTCACTAATCTTTTGTTTCTCAGTATCTTTCCAAAATAGTCTTTAAGAAGGCAGCTAGTTTTTAAGTAGGGGAGGGGAATGGATCAGCAAACAAAGGGGTATATTCAATAAATGGTGAATTAATTTTCAACTCTTTAATTCCTGATGAAAAACAAACCTCTGGAAAAACAACTGAGCTGCTGCTGGATTCCCATATTCACCAAATATTCCCCAATAATGGGAGCTGTAGTCGGTGAGCAGCTGGAGGGCAACAGTTTAACACCCCAGTGATCTGAGGTCTGTACACCTTTTCTATGGCAAGCTTCGTGCCCATTCGAGACTGCACATGCTGCTGCATGACTTGAATAAGGATATGCAAATCTGCTTATTGGAATGGCTTGTTTTGATATCATCTGGGCTGTATTTATGGGAGGGAAAGGAGGAGGCGAGGGTTACGAAGCAGATTGACACAAAGTATTACAGGTTCTATCTCGCCTTTTCTGCTCTATCATTTAGTTGACCAAAAGTTGTCAAGTCTGTGGAGAAATTTGCTTTTAAGAAGTTCGATGGTATAATTATAACATAACTTGGGGTTACTTGCACACTGCCGAAGGAAACAATCCAATGGCTGGATAAACCTAAATTATACACTCGCCTTTCAACAGTAATGCTGTTTAATATAATACTGTATGAAACAAGTTCTCCTACAATTTATCATGTTAAATAAAAAGTCATAATCCTTTTTCAGTTTTATTTTTTATTTTTGTCAGATTTTTTATTTACTTTTGTCAGGTCTCAAAACTACACACATTAAATAAAGACACAAATAGAAATAAGAATATTTATTGATGGCAATAAAAAAAGAAAATGCTAATTTAAAGGAACACTATACTGTTAATCTCTAGACGTGTCTAATTTCCCCATTGAGTCAATTCTGGTTTGTGTAAAAGTTGTGCATAAGCAAAGCCATCAAATGAGATCAAGCTGTAGTTTTTGTTAGTGAAAGCAGACACACTGTTAGCAGCCCCCCAAAAAAGTACTAGTAATCAATTTACCATCCTTGGGAAGAAGTTTTATTTTGTTTTCCTAATAGACTAGGAACAGCATAACTATAGTGAAGTGGTGTGGGGCAACACAATGATATATCTTGGTGCCCCTTGAGGAGTGACAGAAGAGCACAGATAGAGCTATGCTGTCACGTGATTCTTCATTAGCTTGCATCAATACCAATGAGCATTTCTGCATGTAAATAACAAAAATGTTATAACCACCAAAATGAAAAATAGTAAAATATATGTATTGACAGCAGAGCAATCCAGACTGAGTTGCAGAAAACTAAGCAAAATATGTGGCTAAACCCAATAACTTGCCATAGAATGGGCACTAAGTTGACAGCAAGCTCCTAAGATTTCCTGAGTTCAGTTATGTGACTAAGCAGATTTCGATTTCTTTATATTCTCCCAAGGGTTAAAAAAAAAAAAAAAAAAAAAAAGAAAAAAAATGCCCTCCTGGTCTGGAGTTAACCTGATGTGTATCTTAATAGATAAACACTGGTATACTCTGTACTGTGTCTCACAGCTGAGACACAGCAGGTGTGGAGGCTGGCATGCGTGCGCAGCCAATCAGAGTGGGAGCTTGTGCCTCTCATCTTATTGGGCTATGCAGAATGTGGAGTTCTCAGCCCCTTGTTTTTGCTTGGGACCAGCAGAGGGGACCTAATTAAGGTGCAAAAACGAGGGTGCCTTTTGTGCTACCATAGCAAGTCCGTCGCTGACCAGACCGGACTGCTTCCCATGGAAGTATAGCAAAAGTACACGCCAGTTTATCCTCACACTAGAGACAACTAACGTTTCACGTAAAGTTTAATTTCCTCAAACTTGGACAATATAATCTAACGTATAGTGTTGTGCCTTTCCTTAACACACATAATAAATGTTTGCCATGGTTGCCTATTCTATCCATTCTAGTTGTTTGTTTCTGAGGATGAGACAATTAAGCCTTTTTTCCCCCCATATAATCCCGTAAGACTGTGGGTCTGTTCACTAAACAGTGAACTATAATGAATTGACAAGATAATAGCACAAATCGGATATTAATACCCGAGTTGGAGAGCTAGATAAGGTTGACAGTCAAATCATGCCTGTCTAGTCTGCCCATAGAGAAATTACGACTGTTAGAGCATTATGGGTGATGTAGTTCACAACATCTGGAGTGAACAAGGTTGTCCACCCTTGGAATAGACCACCTTGCCATTTCTTATTTCATAGACCAATTCAGGAAGTCATCACTAGTGTGACAGCATCACAATCAAACCGTCTCTGTTGCAGATAATACACAATCTCCTCACATTCAGCGTATATGCTTGGTGAACGGACGCTGGGAAGTACAGCTGTCTTCGGGACATTTTCTAGAATGAGAATTCACCATGTGTAAGCAAGATAATGCTGTGCGGTAATCAGCTGTCCTTTCAAAAGAGTGGATTGGAATGGAACTTAGTCAACATTAATGGACCAGTAACCGAAATATTAATGGACCAGTAACCGAAATATTAATGGACCAGTAACCGAAATATTAATGGACCAGTAACCGAAATATTAATGGACCAGTAACCGAAATATTAATGGACCAGTAACCGAAATATTAAAGGACCAGTAACCAAAATATTAATGTATATATAGATATATATTTTATTTTTAATTTTTATGAACATATGTTCTTCCCTTCCAAGAGAAACCAAACCATAAAGAGGTGCACTGTCGCCTGGATCTGTGTAATACACCCTGAGGTTTAGGTACTGAACTGGGTACCTAAACCTTATATGTGAGCTACACTATGTTGTAGCATACATTGATTTGTGCTCACATATTTGATTGCTGCTTCAGTGAGGACTTGGCTTTGTTGCGAAATTTATTCTGTAATAAAGTGAAAACAATTTTATGTTCAGCTACTTGTAGCAGCTTGCTATTGATAATCCAGTATCTAACCTGAAAGGATGCAAAGAGAGATGCTCTTATTTTCAAGTACTTATTTTATGTACCTTTGGAAGGATGAAGGTCTGAGTTGACTCCATGGCAAATTGCAGTTGCAAAGCTAATACATATTTCTGTTTTTTATTCTGCTCCTGCTGGTAAACCCTACTAATGTACGTGGTTCTGACAAATAAAGAGTTATCCAATTCCTTCTAGATTTTATTGGGGACGGATGGAAAATAGTAAGATTATTGATGCTGGTGAGATGGCTCAATGGGCTAATGCACCATGCGTAGAATCTGTTCGACCCCTAGGGATGCAGAGTAAAATCAGCCCTTCATCCTCCAGAGGCTGATAACAGAAATAGCATTAAATAGATTTATATTATTCTAGATTGCCGTGGTCATGCTGTCTCAAGGTCATTTACACGTTAGGTTAATATTTTATTGAGCCCCATATTCAATACTTGAATGTAAAATAAGATTACTAGCAATGACTAGGTCTATTTGGTGGTTTCGGATATCTAGCTCTCTCTTGAAGGTGTGGCTCAATCGAGGCATACAAAGACAGAGCAGTTCAGTTAAACCTCTCATTTTTTTTCTGGATAGCTGTCTTGTGTTCTGGAGGAGCATGTGACAGGGATACAGTGAGGATTCCGAAATGAAGGAGAAAATAACTGCGATTGAAATGCATGCCAAAAAATACTGAGGAAAAACAGGAAAAACAAGATCTCTTTTGTTTCATGGTCTGCTCTCGCTAATTTTTTCCTTTTTTTATCAGTAACTATCATGTATCGGAGCCTTATTCCCCTTCTAACGCAGCACTTTAAATATATATATATATAATGTGTGCAGGCTACATACCTAATGCAAGGCAGGCTATATGCTACCTATATAATATCGGATCTTGTGATCTGGAAACAGACAGGACTGTCCTGAACACAATGGCAGCTTTAATATTCAATGCTGAATGGGTTCCAGATCCCCCTGCCTGCACTGAAGGGGAGCAGTCACATGTGCTGTTTGGAGAGAGAGAGAGAGAGAAATAAGACTTTGATCCAAGACTCTTAAGTCAGGCGTTTGTAGTAGCAGAGGGAATTAATTAAAAGCTGGCCCTTTTATGCATGTTTCAGTTTGCTGATGGAATAGAATTATTTCATATGCTTTGTTGGACTCTTTCCTCGCCTAAGACTGTAAAGTACATTTTTGGTCAAACTATATGACTTTGTGACCATAGGGTTTGCAGTGTCTGTCTTTTAAAGAGCCAGTGATCAGTAAACAAATTAAAATGTGCCGTATGTATATATTTGTATTGAATTTTATATACCTGCAATCAGTATCCAATTAATGAAAGCATTGGATTTCATATAATACATATTGAACAGCATACATCTTCATGGAGACTAATCGTTATATCCTGTAGTAGGAATATTGGCAACCCTATGTCAATAGTATGTATCCATTTGATTTTCTTCCTCACGGCAGACATTTACACTGATGTCTCCTACAAATACTTCATCTGAGTTTCTGGCCAGAAGATGTAGAATTTAATCCAGGAGCCAGCAGCATGCATTCTTATGCTCAGATATAGATAATAAAGTACTTTTTTTTTTTAAATTCCTCCTCCAACTTACTTTAGAGATCTGTATTGTTTTATTTCTTGGTAAGATTTAAAGGGACAGTTCCAGTTAGTGGTCAACATATAATAATTTTAGATCAGTGCTATGTCATGTAAGGTAAAGAAACAGATCTGTCTAATCAGTTTTTAAGCTTTCTGTCTCCTACAAACTGCAAATAAAGTGTAATACTTATTGCTTTTATCCATAGTCCTGCCTATATCCCCAGGCTTTCCTTCTGGTGTTAAATTACAATAAACAAGCTGACTGGAACCACATTCTCTCACTGCTTTCAAGCACTTGAAATGGCAAAGAGGCTGATCCCACAGTAATGGAAACTTGTTTCTTTAACGTCAAAATAAGTGCATCTCACATGTATTAAAACATATACTTTTGTATATGTTTTAATACATGTGAGATGCACTTATTTTTAAAATAAGCTTTAAACACAGCTTAATGAAATTAATACACTACAAAAAAAATCCTTGCCATGTTATTCTATAAAAGTCTCACATTGTTTGTTCAGGTTGACTGTCCCTTACCCAGAAATCCGTTATCCAAAATGGTCAGTTATCCAAATGTTTTTTTTTTTATTTTGACACAGGTTGTAGATTCCACACTCACCTGTCAGAATACAAGCGCACAACAGTTTATTCAGTGCCCAGCCCCCTTAAGCTGTGATATAGCCTTTCCATGCATGTTCAGCTACCCTCTATTAGTAATTATAGTGATTAAATTACAGATTTGTATTATCAATTTAGACAATATTTTCTACATTATACTTTATCACCATTCAATGTCCAGTCAGGAAGAGACCAGGTGCATGCTGGGAATGGTATTGCATTCAAGTGAAAATGTATTCAAAGATCTTGGGGAAAACTAAAATTTAAAGGGCCGGTATCACCTAAACATTGTTTTTACTGTGCATGTAGAGAATACAAAATGATTGAAAGTGAGCTCTACGATGCACAATTGCAAGTAAATGCCTAAAATAGGAGAAAAGTGTGTTTTTAAATGTGTCTGTGGAGTTTATGACATCACCTGTGGCCTGGTATGCAAATGAACTGCTTTTCATTGGAAATGTGTAATTTGCATACCGTTAGAGTTGCCACCTGGCCGGTATTTTTACCGGCAGGCAGGCAAAGAATTGGCATCAGGCCAATGTTAAGTCTATGGAGACAGTGCCAAGGCCGGTATTTTTCTGAATAAAAGGTGGCAACCCTACATACCGTGCCACAGGCGATGTCAAAAACTGGAGACCCCCACAGACACATTTGGCTTGCATTTTGCTAACAACGTATGACCCTTTTCAATCCTTTTTTTATTCTTTACATTTACAGTAATTATTTTTTTTTTTGGTGCGTTGTAAAGTCTGCTAAATTTTATAGACACATTCAGTCTACATTCGTTTTAGACATTACTAGGAACTTTGCTGCTGTTGTAGAGTGGCAACATTTTGACACAAGGTTTTGAACGGCTAGCCATTGTGTCCTTTTTCTTATAACATGTAACCAGCATTCCTCATCCAATGTGAAGAATGTGTGGAATTTCTCATCAGAAACACATGGTGTCCACTCTGCCTCGAGGAAGGAGCTTTTAGAATGTGTCCGATGTGAGGAAGGAGCCCGTGGAAACTTGTGTACTGGCTCTTGCAGTCTCTATGTCAGGTGCAGCCAGCTGCTTCAGTTTAACTGACTTTACAAGCCACAAAGAAAATACAAAAAAGATTCCCAAACCCACAGTTGCACAGCCTGTGAGTCACCCAGATGAATCACACATGCTTGCTGATGATTTGATGATCCGTTTGGGTGTTTTTACTTCTGTGCTTCCCACAGATGTAGCCAGAGTATGCGCTGGTGAGTTCAGAGCCCTGTTACAAGCTATGAACGCCTGGGTAAAGACTGCTACCTCACTGTGCAGACTCGGAAATATACTTACAAAACCAAAATATCGCCAGCTGAACATCCAGGGTTGAAGCAAGCAAGACAATGCAAGTCCGTATGACATATAAAAGTACAAAGTAGTTATTTATTAAAGTCCTTGTTTGACGCGTTTCGCACCTACTGGTGCTTTGTCAAAACCTGAAATATACTTCTTTAAACGGACTGTGTCCGCACAATAAAAACTGTATTAAAAGGGATTGCATCACCTACACATTGTTTTCAAAAATTGCCAGAATTAGAGTAAAAATGTGTTTTTAATTGTGTCTGTGGAGTTTCCAGTGTATGACTTTATCTGTGGTTTAATAGGAAAATGACCCATTTCCCATTGGAAAGTCGTTAATTGCAAATCTGCCACAGGTAATGACATAAACCGTGGTGTGGCTATCACTTTTACCGCCCAGGGCGGTCCCCAAATATGCTGCCTGCTCTTGTTTTTGTGTTCTTTGCCCTCGATCACAAACAAGGCATGAAGTGGCAGAGACCCAATGTTCCCTTGCCGAAAACTCGCAACACCTCGTGATGTCACTTGTGCTACATTTTCCCTGTTTGAATGAGGCCACTCAAAGTGACCTCATCTGACAGATGGGATCCTTCTGCAGATATCTGCAGTGGGATCCAAAGCACAGCTCATCGCGGGGGACTGCTATGAGCAAAGCCCTCCCCCCTCGCTACCAGACACATTTAAAACACATTTTTCACCAAACACAATGTTGGCATTTCTGACCAATTTTTTATTCTCTCCATTCTCCGTAAAAACATGGTTTAGGTGATAGAGTCCCTTTTTAAATGTAACGCGGAGCACATATCAACAACATACAAAAATCTCTTTCCAAATCATCTTATAAAACCAATAATCACTCATTTCATATATGCATTTACCAACGCGGTTTGCAGCCATATCCGGAAGTCTGGTTGTCAACACCAGTAGGCAGGTGTTGTACACCTTGCACCCCCCCCCCCCCCCAAACATAGTACATCCCAACTCCTGGAAACAATATCTAAGGGACGACTTCTGTCACCTGCACATGCGCATACCCTCTGTGCACATTGCTGATGGCATGGGAAGATATTGCCCCATGTGAAACCTCTCCATGTACAAACAATCTCCTAGCGGTCTGCAATGCAACTAGCAAGAACAGGACTGGCTTACCCACTCTGTGATTGGATGGGATGCTCTTCTTCGGACAAGCATAATAAGCTGCACATTAACATCGGGAAGTTGACCTTGAAACAAACATTTGTATTCGAGGTGAAGGATTATAAATAAAACCTATATAAGCTCTGGAAATACTTTCTTAGTACTTGAAACAGGTTTAAAATATAGCAATAACCCCTGCATTCATGTTGTATTAATAATGTGCAATCTGTGGGGCGGAGATCGAAGGCGACAGGTCCACGCCAAGGCTAGATTCCATTCATGAAGAATGTAAAAGGCATTAGTTTTAAGACAAAATAAGCACTTACTCTGCAATTGCAGTTATTTTCCCACTGCATGAAGACCTCTGAAACACCGATATCCTGGAGAACGACGTCCTGGAGATTAGATGTCAGGGGGGACATGAAGCTTCCTGTTTATTGAATGAGGAGAACAAGGCAGTAGGCTGATACAGCACTGTGCTGTATCGTTTATGGGCAGTGTTTCCCTCCCCCATAATTTAGTAAATTATCTCCCCAACCCGTATGATCTTTGGAATATTCTTTTTATGTAAACCCATAACTAACATTCTTTAATGATTATTGAACATTGATTCCAAACTACGCAATTGGGCCAAATACAGAATGTTATCACGGAAAAGAATGACCTCATTTATAAAATTTACTGCTGCCATCATGAGGGAGAAGTGACCTCAGTTAGAACATTTATTGCTGCCATCCTGAGGGAGAAGCGACATCATTTGGAACATTTATTGCTGCCATCCTGAGGGAGAAGCGACATCATTTAGAACATTTATTGCTGCCATCCTGAGGGAGAAGCGACATCATTTAGAACATTTATTGCTGCCATTCTGAGGGAGAAGCGACATCATTTAGAACATTTATTGCTGCCATTCTGAGGGAGAAGCGACCTCATTTAGAACATTAATGTTCTACTGGCGGCATACGTGCCAATCGTGGCCTTTTACATTGGCATAAAAAGAACTGGGTTACCTGTCAACCTAATCTTCCGCATTGTATGCACCCCCCACTTAATTTTGAAAATACAGGTGTCCCCTGCAACCAATCAGGTGCTTTTCTCATTTGTCCTTGATTGAAAGTTCCCCATTTTTGGTTGAAACAATCAGAGTAATCCTGATTCTCTGTATTCTCTGTCACTGCAGGATCCTTGAGGGACATTTGTCGTCTGGATCCGCCTGCATGCACCCTATTTAGAAGAGACACGCCATGTTTAAAGTAAATGTTGCACTTAAACTATACCCATTTGAAAATAACTTAATAAGTATTTAACCAAGGGACACTGAGCTATTCTTTTCTTTTTAAGTACGTCCTGGGGATTTTACTCCTATTTATTGATGCTCAATGATGTGGCAAGCCCTGCCTAGTGTTGAACCTGCAACCGTGAGGTTTGACCACATTAAACAGTTGGTGCCTTGGCTCCTTGAAGTATTTTCTAAAAAGTTTTTTTTTTTTCCAAAGTTCATTGGTTGGCATTTTAGGAAATAAATACCTAATTCCATATATTCTTTACTTTGCTCTTATAATTTAATTACAGGTATCGGGTAATTTGTAGCCCCAACATTATATGTTCTACGTGGTGTGGTTATGGGTTATGGGTCATGTGCATGCATTCTCCTAGAACGCAAAGTTATGCCACGGGCAGTGATATAATTTCTTTTTAAATAGTTACCCCTGCTTTATATGCCACCATCTTTAAATTGGACGGCAGTGCATTGCTGCCTTTTAAACAATGGGATCTTCAGAATGTACACGTGTTACTTTTCCAGACTAAAAAGAAACTGTGTACAGTAACATGTTCAAAATAGGCCACATTGAACAATCCAATATTCAGATCCCACTCAGTCATGCACAGCAAGTATTGCTAATTAAAGCCAGAGATGATGATGTGCTCTGTAGCACAGCAGACTGTGCATGTTGGGGAAGATGCACAAAGAAGCAGATCAAACTAGCAGAAAATCTATAGTCCATTATTTCGCCATCCTAAATTGTTTGCAAATAGAATCTGATTGCATCCATTTTCTAGTGCACAGAGCCGCAATGAAGTGGTGGAAAATACCGAGCTACATTTTAAAATGCTGCCGCAGAAGCTAAACAATGCTTCTGTTTATCTGTGCATTAAATAACTTTTGTTATTTAGAAGGAATAATTTCATTTTTCTCCATAGTGTCCATAGATTATCATTCCCTATAGGTTTTGTGTTGTTCTTTTTGAACCTTGCTATATTCTTATAAATACCAAAGGAAAATCTTGTGTGCGGCAAAGTTCTCCCGCTAACTCCCTGAGGAAGTTATGGTTGACGCCAAAGTTCTCCCACCAAATGTAGCACAGCGTGATTTTACTAATTGAACATGACCTTTTACTCCTTAATTGGCGTAAAAAAAATCAAACCTGTATATCCAAAGTGGCATTTTTTTAAATTATAGACAATCGTGGTTCTAAGGATGCGGTCACCAAAGATGTATTATCACTACAATATCTAAATATGGTGTTTTGTTATCTCCGTATTTGGTTTTCCTAAGCACAAAGGTTAATTTTAGTGACTATTGAATTCCTTTTTTTTTGACATTACAAATGTCCACATGTTGTTTATAAGTGTATGAATTTGCTAATCGTTTAGTGATTTTATTATATAAAACTGTTACACTATATATATATTCCTCCTGTGCCCTCTTTTTTTCCCACCACTTTGTGCACCTGGGTCTCTGAGACATCTAGCCTTTTTAAATTATTATTTATTTATTTTACACCTTTAGGTTCTTTCCATGTTTGCATCTGTGCCCCCCCCCCCCCCCCCCCACTAATGACAGACTGAGTAATAAATATATTAACTCAATTGGCTTGACTAATCCCGATACATTTTGAAGTAGTGACTAATGCTGATGTACATTTTGAGTTCGTCTGACTAATACCAGTATGACTTCACGGATTACTTTTGCTAGTAAAGGGCACTCACAAATTCACAATCCATCACTATGTGTTTTGAGTCTAAAAGGCTTAATGTTGTGCAGTAGTTTCTAAGATACTCTCACCACTCCTGGTTTGATAAAAAAAAGGCCTGTTTTTCTTAAAAAAAAAATTGGAATATTTGTTCTTTGAGATTTCTCTTGTTTTCAGATTCGGTACAAAGGTATTGTGTAATAATGATACATTTTATTTGTAAAATGCACCTTTTCTATAAATGCGTTCTATATAAATCTATATTAAATGTTTAAATTGGATCAACTGTAGGCATTTTAAATAGAAACTACTTTAATGAAAGAATACAAATAAAGTATCTTATTGACACCTCTTTGCTTATATATCAATATCTGGCGGCAGACATGTTGCTTAGGATCTTGGTACAGAAGGAACAGACTGATACATGAGGTAGAGATCCCTGTTCACAAGCTTACAATGTAGAGGGAGTGGGGGTAGGAACAGTATTGGGGATGGTTGGAGTTAGGTGGGTTTGGCCAGAGATTAATTATGTGTGTTCTAGTTTGAGGATTAGTAAGATTCCTATTCTTAACAGTGTTTGAGGACAGTGAGAGCAAAGGACGATCACGAAAACCGCTCTGACGGTGCTGATAGGTAGCACCGAAATTCCGGCTCTGGGGTGCCAAATTCCGGCTCCACGGAGCTATTGTGGGCGCCAAATTGCAGGAGCAGCAATATGGCTGTGCCCTCTTGTGGTTAGAGCTTCGGAAGGGAAAACAATTTCCCTTCCGACGCTCCAAATCTGTTGCTTGACTGCCTCTAGAGGCAGTCAGCAACAGTGCAATGAAAATAAAAAAAACTTAATTAGCTGAAATCTAGGGTTAGGGTTAGAATAGCTGTTAGGTTTATAATTCAATTCGGGTTAGCATAAGGGATAGGGTTAAAATTAAAATATATTAAGGGTTAGAGTTGGGGTTAAATTTAGGCTTAGGGTTAAAATTAGGGATCGGGTTTGGGTCAATAGGGGGAAAAAACATTTTTTGGGGGAGTTTGCCCCATAACTTGCAGAAAACATGGAAACAAGCATATTTCTGAACTCTGGACAAAATTTAGAAACTATTTAGACCGGGTCTTTTTTAATGATTGTATTTGTGTAAATAATTTTTTAAGGTCAGGTTTTTTTGGTAGTAAATTTCAAGATATGATGAACATAATCGTATCTAATGAAAGCCCTTCTTATGACGATAAAAAGTACATATAATTTGTGTGGGTACAGTATGTGAGAGAGAAGAAAATTACAGCTAAACACAAACACCCCAGAAATGTAAAACAGGTATTCTTGTGGGATGAGTAGTAAGCTTCCTTAAATAGGTGAGGTTTAATGTACTTTCTGAAGTTCGAGGGAGACTGAGAGAGCTGAATACTCTGTGGAAGGGAAGGAAAAATCTGTCAGGTGTAAGTGGGGAGAGGTTGGAGGAGAACCAAAGTCCATTTAAAGAGGCAATGTAGGGAGGGACCAAGGAGTGGAGGGCTTTGCAGGTTGATGATTGAATATAACATTTTATCCTAGAGCAGATGAGAAGCCAATGGAGGGCGTTGCAGAGAGGAGCAGCCGAGCGAGAAAGATGAGCCTAGCATTTTGAATAGATTGCAGGGGAGAAAGTGCTTATCATAATCCAAAATTGCAGAGTTGTAGCTTTACAACTTGAGATGTACATTGTATTATTGATTTTGGAGATTTGCAGAGTTGGTATATTGCCACTAGTTTGACTACAGGCAAAGCTGTGGGGAACGAGAGCCAAGACTTTGGGATTTTTTTGGTCTTTATAGATCTGAAAATTTTGCTTTTTTTGTGATTATAAATAATTTGTTGTGTAATTGTAATACCAAAGTATACTATTGTCACATGCAGGACCCCAGTCAACTAAACAATGTGCATATGGTGAATGTAGAGAATACAAAATTATCTATATGTTGTGGTAACAGAATAGCAAGCAAATGTATAGATTGTGGCAAAAATGGGTTTTAAATGTGTCTGTGGTGTCGACTATTTAACATCACCTTTTGGCTTGACCCGCAAAATATACATTTTGCATTTAAAGTAGGTAATTTTCCTATCAAGTCACAAGGTGTCGTAAACAGCAGACCCACATACACTTTTAAAAATCCCCTTCTCAGCCCCTTAAGGTCCTGAATTTTGTGTTATGTACGCGCTTGACCGTAATTCTTTTAAATTAGCCACGCCCCTTGTTTACCTTCATGACGTATATTGCACATTGTGTCCCCAAGAGGTTAATCTATGCATTTGCCTGCAATTCTGCCAACACACTGTGTAAATATTCTCTACAATTTGTATTCTCTGGATTCACAATAGAAACAATGTTGTGGAATCCCTTTTAATACTTTATGGATAGAACCCCAGTAATTTCCCAGCTTGGCTATTATGTCCTTATTTATTATTTTCTTGCAACTCTGTTATCAATTCACCACGTTTCACTGATTAGTGAATAGACTGTTTTTTTTGATGCGAAAAGTATGTGGTGTAACTGCTGGAGAACAACATCTGCATGACAACTGAGGCTAAGCTGTGTTACAGGAGTATTAAGACTGTTGCTTTGCTTGTCTTGTCTTGACATGTGTTTCCAGTGTGGCTCGGATTCTAAGCCAGAAGTCTTTGAAGGTAAGTATTCCATGAAATAGTGTCTAGCCCAGTCTCTCTGAACAATGGCAATTAAATATAACCACGGCCAACAAGCCGATAGCGGCAAATAGTGGTGCTATCTGCATGTGCACCTAGGAATAAAGCACAAATTTTGAGTTAGCGCCGAATGTGTCGGAAAAACTTGTTCTTGGTTGTGCCAGAGCTCACTGGGGGGCGAACATTTTTTTCCGGCAAGCCGCATCCGCTGGATGCGACACCCGGAAAAAATAAACAGCATCTGACTGGCACAATATTACTGGTATTTGGCACTATTACAGGCATCTGACTGGCACAATATTACTGGCATCTGACTGGCACAATATTACTGGCATCTGAATGGCACAATATTACTGGCATCTGAATGGCACAGTAATACTGGTATCTTAATGGGCAAATTGGCTGGGGCATCTTAATTGTACAATATTACTGGTATCAGAATGGCACAATAGTACCGTATTTGCTCGAATATAAGACGAACCTGATTATAAGACGACCTCCCAATCTATGGATATTCCTTTAGGAAAAAAAAAAAAAGCCTGAATATAAGACTAACCTATAGGAAAAAAGTTTAACTTGTTTATATTCACATGTAAATAGCTTTTTCATATTTAATAAAAACTTATTAAAAAAAATGCATTCTTGTTTTTATTTATCTTTTCATGTGCCAAAGCTCCCCCCAACGGTATCTGTCTCTCCCCCCCCACCCTCCCCCAATGTTGTCTGACTCCCCCCCCCCCCCCCCCAACGTAGCCTCTCTGGTGGCTAGTGGGGGCAACTGGGGGATGTCTGCACAATAAGTGCAGATATCTCCCGGCTGCCCATATCTCCCTGGTGGCTAGTGGGGGCACCCGGGGGATGTCCGCACGATACGTGCAGACATCCTCCATGCTGCCCGATACTCCCGTCCATTATGACGGACATCCGGTCCGTCATAATAGACAGAAGTGTTGGGCAGCATGGAGTGCAGACATCCCCCGGCTGCCCAAACATCATTGGTGGCAAGTGGGGGGAGCCAGAGGATGTCTGCACGATACGCGCAGACATCATCCGCTGCTGCCCGGCACTTCATCATAGATGGACCCAGCTTCATCATAGAAGTCCCGGTGGTCGTGCCGGGCGGCAGGGGAGGATGTCTGCGCACATCGCACCAGCTGTTAGAGAGGGGGATCCAGGTCCCCTGCAGCTCCCGATTTGAGGTCAGATTATAAGACGACCTCTAATATAAGACGATTGGGTTTTTTTTCAGAGCATTTACGGTACTGGCTTATTAATGGGAAAAATGTCTGTGGCATATTAATAGCAAAATAACACTAGCATATTGATGGGCACATTGACTGTGGCATATTTAAAGTGACAATGTGGCTTTTTTTCTGCATGGGCAGTTCAGTGGAACAAAGTGAAACTGTGGTATGTTATGTGGGGCAAATTTACACTGTAGCATGCCAAATAACATTGCGATGGATGGCGTGATTGCATGCAGGGGAGGGGGCAGGGTCCAGGAGGCCCAAGCAAATGCTTGCCCAGGGTCCAATCACTACTAAAGACGTCTATGAGAAGCAGTGTGTGCTTTTAATGTATTAATGTGACGCACTAAGTAGCAGGGGGTTGCTGTTTTGTTTAAACGTGGGGCTCCTTGCCAGTGCTGCCTGGACCAGGTGATGTCAATCTACAGTTTTCTTTCCCACAGCATGCCAGGTTGCCATCATGCCTAGGAGCTCTGGTGCCACAGCTCTGACAGAGAACATAAAGGATTATCCTGTTTTATGACTTGTGACCTTAAGCTGGCAAGGTATATGTAAAAAGGTTTGCTGAGGAAGTGTATGTGGGTTAGAGCAGGTTTTTGAGGTAGCAGTGTGGGAGGTTCTCTCATGCACATGATGGATGTATGGGTACTGCATCAAGGAGAAGGAAGTGGGCGAATTAGAACAACTGTGTATATTCCTATGCAAAGGATTCAATCACAACCAAAGAATAAAGGTGTGATTGTTTATTTACTGGTGGGTAAGGGTGTGATATAGTTGATCTTGTGGGTTGATGAAAGAATACCTGTCTTGTCCACTGTGATAAGGAACAGGTGGATAGGAGAATGTGTACAGATAAAATGTGCAAAGCACAAAAATACTTGCCATCCAATTTGAACGCTACCCCCCTGTTGCACTCTCCAAAGTGCTTTAGAAGGTGCCGGATCAAGTGGAACCTTATACAATTGAGAAAAACACACGGATAGTGTAATACAGGAAATAATACAGTGTCGGTAGGTGATACTTTCATAAACGGAACCATTCAGGATTATAGCGGAGTTTTAAAAATAGACTTTGAGCTGTGGATAAAATAAACGCACATGGGCAGGACCAGAGAGAAAACACACCGGATCCCCCGCTAGGGAACACTTACAAAAGGACGAACAGATAGGCACATGTCGAAAAAGTCCAAGTCCAATGAGAACGGCAATGCTGGCACACACACACACACACACACACATAAACACACACACACACACACACATAAACACACACACACACACACACATAAACACACACACACACACACACACACACACACATACATACATACATACATATATACACACACAAATCCAAGGAAGGTGCACTCAGCATATGGAGCCTATAAGATGTCACTGGCCCGGGTGCTGTGTAGCTTAAAACACACAAGTCCAAAGGCAAGAAAAACACGCACTCACGGGTCTTGATTGCAAGAAATATTCGTGATTATTAGTCCATACTCATATATAAGGTTGCCACCTGGCCAGTATTTTACCGGCAGGCTCCGTAAAAAAATTGGTTTCAGGACAATGTTAAGTCTATGGAGACCGTAACAAGGCCGGTATTTTTCTGAAGAAAAGGTGGCAACCCTAGGTATACCGCTGGTGGATGTGTGTTTTTATTTTATTTTATTTTTGAACCTCCGCTACAATCCTGAATTCTTAATTTGCTCAACCGTTTGTGAGTGTATTACCTACCAGCACTTTAGCTTACTGTATTATTTACTGTATTACACTATACGTGTGTTTTTTCTCCATAGTATAAGGTTTCACTTGATTAGGGGCAGCTTACAAAGGAGGGAAGTATAAAACATTGTGGGGGGGTTTTAAACCATGGTCCTAAATGTTTCATATAGTTGTTGAACGGTACTTCCATAAATATCGACACCTTCACTTTACATGATTAGGCTCATACGGACAGCCACATGCCCACTGATGCCGATCCCCCGACCCTCCGTTTTATCTTAAACAGGCGAATCACTTGAATAGCACAGTACTGTATGCAAAACAATGGAGCATGCACTTTAAATGTTGGAACATGCAAACAACGAGTGTGCTTCCTTTATGCAGTATGCTCCTCCAGATGCATAAGAGAGTTTATTTGCTTGGAGTTGACCTTCTAATCTCCTGGGATATGTTTCTAAACTTGCAAGATAAGTGGGTTTTTAAAATAAAAAAAAGTGTCTTAGACTTATGGGCAACATTGAACTGAGCTTTGTTTCCAGGTCTACGGCTCTCTTGTTGTTTAGCTATAAAGGGGTTAATGTTTTGAACGATCGCATGAAGGGTCTTGCTTGTTGCAGCTTGCAATCTTTCCTAGCGGACAGATAAATACCTAGACTCGCCTATTCTAATAAATTACATAAAAGTAGAAGAAATGTAAGTGGCATTTTCTATGGATTTATGCAGTTGTAAGGAAATGGATTGTAAAACGTATAAACAAGTACCAGCAGGATCATCATTGGATACAGTGGAACTTGGGACAGTAAGGATCATGTATGTAAAAGGGATTTGCTGCCATATTTCAGAATGTTCATCACTGGAGTTTAGTGAGAATAATTGTTTCATTACGGACCCCTTTCCTGTCTAAGCCTGCTCTATTCACAGAAGTATTAAAGTAAGAATGAGATTAGAATCTTGGGCAGTGGCCCATCCTACTTACATGACTGGGTAATAATGGATTAAACCCGTAGTGGGCACCGGTTAAAATATATATCCAACTCCCTGCTCCAGTCTTCTCCATAGAGCTTAGAACGAACTGTACGTACTCTGCAAATTCCTACTATGGAAGTAATGGGGCCAAAGACTGGACATGTGAGTCGCTCCATAGAGAAACATGTGGACTTTAATTACACTGGCCTTGTGCATTGGGCACACCCAGGCATCCCCATAGGAGCCCACTGACAAGCTCTCAAGAGTTTCTGGTGATGCTTCTTCTAGACCACAAAAGAGTAATATCAAGACAACCTGAAAAGGTACGTTTCTAAGGTAGGTTGGAGCTCAGCAGAAAAATGGAACCTTCCCGCGCAAAACATTCATTAGCATATTAAGCCACTGGTGAGGTCATAAGCCGGAGACACCATAGGCACTTCTTATTCTTCTTTTTTTTTTTATTTATACATTTGCTTCCAATTTTACTAACATAGTGTTTAGATCATTTTTAAACATGTTTTATTCTCTACAGTCACAGTATAAACAATGTTTAGGTAAGAGTCCCTTTAAAATCTCAAATATGTGTCTTTGTAAAGTAAATTATAACCACGCGATATTTGGTGTCGCACTGAATTAGATAATTCTACGGTTTGTCATGTATTCTTATTAATATGTAGCGGTAAGCCATGACATCAGAAATCCCATTTCTTTGAAGAAGGTCTATGTGCTAATGAGGACACTGAGCCAGTGTATTTGCATAAAACCGTGGGAGATGCTGTGTGAGGAGTAGTTACACCGTCTGGCAGCAGCATTTTATGTGGAGTCAGGACGGGTGAGTGGATTACAGCATTGCCTTGGCTTGAGTCACAGAGGAATGTACTCTACACATATTTTGGAGATGAGCGTAGCAGGGTTTAGAAAGGGTTTCATATTGTGTGAAAGAGAGTGAAACAGAGGGCTGTCAGATATGTTGTCGAGATCGGTCATACTGCAGTGGTTAAAGCTCTGAAAATAAGCACAGATTATACATGGGAGTCTAACTGAGGGAAAGCTGAAAGAAAACCCGTAGAATTCAAACCCAAACAGAACCATATTGAGGGAGCAATCCCCAATATAATAAGGGTGTGTCATTAATCACTTGCCAATTTGCTCATTGATACAAAGTGATCATTTGAGAATCCTAACTCTTTGGTGTAAGTGGCTGAGTTCTATTTACCGCACTTGAGAAGAACACGGGCAGTATCATGGCTGCCTTCCGAACTCCTGGCTCCTGAAACCAAGAGAGCTGGAGATCCAGATACCTCCGTACCCAGGGCCGGCGCTACCCTAAGGCAGCACAGGGCGCCACAGGAGGGGGGGGAGGGGCAGGAAAATCGCCGGCGCCCCCCAGTTACTCTGTTTTTTTTTTTTAACAAACTTTATTGAAGCCGTGCGGCTGGAGGGGAGCGCACAACGCTTCCCTCACAGCCGTGGACTGGCTTAACAGCAGAGCACCGGAGACAGCAGCAAGGAGCTTACCTCCTACTGGGTAAGGGGGGGAAGAGGGGCAAAATCCTGGCATATTAAGGGGCAAAATCCTGGCATATTAAGGGGCAAAATCCTGGCATATTAAGGGGCAAACTCCTGGCATATTAAGGGGCAAACTCCTGGCATATTAAGGGGCAAACTCCTGGCACATTGAGGGGCAAACTCCTGGCACATTGAGGGGCAAACTCCTGGCACATTGAGGGGCAAAATCATGGCATATTGAGGGGCAAAATCATGGCATATTGAGGGGCAAAATCCTGGCATATTAAATGGCAAACTCCTGGCACATTGAGGGGAAAATCCTGGTATATTAAATGGCAAAATCCTGGCATATTAAATGGCAAAATCCTGGCACATTTAGGGGCAAAATCCTGGCACTTTGAGGGGCAAAATCCTGGCATATTAAATGGAAAAATCCTGGCACATTGAGGGGCAAAATCCTGGCACTTTGAGGGGCAAAATCCTGGCATATTAAATGGCAAAATCATGGCACATTGAGGGGCAAAATTTTGGCATATTGGGGAGAAAATCCTGGTATATTAAATGGCAAAATTCTGGCACTTTGAGGGGCAAAATCCTGGCATATTAAATGGCAAAATCCTGGCACATTGAGGGGCAAAATCCTGGCATATTAAATGGCAAAATCATGGCACATTGAGGGGCCAAATATTGGCATATTGAGGGGCAAAATATTGGCATATTAAATGGCAAACTCCTGGCACATTGAGGGGAAAATCCTGGCACATTCAGGAGAAAATCCTGGTATATTAAATGGCAAAATCCTGGCATATTAAATGGCAAAATCCTGGCACATTGAGGGGCAAAATCCTGGCACTTTGAGGGGCAAAATCCTGGCACATTGAGGGGCAAAATCCTGGCATATTAAATGGCAAAATCATGGCACATTGAGGGGCAAAATATTGGCATATTGGGGAGAAAATCCTGGTATATTAAATGGCAAAATTCTGGCACTTTGAGGGGCAAAATCCTGGCATATTAAATGGCAAAATCATGGCATATTAAATGGCAAAATAATGGCATATTAAATGGCAAAATAATGGCATATTTAGGGGCAAAATACTGGCATATTAAATGGCATATTTAGGGGCAAAATATTGGCATATTAAATGGTTATGCACTAGCATGCTTAGTGCATAACCACTTCTCTGGAACGCTCCCCCCCTACCTGAGCGGCATGCTCGCTCTTACTCCCTGTGCATCCCACAATCTCAGATCCTGCACCAACCCTTCACTAGCGATTCCCCACTTCAAAAAGGAAGTAGGTAGAGGTGCGTTCTCTTTCAGACCTTGTCATATATGGAATAGCCTTCCCGTTTCTGCTAAATCATCATCTTCTCTAAGATCCCTGAAAATAAGTATCTCCCAAATCCTCAAAACAGATTTGTACCTGTTATTAGTTTACAAACTATTTCGTATACAGTACATGTTGTTCCTTTTTTGTATCAATAATGACTTACCCTGTATGTTCTCCTTCTAACTTGTTTAATATATGTATGTATGTATTTATTTTTAATCTACTGTTAAATGTGTAACTCCATTCTGGACTGGGTCCCCAGGACATACTTGAAAACGAGAGAAATCTCAATGTATTCTTCCTGGTAAAACACTTTTTCTAAATAAAATAAAATAAAATATTGAGGGGAAAATACTGGCATATTAAATGGCAAAAGAATGGCATATTGAAGAGCAAAATACTGGCATACTAAATTGCATATTGAGGGGCAAAATATTGGCATGTTAAGTGGCACAAGAATGGCATATTGAGGGGCAAAATAATGTGTCTCAGGTTATGTGTATTGGTGTCATTGTGTGTGTGTAAGTGGTAAGGGTGTGTGTAAATGTGTCACTGTTTCTGTGTCAGGGTGTGTGTGTGTGTAAGTGGTAAGTGTGTCTGCAAGGGTGTCTTTGTGTTTAAGGGTTTCAATGTGTGAACAATTTAGAGCATGCAAGTTGAATATTTAGATGTATTCATTTTCTACACTATACATTATACTTATGGGTTATATTAGGGTTGGTGGTGTGGGAGGCGTGGCAGGTCAGAGGAGGGGGGCACCAAAATGCACCTTCGCCTGTGTAGACGGAAATCCTTGCACCAGCCCTGTCCGTCCCTCCAACTCCAATCTGTTATTTCTACTTTCCTATCGGTTCTTTGACTGCATTTATCATGATTATCTGTCATCATTAATTTGAGAAATAGATGCAACCTATAATGCTCCTAATTAAATATGCTTGCGGTATCCATTCCATTAGATAAATAGTCACAACATTGGTGTTGCAAGCTTAAAGAGGTTACTGCATTGTGAATGTAGGGAAGAAAAAACCCCTCTACATTGTGTTGGCAGAATCTCAAGCA
>CM069862.1:31557412-31642412 GCA_036172795.1 Pelodytes ibericus
GCTTCACCTGAGAGCTAAATAAGAGACTGCTGTGATTTATAATTAATCTCTTCCTCTAACCAGCACTGAGGTCAGAAGTGGTTTTATGTCCACTGATAAGCAGAGTTCAGTGTAGCTCTCTCTCCCATCTCTTCTCTGCACCTTTGTATAATAGACGATACATTGTTTTTACATTTCATTATTTATTATATTTTTATAACAGTTGATGTATCCTTCATCGTAATTTACTAGCAGTTAATCAGTAGCAATTAAAAAAAACGTTATGCCCCGAGCCCCTTTAGCCAGCTCACTTATCACCTTTTGCTCCTAAATCTCTCTAAATTTATATTGCCTGCATTTGCTGTGTATTGTCCAAACATTTTACAGTGGAATAAGATGCAGTGTGCCTTACAGGTAAATGGTAGTAATGGCACAGGGAATTAGTCAGTACCTATATCTCGCTCAAAAGACTAGTCTGTGTGGTAAAAAAATGACTTGAGGCCAATGTTAAGTTTATGGAAGCAGTAGAATGGCCGGTATTTTTTTTGTAGAAAAGGTGGCAACCCTACCCTGTATTTGGGGATTAGTCTGTAGGAGGTCTATATATTTTCAGGAATTTGACAAGACAGCTCTGGCAGCAGGAGTCTGTATGGCTCTATGGTACACGGAATTGCTTCTATGGCTCTATATGGCACATAGGACCGGTGTCTATGGCTCTATATGGCACATAGGACCGGTGTCTATGGCTCTCTCTGGACCATGGAATTATTCACTATGGGCCTACTTGACATTGGTGATTAATCAGGATCACCCTGTCTGTAACCTGAGATTACCGGTATTACATATGGCTTTTTCTGGCATCTTGGGTTAGCAAGAATATTATTTATGGCTGGGATTAGCTGATATGGCTTTATCTCTCAGAAAGCATTTATTAGGAGCTGGCTTTTCTAGCATCAGGGATTTGTCTACATGCCAAAGAAAATCCTCACATTTTTCTGCAGTCTTTCTTTACATTGTATTCACATCCATTTACATAGCGCTCACCTTTTGCACAGCATTTTACACATGGCATCAAGCCCTGCTCATGACTGAACCATCCTCTCCAGATCTACTGCCTCCGGTAACACACCGATCATTTGAATAGAAAGCACAGTTAGATGTAACAAGAACAACGTCTTCCCCGTATATCAATTAATCCAGACCTCAGTCTGCGTTCCTTTTTTTTACATTCTATACATTTTATTTTACTTCTAGTTTTATCAGGAAGAATAAATGGAGATGTATTCTTTTATTTCTTTTAGTATGTCCTGGGGACCAAGTCCAGAACAGTATTATACAGTTTCACATTTAACAAAAGGTTAAAAAAAAAAAAAAAAAAAAACATATCTAATACATATATTTATACAGGAAAGTTTGGGATTAAGTTAGTCTTTACTGTAATTGTTATTATGCTGTATTTTATTTTTGAGCAAGAAAAACCCCCCACAAAAGAGAACAAGCCTTTGTGGCCTCCCCCAAACTATCTCTGATACTTCTCTGATGACTACCAATGCGTTGAATTTTTGCACTCTACCAGAGCAGGAGAGACCTGTATCGGTTCTCTCACCAAAGCATGTTGTTTTTGTGAATACTCCTGAGATTACAGTGTGAGGTTCTTGAAGCGACAAGAATATTTTTGTGTTTCGTCGTGTTGCACAGCATTGCAATGACTATGTAAAGCTTGCTCTGGTTATTTCTAGACATTCACATTCTCTCGCATAGTGTTCTTTCTTCCTAATGTAATATTAATGAGCCAAAGTTACTGAATCTCACCTTATTGTGTGAGTTTACAGAAAGGGGCTTCTTTAAATATTCTCAAAGAGTATAATTTGGAGGAAAGAGAAAAAAATACCGTATTTGCTCGAATATAAGACGACCGCCCAAACTTTGGATATTCCTTTAGAAAAATAAATGAAAAAAGTTTAATTTATGTATATATTCACATGTAAATTGCTTTTTTATTTAATAAAAATTATGATATAAAAAAAGCATCTTTTATTTCCTTTTATTTGCCCATCTGCCCCCCAGACGTAGCCAATGCTGCCCCTACTCCTCTAGACGTAGCCCAGTGCTGCCTCCCCCCCCCCATCCTCAAAGCTATATCTCCACCCTCCCTCCCCCGACTTGTCCCGTGTGATGACTCCCTGGTGGCTAGTGGGGGGAGCCAGTGGATGTCTGCACGATACGTCTTCTGTGATGGACCGCCGTAAGGTCTGTCTTAGAAGTGCCGGGGAGCACCGGAGAATGTCTGCGCGCAGCTCTGCGGGGGACCTGGATCCAAGTCTTATAGTCAGAGGTCTGATTATAAGACGGACCTCGATTGTAAGACGAAGGGCATTTTTCAGAGCATCTGAAAAAAACCTCTTATATTCTAGCAAATACGCTATTATCTAGTCTTGGGAAGGGCAATGTGAGTCATGAAGTGTTGATTTATGGAGGGTAGTGGATGCATGGAATAACCTTTCAGCAGAAGTGGTAGAGGTTAATACAGTGAACGAGTTTAAGCATGCACGGTATAGGTTGGCAGAAGATGGGCTGAGTGGGTCTCATCTGTAGACACAATCTAGGGTTGTAAGGGTCCCTGTAGCTGCTCTGAACTTTAATACTTCAATTTAGAGGGACAGTTCCACCTAGCTTATTGACTGTATGTTGTATGTACTACATCACAATGGATGGAGTTATAATCCTGTTTGATCAGGTCAATCTCCTCTCTTTGTATTGGAAGGCAGGTAAAGAAGCCACACAGCCACCTAGCCCCGCCCACTATGATACACAGGAGCCAGTAAGAGAGCATGGAGTATTTTATGACATCATCATGCAGACTTTGGCAACAGTTGTAAATTGAGACTGACTGGAAGATTTTGGATGATGTTGCATCATGAGGATTATTCACAAAATGAATGCTGGAGATAAATACTTAAATCTAAAAAAAAAATTAACTTACAGTATCTATTCATACAGCGCCCATCATCATATTTTATTGTTTTCTAAACACTTAAAACTATTTTTCCTTTTATATGCAATGAATTCACTCATATGAAAAAAAACAAAAAAAAAAACAGTGGCATATGATTTATAAATGTTTATTTTAAATGACCAGGTAATCTAGTTACATCTTATGTAAGTGGTAGTGTTCCTATAAACTTTTTTTTTTTTTAAACAAATATTCTCTGTAGTAAAATCTTCCTTTCTGAAACCATTTTCAGTTTGCATGCAGCGAGCTCCAGTACATCAGTATGTGTTTGTACATGGCTTTTACTGTGCATGTGTTCCATGTTTTGATTTGGTCTTCAAAGAATAAAGATGCTTTGCTGTTGACCTTTGAAATTTGAGAGGGTTAGTGACACATCCTGCCATCTACTGGTGATTTGGTCAAACATGAAGTTCAGACTGGCAATTATATTATTTTTACGAGAAAGCTCTTGTAAAATACAATCTGCCTGACATGTTACTGAGAAAATTCAGCTCCTCATATCTTAGTATATTATGCTATCCATAATAAATTAGAGCTTTATATAAATAAATAGTGTATTAAACAATAGTCCTACTTTTCCTTAAAAAATTTTTTTAAGAATTTGTGTCTAGACTTAATGGGAAAGAGAGATAGAGAGAGAGTGACAGTGTGTGTGTGTGAGAGAGAGAGAGAGAGAGAGTGTGACAGAGTGTGTGTGTGTGTGTGTGTGTGTTAGAGAGAGTGACAGTGTGTGTGTGTGAGAGAGAGAGAGTGTGACAGTGTGTGTGTGTGTGTGTTAGAGAGAGTGACAGTGTGTGTGTGTGTGTGAGAGAGAGAGAGTGACAGTGTGTGTGTGTGTGTGTGAAAAAGAGAGAGAGAAAGAAAGCTCGTAGTCCTTAATGGAATACGTATAGGAATCACATACAAGTTTACTCCAGGGCAGAATATATGGATATACTGAATTGGTTCTGATTTTATTCTTTTTTTCTAATGCAGAGTTAACCAATCTGTACATCCCCTACTGTGAAATGCCAATCATCCTTAGCCAGCCAGGAATTATGGGTATTGTTGTTGATGAAGCAGCTGGACTTGGTATACTATATAATAATAAGTGTTAAATCGAATTGCAAGGAAACGGCCATATGGATTGGCAAGTAAAGAATGACTGGAAACGGCCATATGGATTGGCAAGTAAAGAATGACTGGATTGTCATGCGAGCTATATATTGAGAGCTGAGCAGTGGGGGCTTCAGTGGAAAATTCAATTCCTACCACGGAAAATGGAATTTCAGGTCTATACAAGGAACAGTAAACATCTTATAAGGAACAGTAAAGTGCTCTGACCGGGCAGTTAATGGTTACACTGATAAATGCTCTCTGGACAGGAGGCTGCTATAGAATAAATACAGAGTGAATTGTGCAATGTCAGTGAATGAGAGATTTGAAACTCGTACATTTGATCAAATACAAGAATAAACAAGTGTTTGTGTATATGTCCTAGGTTGATGGGCATGCTGCAAGGCTGCGGTTAGAATTGTTACACTATATAGTGCCAGTCGTTTATGCAGCACTTAATACAGGTTTAAAGGGTGTTACAGAGAAATGACACAGAGCTAAAGAGAGCTGTTTGTACTGTGTGTGTGTGTGTGTGTGTGTGTGTGTGTGTGTGTGTGTGTATTGGAGGTATACTGTGGCAATTTGCAAAATAAGACTTGTGGTTTGTTTGCTTAAAGAGACTGTTTCACCTAAACATTGTTTTTACTGTTAATGTAGAGAATAATAAGATACAAGATAATAAGATTGGCAGTTATATATTAATTGTCTTAGCACAGGGCTTGACAAATTTATTTTACTTTTAGGAGCCAGAAAAAAAATCTAGGAACCAGACAACGGCACATTCACGAAACCATACACACACACACACCAGAGACAGTCATTCACATTCATACAGAGACAGTCAGTCACATTCATACAAAGACAGTCAGTCAGTCACATTCATACAAAGACAGTCAGTCACATTCATTCAAAGACAGTCAGTCACATTCATTCAAAGACAGTCAGTCACATTCATTCAAAGACAGTCAGTCACATTCATTCAAAGACAGTCAGTCACATTCATTCAAAGACAGTCAGTCACATTCATTCAAAGACAGTCAGTCACATTCATACAAAGACAGTCAGTCACATTCATACAAAGACAGTCAGTCACATTCATACAAAGACAGTCAGTCACATTCATACAAAGACAGTCAGTCAGATCCACACACATCCAGAGACAGACAGTCAGATCCACACACATCCAGAGACAGACAGTCAGATCCACACACATCCAGAGACAGACAGTCAGATCCACACACATCCAGAGACAGACAGTCAGATCCACACACATCCAGAGACAGACAGTCAGATCCACACACATAAGCCGTCAGGTTGTTACTTTTTTTTTTCTCTTTTCTTTTAAAAACCCTCCCGGATGTTTTACCTTATTGCACGGGAGGGGGATTTCTACTGCAGCTTGGTCCATGCCTGTCACACTGGCACAGACCGTCTGCATGCCACTGCTGATCGGTGGGATGTAGGGTTGCCACCTGGCCGATACTTTACCGGCAGGCCGGTAAAGAATTGGCATCAGGCCAATGTTACGTCTATGGAGACATTACCAAGGCCGGTATTTTTTGGAAGAAAAGGTGGCAACCCTAGTGGGATGTCACGTGACACCCGCCGATCCAACACTACAGCGCGAGGGGGCAGAGCAGGAAGCGAACACTCTGCTTACCCTCGTGCTGCAAAAGAATAATACTTTTTTGGGGGGTTTTAAACTAACCTCAGGACGGTGGAGTGACATGTGCTGCTGATCCTACCCGGGCGCCAGCTACAATTTCCTAGTCGCCATGGCGACCTGGCGCCCCGGGTTTGTCGAGCCCTGTCTTAGCAGAATGGCAGCAAATGCCTTAATTAGGAGAAACATACGTTTTAAATCTATCTGTGGAGTCTCCTGTTTATGACATCACCAGTGGCTTGAAATTCAAATAATCTGGTTTGCAATGGGTAATGTGTAATGTGCATATCAAACCACTGGTGAGGTCATAAAGTGTAGACTCCACTGACACATTTAAAACAAACTTTTCTTCTAATTTAGCCATAAGCATACAATTTTACTAAAACAATGTATAGCTCATTTTCAATATATTTTTTTTCTTTTCTACATTCACAGTACTCTATAAGAAATGTTTAAAGGAGGTATATTTTTACCTAAATGACTACTAGTTGTCTTCATTATGAGGAATGTCATTTCTACTAATGTCAGAACACAGTTGACGATTGTGGGAGTATGTGCTAGCTGCACCCCAATGCTTGCTGCAGTTCCTATCATGCTGACAGCTTACCGACACAGGTAGGGTTGGCACCGTTTTCCCACCCAAAAAATACCGGCCTTGCTATTGCCTCCATTGACATAACATTGACAGCAAGCCAGATTTTACCGGCCTGCCGGTAAAAAAACGGCTGGGTGGCAACCCTAGACACAAGCTCAAGCATATTTACAAAGTCATCTATACATTTATTTGACAATTGTTTAGCACACTGTATAACTGCAAAGGTACTCTCGTCTAATGATCTGCCATGTTGTTATTGCATTACAGGTGTATTTTTAATTTAAAAAAAAAATGGCAAAAAGTTTTTTTTTAAAAAGTTTTTGTTTTTCCTTCCTAGACTTTGCTAGAAAGAATTTGTGCTTCTGCCAACACATGTTCATTTGGCAGTGCATTCCACATGTTTACAGCCCTGACTATAATTTACTCTCTCTAGGCCGCACATCCTTTCATCTCCCTTTTAAAGCCAGCCCTCATGTTGTTTGATTTATTTTATTATTTAGAATACACTTTCTATCCCGTCCTATACTTGCCTTCAGGTAAGTTTGCGTGTATGGCATGCCAGTTTCTCTCCTTTGTTCCTCTGCCAGAATTTCAAAGCCATTACGGGGGTAGCACTAGGTACATTTAGCACATGATAGAAACGTAAGCTGTAAATACATAATCTAGAGGAAATAAAAATTGGGACTAAAAGGCAGATACATTACGTCCAGGCAAATTTCCATCGCCATATTACGTAACCCAATATTTTTCCTGTGGTCCCTTGGGGAAACGAAATGATTGCTTTAAAATCATATTGCCTAGCTGCCAAGGAATGTTTTGTGAGAAAAGTAAATAGTACAGTAATGTAAGTGCTGAGCAACATCAAACAAATCCCATAAGAACGCTGGTTTATCTTCATTAACACAGGAGCGGCTATGTTTTTGGTAGCAGAGAAGAGCTCCGTAGGAACCTTGGGTATCAAATGTTTTTCTTCCGATATAATCCACCCTTCCATTTTATATGACCGTCACAAGGTTACTATGGAGATTTGTGGTGATAATAAACACAGATTATATTTTTATTCCAATGTGGTCAGATCGACCACAAAATTAAATTAGAATATCAAGATTGGCGTTCTATAGAACTCTAGAAAAGTGGCTCACCGGATCTCTGTTTTGTTATTATCATTGTTAAATTATTTCCTCTGATCTTTAGCGTAGACCTTGATAATGCCCTTGAGGATCCACTTGTTATGTTTTTTTGTGTCATATTTCTAAAGTGCACATATTGCACTGCACCAGGTGTAGAACCAGTTTTTAAAGGAACCATCTAGGGCCCAAAATGCATTTTCCAAATTCTAATGTATATTAATGTGCTTTCAAAGTACTTTAAAATGCATGCCTTACATCTTGGATTGCTTAAAATATAAAATACTTACAGCTAGATGAAATTGTGAAATTACAGCAGTTTGCAAGAAACCAGGACTGCCCACACTAGCTAAGCAAGTCATTTCCTTATTATTATTTTTTTTGCTGTAGAAGCCAATAAGATTAATTTCATTTATATGAATGGCAAATTCTAGTCTCTAGTGATGTCATCAGACAATGTGTTGCAGTGTTAAGAGATCCTACTGTATACAAGAGCAAGTCTATCACAGTCCACACAATGTATTCTATTGCAGCAGCACAGGAAGTGACTAAATGAAACAAAACTTTATTTCCTCAGTGTTTTTATAATCAGTGCTGCCGCACCTGCAGTAAACATACAGAGTAATCACTGGGGAGAGCTTGAGTCTAATATTAAAAATGTTATTTATGCAGAATGCCTGCATCAAATCAAAGTGGGGGGAAAAGCCTGTGCATCATACAAGCAGTGATCTTCATCTTGCACCAAAGCAATTTTGGGGGACTAGACTGTCCCTTTAATATTAGATACAGTTTGCATGGACACATCATAGACCACATCAGTTGTCTTCTCTTGTCAAATATTATGAAGATCAAGTCTGTTTAGGTGGAGTGCATTAGACGTGTTCTCTCTGCTGTAAATGTTTTATATTTTGTACAAAAAAGCCAGTATGGATTTTTTCTAATCACGCTGGACTATTGTCTATAATTTGTGCAGCCACTGAGTGCACTTATATTCTGTTCAATTTTTAATGCTTGCCTCTCGTAGAAACCCATAAGCATAAGAGTCTCCGTGCTATCACTAATTGGAGGCTATGCCTAACTAGTCTGGACTCTCCTTTGTTCCTCCTTCTATATGAGTTTATAGACCTAGTGTAGTATTTATTTTCCTAACCGCAGTGAACGAATCCTGTTGCCTTTAAATCTAGGACCATCTTGATTTTAAAATCCAGTTTAAAATGTAAATGTCATAATAGTTTGACACTGTATTTTTGTAAAATATTATTTTGTTTTCTTGCAATTATGTTTTTAGACAAATATTTGCATGTTATGACTCTCGGGCAATGGTTCTTACAGCAGAAATATTTACATTCCACTATAGTGTTCTACAAACTGCCCCGAAGGATTGTAAATCAATATTTTCCACTCATTTAGGTCTGCGCTAACTATTTATAGTCAGGTGATATATAAGCTGCTCATTGCAAAGCACCGGAAGTCAGTAAAACCCCCCAGAAAAAAAACGTAATCTTCTGCTATTGGAGGATACCAGATTTGCAGCAGACTTCTCTCACCAGTTGGGTTAGCAGGATGATGGAGAATGGAACAGAATGTTAGTTTTTATTTCTTTAATAGAACCAAAAATTGGCTCTTGTCCATAGTAAACCTGTTAGAAGAACTCATCCAGCTGTAGATTTGTGCTGATCTTATCTGTGGTCTAATCTGCCGGACTACTGTTTTGTATAAATGTGCAAATATAATTTATGTGTGTATATGTGTATATATATATATATATATATGTATATATATGTGCGTATATATATATATATATGTATATATATATATATATGTATATATATATATATATATATGGCTATATATATATATGGCTATGGATGTTTATTAAAAGACACTGAAGAAGTGTTGATACCTTTTTATAAGTCCCGTGAGTGCATTTTTTGTTTTGTTTGGATTGCGCTATATATATATTTACATATAGATCGCACAAGGAGCGTTCAAAGATGCACTTGTGCGCCTCTTTAAAAGGTACATTGCATTATATTGTCATACAAGGGCCACTGTACTCATCAGTTGTGCTTTTCTAATAGAGTGAAGACGTGACCTTGTATTACACAGCCAGTGTTGCTGCAATTTGCACATGTACTCCTTGTTTCCCTTCTAACACCAGCATGCAAATGATTCTAGTTCCTTTTTGGATTGTATAGTTTTATGCAGGGCATTTATTTCACCCGGCAGATGTGTGCCCGCGGCAATCCAGACACCAGGTGTTGGTGCTTGAGCGGTAGATTGTCCCAGACGCTGGAGAATTCCACCAGAGCCAAGGAATTGGGATCCTGAATCCTTCTGTCCCTCCGGGCTGTACCTCTTTCCCTAAAGTTCCAGTTCGGTTGCTCAGATGCACCTAGCACCTTGTGACAAGATCACAATTCGCTGAGATCAGAGCGAAACCTCTGGAGATACCTGTGTCGCCAAGATCAATGGAAAGTGACTTTTTTTGTTTTTGTTTTGCCAGGGCCGGTGCAAAGCTTTTTGCCTGCCCAGCTAAAGTTATGTTTACAGTTCATTATGCTTTAATTCTGTGACATGCTGAAAAGCATGGATGCTGTGTATGGGAGGCAGGGGATGAATTGGGATCCTCGTGGGTGGAGCTTGAAAGGTTGAGTGTCAGTGCTACATGCACAGTATGCATTCGCTCGGTGAGAATTGAGTACACCCTCTAGTTTATCTAATGGTAGCACTGGATCTGATTAGGACTCTGACTAAGGTTGCCACTTTTTTTTCAGAAAAATACCGGCCATGGTACAGTCTCCATAGACTTAACATTGGCCTGAAACCATTTTTTTTTTACCAGCCAGGTGGCCACCCTAACTGTGACGGAGAAGACGTTGATGAGAACTTCACCACACAAAAAAATTATGTTTGGTAGATATTTAAGATATTTGAATGTCTGAGCATGGAACAAAATATGCTTGCCAATATTTTCCTTGTAGCCTGTATTTGAGATTTCTGACCATACAGATATACATCAAGTGCATGCATTGTACATAGAAATGCTTTAATCCGTCATCTACTCCATATAGTTCTGTTTGGGAGCAGACATACTTTTTGACATCTTGGTTCAGATAAAAGAATATCTGGCCCCTGAGATAGCAATACAGAGCAAGGAGGGCTCAGTAATGCACTTTATGTGACATTTTAAACAGAAATGAAAAAATACAACACTTTATACAATCTTTCAATTAAACAGAACTTCCTTCAGTGTTAACGATTGCCCTCTAAGCATGTTTACCCCCCTGAAAATCATGAGAGGAATATTGGCTGATGCTATGTGGCGTTGCTTTCCTCCATAGAGATGTAGAAGCTTAGTTTTAAAGGTAAATAAAAAAAAATCCATTTTTATTTAAAAAAAAAAAAAAAATTGTTTTGCTAATGGCAGGCTTAAATGCATGTTTTTGGCTTAAAGATGATTATCATAATAATAAACAATGCAGCAGTGGTTTATAGTCTGTCTTTTTTCTTATAATGCCAGTATTACAGGGGGAACTTCTTTGCATACAACAAGTTGGCACAGAGGGTACATTTTAACTTGGCAGGACACAAATGTTCTAGCTGGCATGAGTATACGCCTTCCCTCCCGCCTCTGTTTCCGCTGGCATGGACAAATGCTCTCGCTGTCAGAGGCGGGATGAGTAGCACACGCATGGCGAAGGATGAATATGTTAAAGTGTTTGTGTTGAATTCATGGGTGGACTGCAACTCTAAAGAGCTTAAAGGAATACAATCTGGACCACATGTCGGCGGGCTGGGTAGAAACCAGATTGCTGTCTGCATTAAAGGGACTGTATCACCTTAACATTGTTTTTACTGAGCATGTAGAGCATAAACAAAGGTAGAAAATTACCGAAACACTGGCAAAACTGCAAGCAAATGCCTAAATTAGGAGTCTCCGGTTTATGACATCACCTGTGGCACGGTATGCAAATGAAATGCTTTTTAATGGGAAATGTGTAATTTGCATACCGTGCCACATGTGATGTCATACACCGGAGACTCTGCAGACACATTTAAAACACTTAATTTGCTTGCAGTTTTGCAATTAATATATATGGGTAATTTTCAATAATTTTTTTATGCTCTACATGTAAGTAGAAATAATGTTCAGGTGATACAGTCCCTTTAAGGAATAGAAACTACTGTCTGTTTGTCTTTAATTTTTTTTCATTTCAAGAATAGTTCGAAAAATCAGGTTTTGGACAAGCGGACAAAAAAAAAAAAATGATAGCCGTCCATGCCCTGAGTGGGTATCCCTGTACCCTCTACTTTCTTTACGCTAGTTATCAAATGGGGCAATATTCATTCCCTCATTCAATATATTAAACCCTTTTAGAGCAACTATGATGGAATTTAAACCATCCACTCATCCAAAATAAAATTTTATATTTGCTCTAGTTTGGGATTTATTGAATACACTAAATCTAGGATGGCTAACCTTGGCACTGCTGATGTTTGGGACATATATATCCCAAGATGTTCAGTCAGCCTTATGACTTGACTGACAGAAAAAAATGATATTTTTCTAAATGTATAAAAGGAAAACAAATGTACCATACAGAAAAAGATGATAAAGATAGTAACAAAAAGGTCTTGCTATTGAAGTTGCAAAAATCTTCTTATTAGAAAGGTGACTGATGCTCTGCAGTGACAGCAGGATTTGCTTTTCCCTTTACTCTGTTGCAATGCTCCTGTTAATTGGAAGTCTGTTCAGTAAATTAAATTAGGTGTGGGAGTTAATGTGTTGCATTAATAAGACTATAAGAAAAGCAATAGAATCCAATAAACATACAATGATTCGAAGAGACATGGGAAATTATGAGTAAGAGAACACGTCAGATAGATGATGTAAATATCAAGGCTTAATTGAAAAATACCTTTTTTTTTTTTTCGTTCTGAAGCAAGGGGAGAAAAATAAGCAAGTCTTCACAGCGTTGTCACAATGCATTATGGGAGTTCTAATCCGCAGCTGCGGAAGGGATTAGGGGATTCGCACCTTGCATATGTGTTACTGGTGTTTGCTTATATAGTAGGAGGTGGGAGACTTAAAAATACGATTGCAGGCCGGTACTGAATGGTCTTCAGGCCAATGTTCAGTCTGTGGAGGTAAACGGACATGAGGTTTCAGGAGCATGGTGCTCTACAATATGGCGCTTGCATTTGCTCTGTGAAAAGATCGTAAGTGCCTCTTTGGCACAGCATTTTGGTGTTGCTTATACCTCTCATTCCACCGCAGGATGGACTAGGTCTGTCCTATCTTGGCGGCGCAGTTGCCGGCAGTATGGACCTAGTATGTCCAATGTCGCAAAAAAAACGTTTAAAATGTAAAAAACCACAAACCTGGCTGGGAATTTGGTTATAATGTTTTTTTGTTGTTGTAACATTGCCACCTAGCTGGTATTTTTACAGGGCTGGTAAAAAAAAAACTACTTGAGACCAATGTAAAACCTATTGAAGCAACAGAAATTATTTTTTTTAAATTATTATTTTTTAAAGTAAAGGTGGAAATCTTATTGATGAATATTTTTTTTTCCTGCATCTGACAAATGCACTGAATTTATTACCCAATACACCCCACCCTCTCTGCTAGCTGCACTTCCACTTTTGCGTGATTGGAGTAGTCATTGGCACACGCCTGAAAAAAAAAAACACATGGAAATGAGCATCACCTCCCAACTAGATGCTGTCACATCCATGACTGACCCGCCAACATACCTCACACCCATGACACAGCAGCGTGGGAGAATTAGGTTTTCTTCAGAAAAATCTGAAATATCTTTTGAACGTTGCATCTAAGAAAACCTGATTAAAAGGTGTTTTAGTGGGAGCGTAATTTTTCCTGCGGAGACCTCTATTTGTATTTACCCTTCTTTAATCTCTGTTGGTTTCTATTCCAGAGTTACACATTTTTCTTCTCTGCTTTCCATTTCCTTATATTATTTTAAAGATGGCTAAGAGAGTCTGCAGACTAGCTTATTAGAACCTGTGATTGTTCCAGGGAACATTTTTGTAAAAACTGCTGAAACATATCTATTGATGTTTCATACTCAAAAGTGACCATGTGTTTGACATACATTTTAACAGAGCACATCTGCCCCAGCATTAGCAGAGCATTTCTCCCAGGTCCTCATCCTGTTATTGATTTCTCTATGGAGACCAGGACATTTGCTTTCCTCCCTTTGGATCAGCTCATTTATTTTCAGTTTGATCAGTTTTTAAGAGCTTCTTGCTTGCTATAGTTAAAAACAAATGCGCATCAGCCCATTATATTCTGTGGTGTGAAACACATATGTAGCACATTTATTAGGTGTAGATATGTGCACCATACATACATATGCATGTGCACGAGTGTGGACACCATGCAGAGTGAAGGGTTTCCTGATGTTTGGCTACAACTATGCTATGATCTGGGTTATTATGGTACTTTGCTCCTGTTATTTGAGCATCACAGGGGCACATTTTAAAGTTCTCAACATCTGTGTTTGGGAGCTCACTCAGCTGTATCGCTGTGTAAATACAAATGTTTAACACAAACTCTTCTACATTTGGCTATTTTTGTAACGTTTCAAATTTTGTGCTTTACCAAAAGAAAACCTGTCACCTGTGATGGGACCACAAAAAGTGGCAGGGAAAGCAATTTACCTTATTAAAAAAAAATCAGAGGAGTATAGGATTAAAAAAAACCATTTGCTTCAGGCAACATGTGTAACCTGGCTGGATTCTTTCTGTGCTTCTTTCTTTGCAGACCTGCACCAGACCAGGTTTAGCCACATTGCATTGATTGTGTGTGTATTGTGTCTAATGTGTCCACGGGTCCCTGCACTAGTGGTCTAGGAGGGATCTGTTGTGGGCCTGGCCCTGTGTGTCATCTTTCAATGTTTGGTTCACTTTTCCCATTTAACTCTTTAAGGTCCAGGAAGGCAGTATGCAATGCAGTGTTTAAATTACGGTTTAAAACATTGCAGACTCTGCCATTGATTAGAATTGACAGTAATTTAATTTTCCCCCCATAATGCATCACGTGAGATTTCTCTTGTTTTAGAATGTGTCCTGGATCTATCTGTCTCGCTGTGTTTGTTAGTATGGAGCTTATCTTATCTTTCTCTGGTGTTAGATATGGGTTGTGTTGAAAATCTGCAAACTTACAGGAAACTTGTGGTGAACATGAACATTCCTGCACTCCTACAGACAGCATCAGCGCCACACGCAGGACTGCCATGTCTTGGAATTGGCTATATTCAGATGTGTAGAATGCTGATCTGTGTTCTGTGGGGGTTTTGAAGTGTGCAACTTAAAGGTACAGTCTAGTCCCCAAACACACTTTGGTTCAAGATGAAGATTACTGCTTGTATAGTGCACAGGCTTTTTCCAGTGTGATTTAAAGGACATTATGCATAAATCACATTTTTTTATATTTGACTCAAGCCCTCCTCTGCATGTTTACCGCAGGTGTGGCAGCACTGATTATATAGACACTGAGGATATACATTTTTGTTTCATTTGGTCGCTTTCTGTGCTCTTCGAATAGAAATACCTTATGTGGACTCTGAGTAACCTAGCTCTCGTACACAGTAGGATCTATTAAAAGTGCAACACATTGTCTGATGACATCAATAGAGTGACGGGATATTCTATGTATTTGAATGAAACTATTCTCATTGGTTCCTGTAGCAAAAATAAATAAATAAAAATGAAATTACTTTTATTCAGCTAGTGTGGGCAGTCCAGACTTCTTGCAAACTGCTGTAATTTCAAAATTTCATCTAGCTGTAAGTATTTTATATATTAAGCAATACAAAATGTAAAACATGCATTTTGAACTACTTTGAAAGCACATTAAAGGGACACTAAACATTTTGTCCCCCACTTACTGATGTTTTGAGGTGGAACTGGCGTGTACTTTTGATAGTCCTCTGACCGACAGCTGCCATGCTTCCATAGGAATCGGGCAGCTGTCTGGTAGGCGACCGGCTCTCTCTGCTAGCACAGAGAGAGCCCCTCGCTTTTGCATGAGATCAGCAGGGGGGACCTTAACTAGGCGAGTCCCCGCTCTGATTGGCTGTGCGCGTGCTGCACGTTACATAGACAGAGACAGACACATTGACATACAGACCTGACAAGTGAGCCATTTTTTTTTTTTTTTTTAATAAATCAAATAAAAGGTGCATGTTTGTGTGTCCCCATCCCTGCTGCTTTGCTTGATTGCAGGGGAGGGGAGCACTTTCATTTTATCTCAGTTTGCCAGTTACAGACCATCGTTCAAGCCCATCCTGTTGAGAGCCGGGTTGTCGCGTGACACGGATGTCACGTGCTCCCCGGATCTAAGACTGTGAAGCGCGATGCGCGAGGGGGCAGAGCTGGCAGTCTGTGCAAAATGGCACATGCTGTGCCTCCTCGCGCTGCGCTGTCCAAAGGAACAGCAAAAACTCCATGGATCCCAGAGGTGAGGGGACGCAAAGTAGAGGGTGCCAATACCCGGGCGCCAGGTCTAATTTCCTGGTCGCCATGGCGACCTGGTGCCCAGGGTTTGTCGAGCCCTGCCCTAGAGGCAGTCAGCAACATTGCAATAAAAAAAAGTTTTAATTGGCTAAAATCTAGGGTTAAGGTTACAATTAAATTAGGGTTAGCATAAGGGATAGGGTTACAATAAAATTAGAATAAATTAAGGGTTAGCATAAGGGTTATAGTTAGTGTTAAATTTAGGGTTTGGGTTGGGGTCAAAAGGTCACTTTTGCCTTATAACTCGCAGAAAAGCATGGAAACAAGCATATTTCTGATCTCGGGACAAAATTTAGAAACCATTTATATGGGGTCTTTTTTTAATGATTGTATTTGTGTAAATTATTTTTTAGGTCAAAGTTAGAAAAAGTGTTGCTGTTTTTTCCCCATCATATTTTATGATTTTGGTATGAACATAATGGTATATAATGAAAGCCCTTCTTATGATGATAAAACAACATATATTTTGTGGTGGCACAGTATGTGAGAGAAGAAAATTACAGCTAAACACAAACACCCCAGAAATGTCAAAGCAGCCCTTGTCACCAAGGGAAAGACGAGGTCATACGGTAAGGTCATGTCATTAAGGGCTTAAAGGGACATTCATTGTTCTGTGAGTGTAAAGGATAAAAAATACCTATAAAAAGTGTTAGCAGAAGTGCAAGCATATGCCTAGATGAAAAAATTGTGTTTTTAAATGTGTCTGGTTTCCACAAATCCAGGGCAGCAGGTTGCCATGGCGACCAGGAAATGAGACTAGGCGCCCGCGTATTACCACACGCATGGATAGATTTCGATTTTTGGTTTGTGGAGCTCGGTGGCACAGACTGCTGGCTCCACCCCCACCGAGCATGAGTGCCGGGTGTCACATGTCATCCCGCCACTCAGCGGGTAAACATCTGAAGATGGTCTGTGTCTGTGTGAGAGTCACAGATCATGAAAGAGCAGACGTGACCCCTTCCATGCAGTGAGGTTAAACAGCAGTGGGGGGCAGGGGTGAAAATGTATTACCGTCAGTCACTCGGCCCTATATGTCAAAACGAGCATCAGTACATTATTATTATTTAATACATCTGTTGTCATTTCCCATTGAAAAGCAGTTAATTTGCATACCATGCCACAGGTGATGTCATAAACCGCAGACTCCACAGACGCATTTAAAAAACATTTTTGTCCTAATTTAGGCATTTGTCTTCAGTTTTGCTAATGCAATGTACAGATAGTTTTCAGTCATTTTTTTATGCACTACATGCACAATAAAAACAATGTTTGTCTGATACAGACCCTTTAATTTGGGATTATTTTATATATGGTTGTTGCGCAATTGCTCATGTGGAACCTGATGTTGATTTAGGAAATTGCCTGATTGTTGGCATCCACTCCAAAATTCCTAGTACAGCTGTAAAGTGTCAGACTTTATTAGCACAGCCACACAAATCCTCCTATGTTAAGATCCGCTCTAATTGCGCTATCTAAACCCATCCACATGGATTCGGGGCACGCCCATTAACTCTTTCACTTCCTTGAATTGGGCTGCTCATTTTTCTATATACACGTGTAAGACTGCAAGGATTGAGAGAATATAGTGGGCCAGTGGCGTAGCGTGGGTTGTCAGCACCCGGGGCAAGGCAAGTAATTTGCGCCCCCTAACCCGTGGATTTTAGCACTCGAGTCTCTTCTACTAGATTAGTTAAAGAAACCCTTACCCCCCAAGCACATGTATTGTTTGTTATGAAAATACTTATGTAATTAAAGTAAAATGCATCTAAATACAAGTTTATTTTCCAACACTTTATTGAGTGCGAACATGCATTACACACATTCTCCACATTTTCAGCAGGTCTATGAATACAAATATACACATGTAGTAACCTAGCATGGGCCATGCTATTATATGTCGTCTCACAACCATCGTAAACGACAAACAATATCAAGAACAAAAACTAAACATCAAAATGGAACCATACCCTGGAGATGATCCAAGACTGGGCTAGATGGAGCCAACTTCCTCAATCCTGTACCTCTAATGTTACTCCCCCCCCCCCCCCCCCCCCACACACACACACACATATGCCATAATTGTTGTGCCATTCAGATGCCAGTAATATTGTAACTTTCGGATGCCAGTAATATTGTGCCAGTCAGAGCCCAGTAATATTGTTCCATTCAGAGCCTAGTAATATTGTGCCAGTCAGATGCCTGCAATATTGTGCCAGTCAGATGCCTGCAATATTGTGCCAGTCAGAGCCCAGTAATAATGTGCCAGTCAGATACCAGTAATATTGTGCAGTCAGATACCAATAATATTGTGCCAGTCAGATACCAGGAATATTGTGCCTGTCAGAGCCCAGGAATATTGTGCCTGTCAGAGCCCAGGAATATGGTGCCTGTCAGATGCCTGTAATATTATGCCAGTCAGATGCCTGTAATAGTGTGCAGTCAGAGGCCAGGAATATTGTGCCAGTCAGATGCCTGTAATATTGTGCCAGTCAGATGCCTGTAATATTATGCCAGTCAGATGCTTGTAATAGTGTGCCAGTCAGAGGCCAGGAATATTGTGCCAGTCAGAGGCCTGTAATATTGTGCCAGTCAGAGGCCTGTAATATTGTGCCAGTCAGATGCCTGTAATATTATGCCAGTCAGATGCCTGTAATATTGTGCCAGTCAGAGCCCAGTAATATAGTGCCAGCCAGATGCCTGTAATATTATGCCAGCCAGATGCCCAGTATTATTGTGCCAGCCAGATGCCCAGTAATATAGTGCCAGTCAGATGCCCAGTATTATTGTGCCAGTCAGATGCCCAGTATTATTGTGCCAGCCAGATGCCCAGTAATATAGTGCCAGTCAGATGCCCAGTATTATTGTGCCAGTCAGATGCCCAGTATTATTGTGCCAGCCAGATGCCCAGTAATATAGTGCCAGTCAGATGCCCAGTAATATAGTGCCAATCAGATGCCAAGTAATATAGTGCCAATCAGATGCCCAGTAATATAGTGCCAATCAGATGCCCAGTAATATAGTGCCAATCAGATGCCAAGTAATATAGTGCCAATCAGATGCCCAGTAATATTGTGCCAATCAGATACCCAGTAATATAGTGCCATTCAGATACCCAGTAATATAGTGCCAATCAGATACCCAGTAATATTGTGCCAATCAGATACCCAGTAATATTGTGCCAATCAGATACCCAGTAATATAGTGCCAATCAGATGCCCAGTAATATAGTGCCAGTCAGATACCAGGAATATTGTGCCAGCCAGCCCCCCCCCCCGTACTTACATGAAGCGGCTCCGTGTCCCCCGCCGGATGTCTCCTCCGTGCAGTCTTCCCTCTTGCACGGAGGAGGGAAGCAGACACCGGATGTGACGCGACGTCACATCCGGCGTCAGTTTTTTTTTTTTTTTTTTCGGCCGTCGCATCCTTCGGATGCGGCTTGCCGGAAAAAAGCGTTCACAAGCGCAATGCGCTGTGAACGCGGCAGCAGGGGCTGGGGGCCCACGGGACAGCTGCCTTGGGGCCCCCCAGGAGTAAATGGGCCCAGGGCAGCTGCCCCGTTTGCCCCGCGTTAAAGACGGCCCTGGCGGCCACGCGGCCGCATAGGGCTAGTGCGCCCCCCCAGATATTGCGCCCGGTGCGGCCGGCCCCCCCTGCACCCCCCACGCTACGCCACTGTAGTGGGCCAACATTCCTACCTTTTTTGCGAATAAGGAAATCAGAAATACGGTATTTGCTTGAATATAAGACGACCCCCCAAACTTTGGATATTCCTTTAAGAAAAAAACTAAAAGCCTGAATATAAGACTACCCTATAGGAAAAAAGTTTAACTTGTATATCATATTTTATGATATTTAAATATATTTCCTTTTATGTGCCAATGCTGCCTCTCTCTCCCCCTCCCCCCAGCTTTCTCTCTCTCTCTCTTTCCCCCCTTCCCCCCCAGCATTGTCTCTCTCTCTCTCCCTCCCCCCCCCCCCCAAACTTTTCTCTCTCTCCACCTCCCTCCCTCCTTTTCTCTCTCTCTCTCTCACTCCCCCCTCCACCTCACCTTGTCTCTCCCTCCCCTTGTTTCTCTTTCCCTATCTCCCCCCCTCCCCTTGTCTTTCTCCCTCCCTTCCCCTCACCTGTCTCTCGCTCCCTGGTGGCTAGTGGGGGCGGCCGGGGGATGTCTGCACGATACGTGCAGACATGCTCCATGCTGCCCAACACTTCTGTCTATTATGACGGACAACCGGTCCGTCATAATAGACGGTAGTGTCGGGCAGACATCCCCCTGCTGCCCAAATATCCCTGGTGGCTAGTGGGGGCAGCCAGTGGATGTCTGCACAATACGTACAGACGTCGTCTGCTGCTGCCCGGCACTTCCGCCGGGACTTCTATGATTAAACCAGAAAGACCAGGCTTCATCATAGAAGTCCCGACGGACGTGCCAGGCAGCAGCGGAGGATGTCTGCACGCATTCCCCTGTCTTATAGTCGGACCTTGATTTGAGGGCAGACTATAAGACTAGGGGTCTTTTTCAGAGCATTTGGTCTGAAAAAACCTTGTCTTATATTCGAGCAAATACGGTATGGTCCATCATAGACTGTAACCCTTTATTTTCCTTATCGCAGCATTTTACATTCTGTTATTGGACGAGTTTGTATCCGAGTCCTATAGCAGAATGTTCTATCCAACCAATAAGAGCAAGGCAGGCCAGTGATCCCCATCTTCTATTGGCTGTACAGAGTTCTATAATAACGTCAGATCTTGTAGAATTTTACCTGTGTCACTGGCCTGCATATAACTGCTATGGTTAAGCCATTGTATAAAATGACCATATTTGCTCGAATATAAGACGACCCTGATTATAAGACAACCCCCCGAACTATGGATATTCCTTTAGGAAAAAAACTAAAAGCCTGAATATACCCGACTACCCTATTGGAAAAAAGTTTAACATGTGTGTATATATTCACACGTAAATTGCTTTTTTATATTTAATAAAAATGATGATACTAAAAAATGCATTTCTTGTTTTTATTTCCATTTATTTGCATCTCCCCACAGCCATTTGCCCACCAGACTTAACCAGTGCTGCTTCCCCTTTCCTACCCAATGCTGCCTTCCCCTCCCTCCATCAGACATGCCCAATGCTGCCTCTCCCCCCTCCCTCACCCAGACTTGCCCAATGCTGCCTCTCCCCCCCCCCCCCCCTTCCTCACCCAGACTTGCCCAATGCTGCCTCTCCCCCCTTCCTCCCTCCCTCAAACTTACCCAATCTCCCTGGTGGCTAGTGGGGGCACCCCGTGTATGTCTGCACGACGATACGTGCAGACATCCTCCGATGCTGCCCGACACTTCCGTCTTCTAAATCGTGATGGCTAAACCCTTAGAATTCCAAGCTATTAAATGGCAACTAAAGTCTTTTAGTGTCCATTACTGTGACGTAAACCGATGTGCGTCTGTAGAGCAAGGATCAAAACGAATGTCCCCTCTTCTATACAGAAACACACGGGTTTACTCTCCGCTGTGAGGTAGAGCCAGTCTGTAGGCTCTGCCACAGGCAAGTATGGCTGCTGCCAATCGGGGAATAAACTGGCATGCAGTGTTAATTTTGATGGCAAATTTTGATTTAGTTTTAACCATAGCCTTTTGACTAAAAGGCCATTTAAATGTATTTGTATTTTAGTCACCTAAATCTACTGCAGCGAGGGAGGGAACGGGTCTGAGAAGGCTGGTACATAGTATTAAGTTAACTTGCTAGTTAGATGGGAGGTGAAATGCCAGGCGAATCAGATGGAGGAGTATCCTCCTCCTTGCGGTTGGCAAGGTATTGGTCCAGGGAGCAGACAGGCACAGGGGAGCCTGTGTCACAGCCAATCTAGCTGCAGATAGAGTCAGGGGACTGGACTTTGGCTGAGATCCATGGGAACTAGAAGTCCAAATAGGTAAATACTCTAACATTTTAGTCACATTCTTGTTGCTTGATGAAAATTGCAATGGATTTTACTCATAGTTTTAGTTCTGTTAACATTAGTTTTTATTTAGTTATTGTTATTTAGTTATAGTTTTAGTCACTGAAAACATGCAAAATTAACATTGCTGGTATATACTATCAAAAGTACATGGCAAATTATCCTTAGGTCAGTGGCAGTAATGATAGAAACATCTAAAAACATTTTTTTAAAGACTTTTCTATTATGTTATGTTATGTTATGTTATGTTATGTGTGTGTGTGTGTGTGTGTGTGTGTGTGTGTGTGTGTGTGTGTGTATGTATGTATTCTATTCCATTTAGAAATTTGTAGGCTTCCTGAGTGTCACATAAAACATTATGTATTCTATGCATGTATAAAATCAATGATCTATAGCAGAGGGGGAAAAAGAGGTTTAAAATGCATAAATGTCTATTTATGACATAACCTTGTTTTTTTACCCATTTCCCATTGCAATTGGTTAATTTGCATAACAAGCCATCAAGGTGCTTTCACAGTATAAACAATGTTTAGGAGATGGAAGCCCTTCAACAAGAAAGTGAGACTAATTGCCAAACACTCTATTGGAAGGATAGGCATTATCAGTACAAGGACACTCGGGTTCCAGGCAAGGTCTGTGAAGGTGCATGGATTATTAAATTGTCCACAAGGAAACGTATTGGTGCCTAGTCCTACTCTACATCCAAGACAATAATCCCATTTAAAGAAAAATAGGTTAAAGAGGAATTATTTAATTGCTAGCAGTCCCAACAAATTTGGATCCGTCTCAGCAGTGATACTACCTAAGTACAGTGCTTAGCAATGTGTACAGGCAGCATTTTGTTTTAACTGTGAAAATTGAGAATCAGACATCCGGTATCTGTACCTCAGTCTCCAGGGGTCACGGAACTTTGCGTATAACGTCACGTGACCCCCAGTCCTTTTTAGCTCGTCCCGTTTCATTCCGGAAGCCGACTACAGAATGTTGGCAAGCGACGAACTGTCTTCCAGTTATCATTTATTAGTTAATAGAGCGGAAATAGATTTTGCACCTCTGTAAATGCAGAGCCCTGAATAGAGGCTGAATAGAGAAATGTTGTGATCGCACACACAGGGGTTAATATTTATTCTAAGAAGGAACATGTGAGGAAGTCGCCATGCTTCCTGTTTCTGTATAAATGTAAAATTATTTAATCATTAATTCTGTTCGACATCCGTGAACTTCCTTTTTTTTCCCCTATTTGAGATTTACTAGGTTGAATATCCTTTTTTTTGGGGGGGGGAGGGGCTCACACTGAACTATTGGTAAAATTAATTTAATTGTGTTTTAAAGGTTTATCTTATCACACAAGATTAAATTAAATATACCAGCATTCTAAGCCAAACAATTTGATGTCACGCTAGGATACCACTTCTGCCCTCATGACTGTTTACTCAGCCTATGACTGCTATCAGTGGTTCAAAATTGTCCCACTAAACATATTTGCTAATTACTTTTCTGAAATAGGACCTAATGAAGTATAGAATCAGATATTAGATCTGTGATGGCTAACCTTGGCACTGCAGTTGAACTATGGTGCTGTGTCATCATGGGATATGTAGTTCATCTGCACTGCCATGGTTCAATATCACTGAATTTGTTTTTTTCCTCCACGCTTGTGAATTTCTTTCTTATACTTGATACTTTGGAGGGAGTGAAATTTGACCCAGACCAAAAAGAGAAAGCAGATAGACTCCTGGGAAAAATATTGAATGCAGCACATTGGGCTCAGACATAGCAGCAAAGCGAATGAGGTCAGAGACTCCGAAATGGAGCCTGGCCAAGAATGACAGTGGCGTATAACACAAGCTTTGACATCTTCTCTATCCCATAAGGAGCTTTTTCCCCCTCCTTCTTATTTTAGGCTTGGCTGTACTGTCCGCATGCAAGGTAACCTTTCGCTGCTAAAGTATTTTCTTTTTACTTCAGCTCTACACATTACAGTTGAAAAATGAGCAAGTAGTGTGTTATCCAGACTCCTTTTGATAAATGGGTCAGATCGTTAATGATTCTGGCAGTGGCAGGTCCAAAGGCTGTTCATATTTACTTCTAATGTGAAGTTTATAATGGCTGAGAGATGAGGTGTAATAGAGGTACTGGATTGATGCACATGACATTCATACATACGTCAAGTTTTGCACTCTAAGGCTTAGTTCTTTCCGTTTTCAACCTTGAGTCTGTCATCATAATTCTAGGGTTGCCACCTTTTTCTCCCCGAAACATTACCAAACTGCCATTGCTCCCATAGACTTAACATTGGCCTCAAGCTATTTTTTCTCTGCAAAACTCCACTGTTGTGCCTTTCTTAGCAAATGATGCATCGTGCACCTGCCTTTAGATTACATTCTTTGTTTATACGTCTACTGTAGATGCCATGTTGTATCTATATACAGTGGTGAGACATGATAAGGGGTGAATAACCATACAGAACCTCTACAACTGTAAATATTTAGAAAACAGTCTGCCTTCAAGAGCTGCACTGATTGCTTCCTCCAGCTACATTTTGAAAATATTGAATCTGAAAAAAAAAAGTATTGCAGCAAGAAGGAGTGCAGATTTCTAAAGACAGTTAAGCTTAACTTATTTTTGGGGGGCATTGTTTAATTTATTTTAAGTGTTCCAGCACTTAATACTCAGCTGTTTTCAGAAAACCCTGATGTATCTTCTGTATGGTTACAAAGTTAAAGTTGTGTTACTGTAAATATCACCCTAACATTATGACAAATTTCGGTAGTGAATAGAACTAGCTGAGGTTTTATATATGATCGCGACTTGGTTAATCAGCGGTATTAGACAGTAAAGAAAGAGGAGACACTGGTTGCAATGGATTTGATCATATGAAATGACAAGACAATGGACAGGATGTAGAATCCCAAAAAGCTGTTAAACAAGAAATAGATAAACACAACACTTACGGTAAAGATGGGGTGTACACCTAAAAAAAAAGACAGACCTCTATATGTAGCACCAACATACGTGTGAGGAGAGCTATACTGGATGAAGACCAAAAATGCAGGATGGTACAATACAGATATATTTATTGACAGGGGTTAAATGCAGGAACTTGCAGCAGTTGTAATCCACACTGACAGGGGTTAAATGCAGGAACTTGCACTAGTTGTAATCTACACTGATAATAAGCAAAACGATAACAGTCCAAGATCAGGGGCAATAGAGAGGTAGCAAAACGAGAGACAAGCCGGGGTCAGGTTACCAGAGAATCAGACAGTCCAGGTATCAAGGGGCACAGGCAGGCAGAAGGGTAGTCAGGAAATCCAGGTTCAGCAACAATTAAATATAAGGAAACGCTAGGCTATCGAAATACACGAGAATCACCAAGCACTGTTTGCTTGGTGATTCTGACTTTTAAATCTTCCGCGCCTCGCGGGTATGCGACGTGCGTGACGTCATCCGGCGCGCGCCTCCATGGAGACAGATCACGTGATGACGTGGACGCGCTGGCAAGCGCGTGTGACGGATCTCGGCTTGGAGAGAGGTTGTACTCAGGGGAGCTGCTGCGGGGAAGAACCTGACAGTTCCCCCTCCCAAAGCGAAACCTCCGGGCTCGCCACTGGCCAGGACGATTGGGATGACGATCATGAAAGGCATGGACCAAATCATCAGCGTGAACAAGTTCAGCCGGTTCCCAAGATCTGTCGCTCTCACCATATCCTTTCCAGTGTGTGAGGTATTGAAGCAGACCACGATGAAGGCGAGAATCCAACACCTCCTCCACTTCATACTCCTCCATACCATCGACCAAAACCGGATCTGGGGGGGACCCCCGTCTCCCTGGAAAAAGGTTAGCCACCCACGGTTTGAGCAAGGAGACGTGAAACACCGGGTGGATCCTCATAGATGCAGGTAAGCGTAGTCTCATGACCAGAGGAGATATAACCTCGATGATGGGGAAAGGACCAAGGAATCGAGGACCCAATTTCTTCGTGGGACAGGAGAGTTTTAGGTGTTTAGTGGATAACCACACCTTGTCGCCCGGCTTGTACACAGGAGCATCCGAACGATGTCGGTCTGCGAAGGCTTTGTATCGTTGTTGAGAGTGGAGAAGAGTATCACGGAGTAAGGCAAATGTGCGGGTGATATTACGTATATGAACAGAAGCGGAGGGAACGGTGCTTGGGATAGGGGACCCAGGGAGCATTGAAGGGTGAAAGCCATAGTTGAGAAAAAATGGGGACTTTCCCGTTGAGCTGTGGATGTGATTGTTATAAGCGAATTCCGCCAGCGGCAAATACTTGCTCCAGTCATCTTGAAGATGCGTGGGCAAGCAGCGTAGGTATTGTTCAAGAGTTTGATTGGTGCGCTCCGTCTGACCGTTACTTTGGGGATGAAAAGCCGTAGTGAGAGAACGATGGATATGTAATTCCGTACAGAAAGCCTTCCAGAAATGAGAGGTGAATTGAGTCCCCCGGTCCGACACCAAGTTTTCGGGTAGACCATGCAATCTAAAAACTTCTCTTATGAAGAGGTCCGCAGTTTCTGTAGCCGAGGGTAGGTGAGTATACGGGATGAAGTGTGCCATTTTGGTAAAGCGATCCACAGTGACCATCAGTGTATTGTATCGTTGGGACCGGGGTAGATCTGTAATGAAGTCCACGGAGACATCACTCCAGGGTCTAGCGGGTATCGGCAAAGGTTGAAGAAGACCTGAGGGTTTCTGGTGTCTTTCTTTCGCACGGGCGCAAGTATCACAGGAAGCAACAAATCTCGTGACATCCTCTTGTAGGTCAGGCCACCAAAAAGTTCTGGTAATGAGATCTTTGGTCTGTCGGACACCACCGTGCCCCGCTGTAGGGGAATCATGAAAGTATTGGAGGACTTGTAAACGGACCTCAGGGGGAACGTATGCTTTGTCTTGGTAAAAATATAGTCCTTGACGGTGTGTCAATTGGTCAGGATGGGGTACCCTAGGGGTCGAAGGACGATTACGGAGAGCCTCCCAAATTGATTGTGTGGCGTTCAAAAAGTGTTCAGATTGAAGTATGGTACTCGATCTCTCACCTTGAGGCTCTTCGGGTTCAGACATACGTGATAAAGCATCGGCTTTCAAATTACGGGATCCTGGACGATACGTGATATGGAGGTTGAAGCGTGTGAAGAAGAGTGCCCATCTGGCTTGTCTAGGTTGTAGTCTCCTAGCGGTACGTAGATACTCCAGGTTTTTGTGGTCTGTAAAGACGGTCACAGGAAAAAGGGCACCCTCCAATAGGTGTCTCCACTCCTCCAATGCAAGTTTTATCGCCAGTAGTTCTCTCTCACCTATATTGTAGTTTCTCTCTGCCGGTGACAGAGTCCTGGAGAAGAAGGCCACAGGGTGTAATTTTCCATCCTCCTTGTGCCTCTGGGAAAGGATCGCACCAACTGCTGAATCGGATGCGTCCACCTCAAGTGTAAAGGCGCCGGAAGGATCTGGAAGGATTAGAATAAGAGCTGTGGTAAAACAAGTCTTCAGAGTATTGAAAGCCTCCTGTGCTGTTTTAGTCCAGAAAAACAATCGGTTCTTGGAAGTCAAGGCGGTAATAGGTTGTATGACCTTAGAAAAGTTTCTGATGAATTTCCTATAAAAATTTGCGAAACCCACAAACATCTGTACACTCTTCTTATTAGAGGGTGTAGGCCAGTCTCGTATTGCAGTAATCTTCTTGGGGTCCATCTGGATGTTATTTGGAGACAAAATGAAACCCAGGAATTCCACTGATTTACTCTCAAATTCACATTTCTCCAGTTTAGCGTATAGCTGATGTTGTCTCAGGCGGGTGAGAACTGTATGTACATGTTGTCTGTGTGTCTCTAATGATGGGGAATAGATGAGAATATCATCAAGGTAGATGATCACAAAGTGGTCCAGAATATCTCGAAAGATGTCATTGACAAAATGCTGAAAGGTAGCTGGTGCGTTGCAAAGTCCAAATGGCATAACTTTGTACTCAAAATGTCCATAACGTGATCTGAAGGCCGTTTTCCACTCATCCCCCTTCCTGATACGCACTAGGTTATACGCTCCTCGCAGATCGATTTTCGTGAAGAATTGTGCTGTGCGGAGATGATCCAATAATCCCGCAATGAGGGGTAGTGGGTAACGATTCTTCGTAGTAATATTATTAAGCTCTCTGTAATCTATACAGGGGCGCAATCCACCATCCTTCTTTTTGACAAAGAAAATACCCGCACCCGCAGGAGAGGTGGAGGGTCTTATAAATATGTGAGGAGAGCTATACTGGATGAAGACCAAAAATGCAGGATTGTACAATACAGATATATTTATTGACAGGGGTTAAATGCAGGAACTTGCAGCAGTTGTAATCCACACTGACAGGGGTTAAATGCAGGAACTTGCACTAGTTGTAATCCACACTGATAATAAGCAAAACGATAACAGTCCAAGATCAGGGGCAATAGAGAGGTAGCAAAACGAGAGACAAGCCGGGGTCAGGTTACCAGAGAATCAGAATGACGAGAAACAGTCCAGGTATCAAGGGGCACAGGCAGGCAGAAGGGTAGTCAGGAAATCCAGGTTCAGCAACAATTAAATATAAGGAAACGCTAGGCTATCGAAATACACGAGAATCACCAAGCACTGTTTGCTTGGTGATTCTGACTTTTAAATCTTCCGCGCCTCGCGGGTATGCGACGTGCGTGACGTCATCGGGCGCGCGCCTCCATGGAGACAGATCACGTGATGACGTGGACGCGCTGGCAAGCGCGTGTGACGGATCTCGGCTGGGAGAGAGGTTGTACTCAGGGGAGCTGCTGCGGGGAAGAACCTGACAATACGTCAAGTAGACTGAGCCAGGTCATGTAAGACGAAAGTTAGAAACATAGAATGAGAACCATTCGGCCCATCTAGTCTGCCCAATTTTCTGAATACTTTTATTAGTCCCTGTCCCTATCTTATATTTAGCCTTGTGCCTATCCATCGCAAGCTTAACCCCTTCCCGACGTTAGGACGTACTATGGCGTCCTGACTTTAAGTGCCTTAAAGTCGTTAGGAAGGCATAGTACGTCCTGTATTAAACAGCTCATCGTGGCTCCCCGCGATGAGCTGTTTTCGGATCCCGCTGCAGGCACTTGCAGCGGGATCCCACCTGTCATCTGAGGCTACTTTGAGTGGCTTCAGTCTGACAGGGGAAATATTTCTCCAAATCGTGCCGTGCCCGAACTTCCGCGTTCGGGCACGCCTCCGTGGCGTCACACGTGACGTCCGCAGGTCTCGCGGGTTTTTTTGCAGGGACCCACAGGGTCTGTTAAGACCCTGATCGGGTGTCTGCGAGAGTGTTCCTGGCTACCGATCACCTTGTGATCGGTGGCCAGGAACCAATCATGACGTTTTGGTGCTTGCGTCGTTTGGGACGCAAGCACCTTGCGTCAAGAAGGGGTTAAGCTCTTCCCACTTGTAGGATGTTCTATGCCATCCTACTTTTTAGTGCCTAAATGCTTGTAGGACGGCATAGTTCCCGCGATAAGCTGTGTGCGGATCCCGCCCCAGGGACTTACAGCGGGGGTCCACACTTTGAGATGTCTGACATAGAAAATGTAGCCGACACTAACCGTGTTTACATCTTTGCCCCTCTAATTTTAAGTTTTAGCAGAATGAGGAGGAATGGGAGCACCAATATTTTTATCACGTAGATTTGAGAGTAACTTTCTCATACCAAAGTCTCTAGGAATAAGTCCAATGATTTCTCAATCATGTTTTTGGTTGTTTTGCAAGGTAAAATAAACCTGAAGCCATTTTGAAGGAATACAAGAAGTAATCCTTTCTGATTTAGTACGCAGCTTCACAGGGAGGAAGCCATTTTGCACACGGTCTCCAACCCTTGTGATTTGTATTATTATTATTCATCAAAACATTTGAATTCAGTGTTCTACAATTATCTCTGTCATGTTGCACAATCTATAGTGTGTCTCTTTTGTTTGCATGTCTGTGATGTAAAGAAATAACAAAATCACAAAGACCCATAGAAAATACCATTTAATAATTTTTGATGTAGTATTGGATTGTGGGAAAAAATGCAGAAATATAATATGCATCTTGTACAGAAAACAAGAACAATTTCTTAGGACACATGATGTTATAACTTCCAGAGACTATTATAGATATATATAGATATATAGATATAGATAGATATATATAATAGAAATAGTGTTTGTAATATTTTTAAAAAATATATTTGTGTCACAAAAGATTTTCAGTAAAGACTACTTTAAATGCGAAAAATAAAATTAAAAAAGTTATAAAATATAATTCTAGTATTCAACATCTCCCTTTTTCTAATTTTCCTTCCATAGAACTGAACAGCCTGATACAAAAGTAAAGATAAATTTGAAATGTAGAGTATGTTTTATGAACTGCATCCCTATTACAATATAATAGTTTAAGTGATACCAACTATAACCGAATAAACAGCAATTAAACTAAGCCATTGTCAACTTCCCTGCGTATGGTTTTAAAACTATTATACATCCAGGGGTGTAAAGAGCACATTTGCTGTATCAAACTGAAGATGGGATTGGGGGAATTTAAAATAAAATACATTCAGTACAATACCGATTTCTGGTCAAAAGGTGTCAAAAATGTTGTCTTTTGATTCTTTCCTTGAGGGAATTAATAATAATGCAGAGGAGAAAAGGTCTTAGTTTTCCTTTCCTTTTGTAACCAAGCCTCAAACCAGTCCATTCTCATTAAATAAAAAACTTTAAGCCTGAGAGTGGGCGGTGTAGATTATGTGCTGCAGGTAAGAACACGTGAAGTCCACATTTACTATCCTTTATATGTGTCAGCAATCCCAAAAATGGCCATATCGGGATAGAGATGAAATCGGTATACCCATCTGCCTTCAGAAAGCAAGGACTGAGGACCAAAAGGTTATTAAATGTGGGCATTTCCAAAAAATAATGTTATGGGTTCTATTCTCATCAACACATTTCGCCCAAGCGTCTCCTATAATCAGACCCATTTTAAACAATCTGGCCAGGGAGAAGTATGCATAATGGACTATTTTCACTGTTATGTCCAAATAGAGTGCTGTCGGTAAAGCCTTTAAAGACTCTAATGTGGCTGTATCTCCTTCACCCCCACACCCTCCGTGTGTTAGATCCAGGTACCTCCACTCATATCCCTTTAAAAAGAATCCAACCAGAAGATAAATTCCCAAGTGGAGTGTAGGGGAGGAGAAGCGCTAAAAATGAGGCCATCCTGGGGTTATCCTAGTCATCATCTGAGAAAACACCAGTCTGATGGGTCTATTCACTAAAATTCGACTTTGAGGTCAACTTTTATTTTTGAGGTTGTCAAATTCGGCACTGAAGTTTGACATAGAAAAAAAAAAAAACCCTGGTTCAAATCCTCCCTATTGAAAGTAATGGGAGGCTAAATGACCGAAGCTATTTTTGAGACTAAGTCAATATCGGGTACCGATTTTGACTTGGTCTCGAAATGAAAGTCAACCTCCAAAATACAATTTGACTTAATAAACTTCTAATATGGAAATTATTCTATGGTCTATTAGTAATGCCATCCTGGAACAAAGGGTAGCAACAATATTCGATACAAACCCCTCCCAAAATATAAATCCTGCTTGGTAGTTGGAAGTGTCCCAGACTGAGTTGTCTGCTGTATTGTAACTTTAAATGCTTCCACACTGTTTCAGCATAAAAGCTTGTACGTAAAGTTTTATTTTTAAATAATCGGGAATATCTTGGTCTAAAGATCCTGCCTGTTTCATATGCTACTTCTTCAGGGATTAGTGATGTATGATCTGTTCCTTTAAATTTCCTTTTTTTTCTAACCAACATAGAAACACAGAATGTGTCGGCAGATAAGAACCGTTCGGTCCATCTAGTCTGCCCAATTTGTTTTTTTTTTTGAGTACTTTTATTAGTCCCCCGTTCCCGGTCTTATAGCTAGGATAGCCTTGTGTCTATCCCACACATGCTTAAAATCCTTGACTGTGTTTACCTCTACCATTTCTGCTGGAAGGCTATTCAATACATCCACTACCTTCTCAGTAATGTAATACTTACTGATATTACTTTTAAATCGTTGCCCCTCTAATTTTAGACTATGTCCTCTAGTTGTCGTAGTTTTTCTTCTTTTAAATATACTCTCTTCCTTTACTGTGTTGATTCCCTTTATGTATTTAAATGTTTCTATCATATCCCCCCTGTTACGTCTTTCCTACAAGCTATACATGTTAAGATGCTTTAACCTTTCCTGGTAAGTTTATTACCAAGGTTTGAGCAGGGCACTGCTCACCTAGTTTGCCAATGTGTCTAACTTTTTATTAATATTTTGTTTGTGTTGTTTGCCCTGCTACAGCACTGACTGTATTAATCACAATAACTATTCTGCCCTTTAATCACTTGGAGTATAGGAGAGGTGAATTGCTGAACAGCCCTTTGGCATTCAGAGAGTGAAAAACTAAGCAGGTGCAAGCTTAGAGAGCGGGTGCTAAATTCTCGTAACATGCAGTGTTCTGCTTGGCATCAGGAAAATAAATATTCTAATAAACTCGTTTAGCTAAAATAAATTCAAATCTTGATTAGAGCACATTAAATTTCTTTATCCATAAATAGGCCCTCACTGACAGAACCGATACAAGTGAATTGAATTTAAAATAAATGAAGATTGTAATAAATGCAATGGCAGCCGTTTGTTCTGAGATCACATCATTTAATCTCGATTTTATTCCTAAATCTGATAATTTAATCTCCTATTTAGTTCTCTGTGGTTAAAACCCCAATCTGTCACTCGTGGTTTTCATGGGGACTGAAGGGAAAGGTTATATTGGCTAATCCATATTGTTAGATGCTTTGTAAGACACCCCCCTCCCCATATAACTATTTATTTTCATTTTTATATAAATATAATTTAAAAAAAAAAATGTCATTTCTTTTAATATATTACTGTTTATAAAAGATTCATGTTACCTAAAAAAAAAAATAGGGCATAAAATCAAGCTGTTCAATGAGCCTGATGAATGACCAGCAGATGTATGGATCAAAAATCAAACGTACGGTGATAAATATGTATTTTTTTCAATGCTTAAGTTGATGGCCTGCCTCTAAGCTGGCACAATAGATATCATTTAATTTGGATATGATGTTGTATAATAATGTCACTAACCTGCCTCTCCAACTCCACGATTAATGGTACATACTAGTCCCCAAACTCACTTTGGTGCAAGATGAAGATTACTGCTTGTATAGTGCACAGGCTTTTTTTCCAGTGTTATTTTGATGCAGGCATTCTGCGTTTATCACATTTTTAATATTTTATTCAAGCCCTCCCCCAGTGATTACATGAAGAGTATACTACAGGTGCAGCAGCACTGATTGTGTAGACTCTGAGGATATAACATTTTGTTTAATTTAGTCACTTCCTGTGCTGCTGGAATAGGATACATTGTGTGGACAGTGATAAACTTGCTTTTGTACACAGAAGGATCTCTGATGGCATCACTAGAGAGACAGGAAATTCCATTTCATTTGAATGACCTCATTCTCATTGGTTCCTGCAGCAAAAAAAAAAAAAGGAAATTGATGTTTACTCAGCTAGTGTGGACAGTCCTGGTTTCTTACAAACTGTAGTAATTTCACAATTTCATCTAGCAAGTATTTTACATTTTAAGCAATGCAAAAAATGCATTTTGAAGTACTTTGAAAGTACATTAACATGCATTAGTCAGTCCCTTCAATGCCTGATTTGTGGAGTTAACTTTTAGTGAATAGGCCTTTTCACATAAATTATATGATGGTTGTCACCTCCTGCGACGTTAAAATGCGTTGCACTGAAACGCTTATTACCTTCTCCCCTAAAGAGACTGGTATCACCTTAACATTGTTTTTACTATTGTGTTGGCAAACTTGCAAGCAAATCCCTAAATTAGAACAATCCATTAAATCCATCTGTAGAGTCTCCTGTTTATGACCTCACCAGTGGCTTGATATGCAAATTACACATTTCCCATTGAAAACCAGTTCATTTGCATATCATGCCATGGGTGATGTCATAAGGAGGTGACACCACAGACCTATTTAAAACACATTTTGTCCCAGGGGATTCTTGGGGGGGGGGGGGGGGGGGGTTGGGGGGCGATTGGGGGCTTGATGGACTGGGGGGCTGACCGGCCTTCCATTTTGCATGTCAGGTCATAAAACCAAAATCATACATTTTAATAATCTTTTTTTTTATTATCATAAAACACAAGTCATTAAAGTGATAAGTCCCTTAGCAAATGATCAGAATGTATGCTGCGATTTGATTACTTATAAATCTCCATATATTATAACACTTAAGGTTGCAACTGGTTCATGTTCGTTTTTTTTTTTTTAACAACGATTTCCCTGAATCAAGAATAAACACCAACCTTTCCTTATACTTTTATTATGTTTCTATCCCCATGGCAGCGGCAGGGTGGGAGGCTGTGATTAATAGGCATGAATTAGCCTATGTGATATCACGCAGGAACTATTTCCAAAGATGTATCACATTGACTCATTCAGCTCCTTTCCATGCCAGTTCTCCCAACTGGTGTCCCCTTGCTGACTGTTGCTCCAGTTCTCCAGAGGGGTGGTTATGCATGGAGATGATCTAGAAATGGACATTGCGGGTTTAAAATAGGCAAGGCTGGGGTTTCATGTGGTCCAAGGCAAAACGATGCAGGCCAAGTTGGGACATAATCTGTGTAGAGGTGGCATGCTGTGTGCTGTCTGCAGAGCCGCGCCTGTGTGCAGAGCCATGCCTGCCTGCAGAGCCGCGCCTGACTGCATCCTTATCAGTGACATTACTGACATGCCCAGTGTCTCAGGGTTTTTATTCTTATTTCAGGGTCTTAGTCTAGACTAATTCGCTGGTGCCGAAATCTCCATGTTATGTACTGTCCTAACGTGACGTAGTTGAAATATTTGCTTTTAATCAAGTCTGCACAGCGCTGAGTTAACCTTTCACAGTCCTGCTTTTGAGCACTGCAGTTTGCACGATGCTGAGCGATGCCACACGTTTTGAACTTGCTATGGCAGAATGGCTGGGGCACAATACACTACGGTCCTGACCGTTGCAGTGGCAGCATACTCTCCAAAATGGAGTTAGGGTTATATTTAGGCATAGGGTATCATTTAGGGTCAGAAGGTCACTTTAGGTGAAAATGGCTGGGAAACAAAAAACACCACTTGCAGTTATTACCCAACAACGGGCAAACAATAACCAAAAAACATGTAACATGGCATATTTTTTAAACTCAGGACAAAATTTAGAAACTATTTGGACAACAACTTTTTTTTACCATTTGTAATTGTGTAAAAGATTTCCCAGGTCAAAATAAGAAAAATGTAGTATTTTTTTCATCATATTTTATGAATAATTTTGTAGTAGATTATATGATATGATGAAAATAATGGTGTCTAAAGAAAGTCCTTATGGCGATAAAAACAATATATAATTTGTGTGGGTTCAGTGAATGAGAGAGAAGAAAATTACAGCTAAACCCAATCACCGCAGAAATGTTAAAACAGCCCATGTCACCAAGGGACTGTCACGACCAAAAACTCATGTAACTAAGGGGTTAACGCTGGCCTTACGCCAATTTTGTTTTACAGGCTCACCAGTAGTTGGTTTATAAAAGAGATATATATATATATATATATATATATATATATAAATAAACATATATGTCTTAAGATTATAGGAGTTGTAGCCCAGAGCGAGCTAGAGCACTGTAGTATCTGTATCCTTATTGCCTACTTGCCAAAGTCCGATGGCTTTGCAAGGTTGATGGTGACTTGCTGGTGAGTAACCTGAAGGGTTATCTTGAAACACCACTAACCTAATTTGTGCATGTGTTGTGGTGCCTAACATGGTAATGGCCATTGGCGCTATGCTCGGTAGAGGGTCGTAATGGTTGATAATGTTAAGGAATACCCCTGAGTGCTAAATACAGGAAGTATAAATCATGCGCATCAAAACTTACAGCTGATGACCAAATCCCCGAGCCCCTTAACTGCTTAGAGGTTAATTGGGAAATGATGGAAGAATTTGCGTGGTTTTTTTCTGCAGCCTTTTCTGAGTGGGCGCAAAATTTTTAATGGAACCGAATCTTACCCCAGCTCTATAGGTTCTGGCGTTTGCTGGATATGCTTTGTAGAACAATGCCGGCACAGCTAATCCAATTAATTCCTCCCACATCATTGGCCAGTGCAACCTTCTCTTTCATTATTATTGTACTAAACCACTGCTGAGACCAATTTTATTCAGCACAGGGGTTTTTTTGTTTTTTTTTGTTCCTTCTTTCCTTATTTTATTCTGCCTTTAGTAACTCTACTTCCACTCTCATTCTCCTATTAGAACATTTCTTGTATTATTATAGATTTAACCTGTTTTTCCCCCACCCTAGTTCTGATTTCAGTATTTCTCACCCCAAGCACTTGAAAAAATTGAAATGTACAAAAAGTGTGAGGTTAATCATTTAAAGAGCAAGTGTGATTGGCATAACTTGACAATTTAAAAGACCATTCAAAGTTTGGTTGTATTGAAGGTAGCATTTAAAAAAAGAAATAGGAACTATGAGTGTTCGAGGTCCTCTCTGAGTGCTATTTTTTAAATAAAAATAAGGCAAATACAAGATGATGTATACCATGAGTTAACCATTTGATTTAAAAAAAAAAAAAAAAAAAGTACCTTTTATTGGTTTGTGCATATCTTCCATGGGGGATATTTAGCCAATAGCATTACAGACTATACTTATGTATGTGTAGGTGGAGCATGTACTTTATTGTGCATGCGCAAATATACCACAATTATGAATATTGAAACACGTAAAAAGCATAGATTCATGATGCAGCATGCACCATCTAATGGACAATAACATGAATAGGTCAGGGAGGACCAGAAAAAGGGAGCGTGAGAACTGTGATGCTTAGGGTTGACAAGTGCAAACTGTGATTCTTAGGGTTGACAAGTGCAAACTGTGATGCTTAGGGTTGACAAGTGCAAACTGTGATGCTTAGGGTTGACAAGTGCAAACTGTGATTCTTAGGGTTGACAAGTGCAAACTGTGATGCTTAGGGTTGACAAGTGCAAACTGTGATGCTTAAGGGTTGACAAGTGCAAACTGTGATGCTTAAGGGTTGACAAGTGCAAATTGTGATGCTTACGGGTTGACGAGTGCAAACTGTAATGCTTACGGGTTGACGAGTGCAAACTGATGCTTACGGGTTGACGAGTGCAAACTGATGCTTACGGGTTGACGAGTGCAAACTGATGCTTACGGGTTGACGAGTGCAAACTGTGATGCTTACGGGTTGACGAGTGCAAACTGTGATGCTTACGGGTTGACGAGTGCAAACTGTGATGCTTACGGGTTGACGAGTGCAAACTGTGATGCTTACGGGTTGACGAGTGCAAACTGATGCTTACGGGTTGACGAGTGCAAACTGTGATGCTTACGGGTTGACGAGTGCAAACTGTGATGCTTACGGGTTGACGAGTGCAAACTGTGATGCTTACGGGTTGACGAGTGCAAACTGTGATGCTTACGGGTTGACGAGTGCAAACTGTGATGCTTACGGGTTGACGAGTGCAAACTGTGATGCTTACGGGTTGACGAGTGCAAACTGTGATGCTTACGGGTTGACGAGTGCAAACTGTGATGCTTACGGGTTGACGAGTGCAAACTGTGATGCTTACGGGTTGACGAGTGCAAACTGTGATGCTTACGGGTTGACGAGTGCAAACTGTGATGCTTACGGGTTGACGAGTGCAAACTGTGATGCTTACGGGTTGACGAGTGCAAACTGTGATGCTTAAGGTTTGACGAGTGCAAACTGTGATGCTTAAGGTTTGACGAGTGCAAACTGTGATGCTTAAGGTTTGACAAGTGCAAACTGTGATGCTTAAGGTTTGACAAGTGCAAACTGTGATGCTTAAGGTTTGACGAGTGCAAACTGTGATGCTTACGGGTTGACAAGTGCAAACTGTGATGATTGACTCATTGACTGTATTTGTTTTTGAAGGACAAGGGTCTAAGCTTGAGGGTCCAGGTTGCTCTCAGTCCACCTGTGAAATAACCTAGCATCTTGCTGTTCCGATGATATGGCTTTGTTAATTTTAATGGTTCTCATCCCATGTTTCTCTTTCTTCCTTATTCACAGATTGACTTGGAGCCAGAAGGAAGAGTGTATGTAATCATTGACCTTTCTGGATCCTCAGGTGAAGGTAAACCTTGTTTTTACAGTTCTATTTTAAATGATAGTAGCGTGTGGCTTGGGTAAATGTTAAACTGGAAGAGCTGTCCATAATGTCTTACCATTTCCAATGCTGAAGGTCTGTACCAACTACCAAGCTCCACACTTTCAGCAAAAGATGTAATAAATGTAATACCTGAAGCAGTTCTTGACTAAGTGCTACATTTATATCTGCACGGTGCCCGATGGAGTATGTCCACTAATTGCTACAAATAGAGCCAACTTGGATAAAATGCTACATGTCCACAAAATAATGTGAAGGGGATCGATTCTGAGCACTGGAACACTGTTGTATGTAATGCTGAATTTCACACAATCCACACTATATACCCAGAATGCATCCTGTTTAGGGTTATGGCACAGGAGCTAATTGCGCTATACATTGGCGCACACAGAGATTCCATTACTGTTGGCTAAAGCATTTAACATTTTATTTATAGAACTTGAATAGTGTTAATTAATGGTCTAGGGTTCTCTCCAGGATTGAACTAAGCTCCATGTAAAGACTAGCTGCCCCTCTCTCTCCCCTTTTTTGGTTTTACGTCCAAATCAAGGGCTGTAGTTGTTTCCAGTTGGGGTTTGTATACTGGCCTTTTTGGTGGAGGATTGACTTCAAGTGCTGTTTTATTGTTTGTGTTTTTTTTTAATATTCTGTACATGAGGTATAGAGTTCAGTCCTTAAATGTAGAGGTTTTCTCCCCCATATCCATGATTTATTTTTATATTTCTTCATATAATTTTATCATTGTGGTAGAATTATTAATGCTTAACATATACAATGTACACCCAATGTTTTGGTATGTAGCTCTTATTGCATACAACCAGAATAAATGAAACAGATGCTCAGCCCTCCTGAAGTGAGATTATTTAATATATACCAAGTGGCAACGTTTTGACCAACACCAGGTCTTTGTCAAGCCATACAAGCAAATGTGAACAGACTGATTTATATACACAGCACACACATTAGTGGCAGGGCAACTTGCCAAGTTAAAGGAACAATGCATATGAAAAATGTGTGACTGTGATAATACAAGGATAATGGTAATATGTAGCACTGACTAATATACATGACAAAAGTGACATCGTGGCAAAAAACTGGCATATTGAGTGGCTAAATACTGGCATATTATTTGGCAAATTGGCTGTGGCTTATTTATGGCAAAATAATACTTGCATATTATTGGGCAAATTGGCTGCGGCTTATTAATGACAAAATAATACTGGCATATTATTGGCCAAATTGTGGTTTATGAATGGTATATTATTGTGAAAATTGGCTGTGCCATATTTATGGCCAAACACTGGCATTTTAATGGGAAAACTGGGAATGCAATTTTTCAATAACAGAGAGAGAGATGTGTATAGATATGTATTGTTTTAGAATTGTACAATTGTCACCTCATGGGGCTCCTGTGTGTCGCATAATTAATGGCGGTCCCATGTGTGGCATATTTATTGGGCCTCATTTGTGGTATAATTAAGGAGCTCTTTTGTGTGGCATAATTATGGTGCGCTTGTGTGTAGCATAATTAAGGGGCGCCTGTGTGTGTGACATAATTATGGTGCGCTTGTGTGTAGCTTAATTAAGGGGCGCCTGTGTGTGTGGCATAATTAAGGGGTGCCTGTGTGTGTGGCATAATTAAGGGGCGCCTGTGTGTGTGGCATAATTATGGGGCGCTTGTGTGTGGCATAATTAAGGGGCACCTGTGTGTGTGGCATAATTAATTAGGCTCCAAGGTGAGGCATAAATAATTGGGCTTTGGTGTGGCATAATTTATGGGGCTCTTGTGTGTGGCATAATTTATGGGGCTCTTGTGTGTGTCATGGTTATGGGGGGCTCCTGTATGTGACATATTTAATGGGCCATCTGACTGGCATTACTAAGGAATCTGTTTGGCATTGTATTGGAGGAAATCCAGGGTGGTGACACCATGAGTTGATACCTTTTTTTATTAGCTAACTCTCCGGCTAGCCCTCTCTGGTCTCTTCATCAGGCATGGAAGTTTAATGACAGGCAAGTCTTTACAGGCCAAGTGGATGGCTGGCATTTAAACATCCTGTATGCATTACATAGCTGAAGACACAAACATGTGGATTTATTGTCGGCTTGGACTAACTCCATCTATTTTCTTTAATGACATCACCATTCAGCTGAAAACAATTCCAAGATGAAAGATGCTTTTAAATGAGGACTGGAGACCTTGTGGTTATCAGTGAAGGTATAGTGAGCCACGCTTGTGTATATATGTCCCTGCTTCAGAACCAACTATGTGTGTCGCTGTGCCTCAGGATTACATAATTGTCTGAAAGCAAGTAGAGTTAAAATAATACCATTTAATGGCTACCTGAGAATATGAGTGCAGAATTCAAGACGGTTCGTTAGGTCCCCTTGTGGAGCATAGATGAAAGGCTAAAACTAGGTGGGGGATGTATCAAGCAGGTACATGTGCAAGAGTTGGAACTGTAAAAATAATTAAAAATAAAATAAAAAAGTGCAGTCTCAGTAATTTATGTATTTTGAAAGGTTTTTACTAGTTAGATTTCTCTTCTTTTTTTTTTTCCTAGTCCAGAACAGTATTACACAGTGTTTCACATTCAACAGTATATTAATAAATAACATACATTTATACAAATTGTGGAGAGAACATACAGGGTAAATGATACAAAAAAAAAAAAAAATACTAAAAAAAACACACCACATCTATGGTATGGAAATGAGTCTGTAATAAACATGTATGGTATGTATATCAGTTTTTAATAAACATGTATGGTGTATATATAGGTGTTTGTAATAAACATGGTAAGTATATCAGTTTGTAATAAACATGTATGGTGTATATATAGGTGTTTGTAATAAACATGTATGTTGTATATATAGGTGTTTGTAATAAACATGTATGGTATATTTAGGAGTTTGTAAACTAATAACGGGTACATTCCGTTTTTAGAAGTTGGGAGACACTCATTTAGACTAGAGGATGATTTGGAGGAATTTAGGAGCCTATTCCACATATGAGGAGCTCTGAAAGAGAACGCACCTCGACCTGCTTCCTTTTTGAAGTGAGGGACAGATAGTAAGGGGCTGGTACTGGATGTGAGATTGTAGGACATGCGGGGAGTAAGAGTGAGCATGCTGCTCAGGTAGAGGGGGAGCTCTCTTGTTATAATGCCCACCATTATGGAAAAGAACTCCAAACTTACATCTTACTTACCGTATATATTACTTACATGGAACTGAATCTCTCAGACAATCTGTCCTAAACTATCATTTGTAGAATTTCACTGGACACCATATATACAGAGCGCCTGTGAGTTGGGGGAGGGGGGGTGGTACGGGGCGGGGGTACACCCATAAGCTGGTCAGGCTTCACCTATACATACAAAAATTAGAAATTGGATAATGTCTAGTTTTTGGATAAGATAAAGCTATATAACTTAAATAAAACCTCTTTCAGCTAGGCCCTGTTTATGTCTTATTATGCATGGCTTGTGGAATTTTGTGTGATCCCCACCCCCTGTTTTCTGTGACTTTCGTTGCCATCATTACTTTAAAATAAAATTAAAAAAAAGAAATTACCAGCCTGCCTCCATAGACTTTACACTGGCCTGCTGGCAAAATACTGGATGGGTAGCAGCACTCCATGTGACTGGTTTCATTTTGTGAGATGTTATTAACAAGTCGTTGATGGTAATCCCTTTTTGACTGAGTGATCCTTGTTTTCTTTTCTGTGAGTGAATGTGTTTATAGCTATGTGCACTGCTGCCCATTTTATCACCTTTGTCACCATGCTGAAAGGTCCGTGCTGGATATAGGCATTGCTAACAGCGCTAAGCCGGTCTGTGGTTTCTTCTATACCGTCCTGGGAAACCACATCTTAAAATCTGGCTAATGTCCAGCTTTGAATCCCTCTTAAGTTATAAATAAGAATCTCCCCCCACTGTAACTTGGAGGAACAAGCTTACTACTCTGGAGATTCGCTGTCTGTGATCCCAAATCCATGGCTGGCCATTCTTCTCCATGAGTCTGACCAGGGACTCTTTATTTTCTAATAGTATTCCACGTATATTTATATTTTAAATACAAGTAAAAAAAAAACTAAAGGGGCATTTGTTTATATAGAAAATATACATACATTTAGTATATATACATACACATACCTCCCAAGTATCCCTATTTTACCACCAAATCCTCTGTCCCTCTTTTCTATAGTGCCTCTTATCTTGGAGCTCAACCTTTCTGGTTCGTACAAGTGCATCAAAGAGCTCCAGAGCAATAAAACTCATAATAAAGTGTGTATAAACTGCAGTACATTTGTTTTGGATGGGACTTGTTGACTTGGGCCTAGTACAACATAGTTACCACCAGTGCTGTATTTACCGGGGTCATGAAATGGAGGTGATTGGGTATGTCTTAGGTGTGTAACGTAGGTGTGCAGCTTGGGTAGGGGGGTGCCCGGATTTTGTCTGCCTAGGGCAGCACAAAATCAAGATACACCACTGGTTACCACGTAACCATTTCCATTTGTAATATTTCTTTAAGATACTTCGAGCTCACTGGTGGAGTAATACTCAGAGTGGAAACCAATCCTAAATGATTAACCCTTTAAGGACCAAGGGTTTTCCTGGGCCACGGACCAGAACGATTTTTACATTTTTGATATGTGGTTGTTTAAATGTAATTTAACACACCCATACAAAGTTATATGTTTGTTTTAAAAGGACATTTACCGCTTTCTTTGGATGCCTCATACATAAATATAATCTGCAATTTAGTATTAAAATTCCAGATAAAAGAAAATATTATAAAAAAAAACAAACATGTTGGTTCACTATTTTCACGTTAATCTTGACAGTCTGCTGTGTGATGCTGCAAGGAAGCACCTTAATATGTGTTCAGCAACATCTCCTGTCATACCACCCATGCTTAGGTTTGTTGGGGGCTAAAATGCCACATTTGGGTGGTGCACATTTTGGATTTCAGACTTGGAATTTTGACATGTAGTCAGCCTGCGCCCATGTTCCAGCCTGCACCCATTTGGGAGATTTTTTTAAGCCTGCCAATGTATTTTACCCCCATAAGACCATATATTTTTGAAAACTGGACACCCTAGGGTATTTCAAATGGTGGCATTTTTAACACTTTCCATGCAGTAAGTTCACCACAAGCCTTTGTCGATCTTTTGGGTAGTAAATTTCATTTCACATACATTGTACTTCAGGCATGAATTCACAGATGCTGTTATGTGTCACTGTTAAACAACGCCTCAATATGTGTTCAGCAACATCTCCCAAGTACACAGACACCACCGATGCATAGGTTGGTTAAGTTATTTGGGGGCTAAAAGGCCACATTTGGGAGGTGCACATTTTGGATTTCCGACTTGGAATTTTGAATGTGGTCAGCCTGCATCCATGTTCCATTTAGGGCATTTTTGTAGCCAACCTATTCAATTTACCTTCATCAAACCATATATTTTTGATAAGTAGAAATCCAGGGTATTTTATTTGGCATTTGATGCAGCCATTTTGACACAAATTATCGCCAAACATTGGAGAATTTTTTTTTCACAATTTAGGTTTTTGTGAATGCTGCTATGTTGCTTAGGATTTCTTGAGCAGCTTATGTGCAGGACAACCCCCCCCCCCCCCCCCCCCCAAAAAAAAGTGTTCTGTTACATCTTCAGATTACAAAAATATCCCACATGTATTGGTGTCTCATGGCTTTCATACTTTATAGGGCAAAACTCAAGATGTGCCCTTTAGAGTTTCCAAAACGTGGAATTCTGAGAACCTGTGTTTGAGGTCCATATTTTTGGGCATATTTTGGCACTTTAGCAACCCACATCACAACATGTCTCCACCTAAACATATCTTTATGGTTTACCAGAATTCCAGTTCTGTGTGGTATTGGCACAAGCCTGGCAAGAAGGACCGGAAGGGCGGTGGTAGACGGACTCTTTCCTTATGCCTCTTTTGTAGCACACTGTGCAGCGTGTTAGATGTGCTTGCTTACTGGCAGTTGGGGGATTTTTTTTAGGGAAATGCATCTCACTAATTCGGACAACTTTTTCCGCTTGCAGGTTTGCAGGCGTAGGGGCTGCTCCAATAGGAAATGACTGAATGCTTTGATTTGGTACTCTAAGAAGCTGTATATCCTCCTTGTACCTGCTTTGTTATACAAAATGTACGAATTGTACGTGGCAATTTGAGTTAAGTAGATTGCCACCTTTTTATACCAGGTGTAGTTTTTTCGTTGGACAAGATACGGTATAATGCGCTGGTCTGCAAGGTCCACACCCCCCATGTGCCTGTTGTACTCCACGATACATTGTGGTTTGTTTGAAGGCTTTATTCTCACTGATACTGGGCTTCCATCATGGATTGTTGAAAACATGCACACATCCTTTTTGTCTGTGTACCTAAGGGCCAGTAGTTCATCCTGTCGTAAAGAGGATGATGTCCAAGGCCTTTGCCTTGGGTAAACCAGCTGCTGGGGAAATCCTTTTCTATTTTTTCAGATTGTCCCACAGGCAAGTGTTTCCAGGCAGCACAGATTTTTAAATAACTCCAGTGCTGGTGTAGTAATTGTCCACGTATAGGTGGAATCCCTTATTCAGTAATGAGAGGATGAGATCACACACTATCTTTCTGCTTGTACCAATAGAGTCAGGGCACCCTGGTGGATCTAGATCTGGGAAATGCGGAATGCAAAAGTGTAGCCTGTGTTACTTTCAAAGAGTTTATAGAATCTGATACCATATCTTGATCTTAGATAGTATGTATTGCTTGAAAAGCAATCTGCCTTTAAATCACATAAGCGATTCATCTACACAAATTCTTTGGTCAGGCACATATATGTGAGAAAATGTTTGGGACAAATTTGTTAGAAGGGGCCTTAGCTTACAGAGTCTGTCATATGAGGGGTCATCTTTTGGCAGACACTGCGTATTGTCACTGAAGTGGAGGAAGCAGAGAAGTATCTCAAACCTCTGCCTGGTCATAATAGCTTGGAAAAGTGGGGTGGCCAATAATGGATGTGTGCTCCAATGGGAACGTATACGGAATCAACACAGTAAAGGCGGAGAGTAGATTTAAAAGAAGAAAAACTACCACAACTAGAGGACATACTTTTAAATCGTTGCCCCTCTAATTTAAGACTTATATCAGGAAGTATTACTTTACCGAGAGGGTAGTGGATGTATGGAATAGTCTTCCAGCGGAAGAGGAAGACACAGTGAAGGAATTTAAGCATTCGTGGGATAGGCACAAGGCTATCCTAGCTATTAGATAGGGAACTGGGGACTAATAAAAAGTATTTAGAAAATTGGGCAGACTAGATGGCTTGGCTTTTTTATAATTCCCATCACCAGCAAGAGTGAAAAAAAACTTTATCTCCAAGTCAGTGGAGTGCCAGCTCTGATGCCTAGCATAATATGAGGTAGGTTTTGCTGCCAAGTACTGTTGGGCGTAAATATTTGTTTGCTCAACGAACAACTCAAATAATTGATTCGTGAGCAGCAGCTGCACAAATTGATGTGGCTCAGTACAGGTTATGTTTTCTGTGATGCCAGGCAATGCTGTGAATGTGGGTATGTCCGGTTGCAGACTGTTAGGTGGCACCCATGATAGTTCATCAGTGATTGTATGCATTCTTTCTGGGGGTTGCGGGCTGGAAGCAGATCCCCTTATACTATCACTTTCAGAATCAACTATTGGCTCCATATCTGAGGTCGTTTCAGTGCCTGAACTGGATGCCAGAATGGAATAAGCCTCTTCCACACTGTACATATTGGGCATTTTTAGCACTGAACTATAACAAATGTTCTTTATTTATTTTTTTAACCCCTTCGCGACACAGGACGGACTAGGTCCGTCCTGTGTGGCGAAGCGTTAGTGACACAGGACGGACCTAGTCCGTCCTGTGTCAAAACGAGCACTGAAAGCGGAGTTTTTCCGCTTTCAGTGCTCTGATGGTATTGTAACGATGCTTCCGTGTGGAAGCATCGTACAATACTAAAAAAAATGCCCGTCGGCATTTCGATCGCTCCGGAGAGCGATCGAAATGCCGGTTTTAAAGGCACAGTGCCTTTAAAACACGTGCATTAAAAAATGAGCATAGGAAGCGAATTTTTCGCTTCCTATGCTCAGAAAGTGTTCCTGATTGCCTCGCAAGTCGAGGCAATCAGAAACACAAAAAAAAATGCACGATCTTGGTCACTGAGTGACCAAGATGGCGCTGCCCTTCTAAGGGCAAGAGCACAGGAGGCAGGAAGTACCTGCTTCCTGTGCTCTCTGGCTGTCACACGATTGCCTCTTCACAGAGGCAATCAGTGACTGCCAGGCACACTGACAGGCAGTGGGGATGTTCTGCTGAACATCCCCACTGACTGGTCAGATCAATATTAACCCTATATTGATCTGACCAGTTATGATCTGCCTCCCTCTCCTCACATTTTTTTAGTGAGGGAGAGAGACAGATCAAAGTTCTAAAAGTAAAAAAAAAACAATAAACACACAACACACAAATATTAAAACAATAAAAAAAAACGTATTAAAGCAATTCCCTGCGTTTAACCCCTTCCCTGCCACTGATCTTGCACAAGCAGTGATCGTGCACATCAGCGCATTTATTTTTGCCGTTTGTGCATTTTTTAGGGGTTAATTTTTTTTGTACTGTAATTTATTACAGTACTAAAAAGGCTCTTCTAAGAGTTATTAACCCCTTCTTTGCCGTCGATCACTGCTTACGCAATGATATTGACGCCAAAGCAATTTTTATCTGTCTGCATATTTTTATTTTATTTTTTTTACACATACCCGCTAGGGGATTACATGTAAAGTAAAAATATTTGAGTTTTTTTTTTTTAAGCTGCCTGAGCGCATAGCGATCAGTAACAGCGAATTAGTGGCAAAGGCGGTTTGGTGATTTCTCAATTAAGCTCACCATTCGCCCTGGTCAGATCAAAATTGGTCGGATCAATATTCACAAATATTGATCTGCCTCCCTCTCCTCGCTTACATTTTTGTGACGGAAAGAGACAGATCAGTATTAGTGATATAAAATAACATTTTATAAAATTGTCAGGTTTTATGAAAGTCTTTCACTGTGTATTAACCCCTTCCCTGCCATTCATCACTGTGTAAGCAGTAATCTTGCACAGCAACAGTATGTTTTTCTGTCTGCACTGTTTTATGGATTAATTTCTTTGTACTGTAATGTATTACAGTACTAGATAGGCTCTTCTAAGAGCTATTAACCCCTTCTTTGCTCGAGATCACTGCTTACGCACTGATTCTGAGGCCGCGGACTCAGGGTTCGATTTTGACCCTATTCAGCTTTCTGATACATCATCTAGCGATGTATCGGTGGCTGCTGAGCCCTTGCAACAAGTAGTGATGGGGGTCTACCGATAAAAAAATATATGGTTTGGTGGGGGTAAATTACATTGGCTGGCTTCAAAGATATATCCCATAAAGGACACGTACGCAGGTTGACTACATGTCAAAATTCCAAGTTGGAATTTTGAGATGCGCATCTCACAAATGTTGCCTTCTAGCCAAAAACAAACCAACAAACCTATGCATGGGTGCTATCCCTGTACTCGGGAGATGTTGCTGAACACATATTGGGTTGTTGTTTGGCAGTGACATATACCAGAATCTGTGAATTCATGCCTGAAGTACAATGCATGTGGAAAAAAACCTCCCAAAAAAGTACTACCACAAACTTTTACAAAGGCTGGTGGTAGAATTAGTACCTATACAGTATTAAAATACCACCATTTGAAATACCTTAGGATGTCTATTTTCCAAAAATATATGGTTTGATGCGGTAAAATTCATTGGACGGCTTCAAAAATGTTCCAAATGGAACATGGGCGCAGGCTGACTACATGTCAAAATTCCAGGTTGGAATTGCGCACCCCCTAAATGTGGAATTTTAGACCCAATACAAACCAACAAACCTATGCATGGGGGGTATCCCTGTACTCAGGAGATGTTGCTGAACACATATTGAGGTGTTGGTTGGCAGTGGCAAATACCAGAATCTGAAAATTCCTGCCTGAACTACAATGTGTGTGGGGAAAAAATGACATCCCAACCCTTTGACAGAGGTTGGTGGTAGAATTAGCACTTGGAAAGTGTTAAAATACCACAATTTTAAAAACCCTAGGATGTCTAGTTTTCCAAAATATATGGTTTTATGGGGTAAAATACTTTGACAGGCTTCAAAAGTGTCCCAAATGGAACATGGGCGCAGGCTGACTACATGTCAAAATTCCAAGTTGGAAATGCACCCCCCCTAAACATGGCCTTTTAGCCCCCAAATAATCTAACTAACCTACACATGGGTGGTATCCCTGTACTCAGGAGATGTTGCTGAACACATATTAATGTGTTTTGTGGCACTGACACATAATAGGATCTATGAATTCATGCCCGATGTACAATGAATGTGAAAAACAAATTACTATCCATAACATTGACATAGGCTGGTGGTAGAATTAGTGCATGGAAAGTGTTAAAATACTACCATTTGAAATACCCTAGGGTGTCTAGTTTTCAAAAATATATGGTTTTGTGGGATAGAATACACTTTTTGGCTTCAAAAATGTCCCAAATGGGACATCGGCGCAGGTTTTCTGCACGTCAGAATTCCAAGTTGGAAAACCAAAAAGCGCACCTCTCAAATGTGGCCTTTTAACCCCCAAATAACCTAACCAACCTATACATGGGTGGTATCCCTGTACTCAGGAGATGTTGCTAAACACATATTGAGGTGTTGTTTGGCACTGACATATAACAGGATCTGTGAATTCATGCCCAAAGTACTATGTATGTGAAAAAAAATTACTATCCATAACATTGACATAGGCTGGTAGTATAATTAGTGCATGGAAAGTGTTAAAATACTACCATTTGAAATACCCTAGGGTGTCTAGTTTTCAAAAATATATGGTTTTGTGGGATAGAATACACTTTTTGGCTTCAAAAATGTCCCAAATGGGACATGGGAGCAGGTTTTCTGCACGTCAGAATTCCAAGTTGGAAAACCAAAAAGTGCACCTCTCAAATGTGGCCTTTTAACCCCCAAATAACCTAACCAACCTATACATGGGGGGTATCCCTGTACTCAGGAGATGTTGCTGAACACATATTGAGGTGTTGTTTGGCACTGACATATAACAGGATCTGTGAATTCATGCACAAAGTACAATGTATGTGAAAAAAAATTACTACCCAAAACATTGACATAGGCTGGTAGTATAATTAGTGCATGGAAAGTGTTAAAATACTACCATTTGAAATACCCTAGGGTGTCTAGTTTAAAAATATATATGGTTTTGTGGGGTAGAATACACTTTCTGGCTTCAAAAATGTCCCAAATGGGACATGGGCACAAGTTTTCTGCATGTCAGAATTCCAAGTTGGAAAACCAAAATGAGCACCCCCTAAATGTGGCCTTTTAGCCCCAAAACAAACCAACAAACCTATGCATGGGTGGTATCCCTGTACTCAGGAGATGTTGATGAACACATATTGAGGTGTTATTTGGAAATATCCCTTCACATTTTAAGGTAATGTTTACCTAAATTGCAATATATGTGAAAAATTTAAAAAAAAGATTTTTTGCTGCAAACTTTGGCATAGATTGGTGGTAAAATGGCTACATGAAATGTGTCAAAATACCCCAAGTTAAATGCCCTGAGTTGTCTAGTTTTCAAAAATATGTACATGTTGGGGGTCATTCATGGATTTAGTACAGAAATCAGTGTTACAATGTCACTATCGCTAATTTTGAAAGAAAGGATTTTAAAATAGCTTTGCACCACTTATAGTTCTGGCCCTGTAACATGAATAAAAAAGCACAAAAACATAAAAACATGGGCTATTTCTGAACTCAGGACATATATTAGAAACTTTTTAGCAGTGTTTTTTTGTTGTCTCTTGTACATGAGTATACGATTTTTCAAATAAAAGTCATAAAAAAAGTATTTTTTCAATTTTTTTGCCATATTTTATTATTTTTTTTACATCAAATTATATGCTATTATCAAAATAATGGTATCAAAAGAAAGCCCTTCTTATAACGATAAAAACAATATATAGTTTGTGCGGGTACACTAAATGAGACAGAAATAAATTACAGCAAAACACAAACTGCTCAGAAATGTTAAAACAGCCCATGTCACCAAGCGTCGGACAAGCCAAAAAAGTCATGTCACTAAGGGGTTAAACTGCAAACCAATTCCCCACCTAACTACTTAATAAAATAATCAATATTACCACAAGGAATAAGGGGTCAATGTACTGATCAGAGCAAGTTCAGCAGCAGCATAGCACTGAAAGGGTTAAATTAATTAAAATTAGCTCTTAAAAAAAGCTTTTAACTGGGGGAAAAAAGGGAGAATTTGTTTATTTGATTTTTTTAAATGGAACAAAAAAAGAAAATTAAAAAGCACTGATCACAGTTTCACTGATCAGAAAAAGAAACAAAGGGGTTAACTTTTAATATAACCTTTATTTCAGCACCTCAGACGTCCTGGAATACTTTGTAACTTTGTAACTCTCAGTACCTCAGATTCGCAGTGAGAGAGGTACTGAGGGTGACACAGTGACAAAGTCAATATATCAAAACATTGACTTGTCACATGGGCATCAGTGATCACTGTGATTTCGTTAATCACAGCAGTCAGCTGACCCCACGTTCGCTGATTGGTTCCAGGAACTAAGCCGGAAGCAGCGATGCACGGAGCACACCGCTTGTTTAAGAACATGACGAGTTAACTTGTTATAAGGTCTCGAAGGTGTTAAAAGTAATCAGATGTGTAAATTGCAAGATGGAGAGAAATGTGTCCCTAACACTATATCAGTCTTCAGGCCCTTCAGTGACTCCCCTGTTCCTTCAGATATGAAGGAAGGAGAGAGGCTTCTCCACAGGAGGATGAAACCAATACAGGAACATGTGGAGGAAAGACAAGACAAGGGGGATATGATGCAGGGAATTGACACAGTAAAGGAAGAGAGTATATTTAAAACAGGAAAAACTACCACAACAAGAGCAAAGGATTAAAAGTAATATCCAGAAGTTTTACTTAACTGTGAGGGTAGTGGATTCATGGAATAGCCTTCCAGCTTCCAGGTTAATACAGTAAAGGATTATAAGCATGCATGGGATAGGCATACTGCTATCTTAGATTACATAACCATTTATTTATATAGCGCCAACAATTTACAAATCCGCCAGGTACAATGTACAGAAGGGATCTACATACTAAGTTAGATGAACTAGAACAGACTGGTACATGAGGAAGCGAGCCCTGCTCCCAAGCTTACAATCTAGGGTTAGGGGACATATTTAAGGTAAGGTTTTTGTTTAAGTACTTGTGTTCATTATTGCAGCTTGTATTATAGCCAGTATGAGAGCGAAAAGACTAAGGTCACCGTTGCCAGGTGCTCATGGTTGACATTTTTTGGACTTTGTGATGTATAGTATCATGATAGAAACATCGAATGTTTCGGTAGATAAGAACATTTTGGCCCATCAAGTCTGCCCAATTTTCTAATACTTTTATTAGTCCCCGGCCCTATCTTATATCTAGAATAACAATGTGTCTGTGGGCCTTCGCACTGGTGTCTTTGTTCGTACACTTTGGCAATTCTGGGCCTCAACAAGATCACTAAAGGAAAAATGAGTGGTGATACAGAGCTGCATTGCCAATTGTACTCTGTACCATAGTGATGCTGCACCTCGGACATGAACTAAGCTACATTCTCAGTTTAGTATCCGGAGAGCTTCTTATAAGTGTTCAGTGACATGGAAACTGGTTGTATTGATGAAGTAAGGCTCCACTCAACAACAGACCATCTTTCATACCACTTAAGGCCATCTGCTGCTTGTTTCTGATGATCACCTGAATCTGATTACTTGGGACAGATCTGGGACAGTCCCTTCCGGACTTACTTCGTGAAATGTGATATTTCTGTTTGTAAACACACAAGTGGTATTTTCCTACTGGGAAAGCTCTTATTTTCAGCAGGAATTAATTGTAACAGAAACAGTGGCTATTCACTAGAACTGAAGTGACAAGTTCACTGGAGCTCAGTCGGAGGAAATCTTCAGCTTGCCAATCTTCCCAACTCTGCTATTAATGCCTGATTACTGAAGTTCACTTGGGCTAAAAAAAAAAAAAAAGGACATTACGGAACTAGAGAGAGTAGAGAGGAGGGCTGAAAACGGGGAAGAAGGAAAAGTTAAATTTGTACACGCTAGTGAAACAGCATCTTAGAGGCCCAATACCAGGAGCTCTCTAAACACATGTTCGTTAACAGAACAGTACAAAGCGCACAAGGTCACCCCACTAAGACAATAAGTATTAAAAAGTACTGGAATCCACTGCCTGAAGAAGTGGTTCTAGCAAATATGGTAGATGCCTTTAAAAGTGGCCTGGATGGATACTTTTATTTTAATGAGCCAGAGCATGGAGGGCTATGCATGTTAGTATAGGCATTAATATTTATTTAGTTCTTGTTGATCCAAGGAGAAATCTTGGATTTGGAATCAAGAAGGAATTGTTCTTCTCACCTCAAATCATGCTTTGTGTACAGCACCCTCTAATTAAAGAATTTATCAGTTCTACTCTCCTGTAACTAGACGTATACCGTGATCATCTGTGAGCAGGATCCAGAGCTCCTGCCCCTGTAGCCTTGTTCCCCATGCTGTCCCTGCCCGAGTCTCACAGCATGGTCGTAGGAAATGGAGAATGAAAAACACTGCTGAGCTATATCAGTGGTGATCAGTGCGAAAACACTTGCCTGTAACTATTTAGATTTAGGAGTTTATGCCTGAGCCAGTTGTTTTTCATAGATCATTTTTACAATGTTCTTAAAGTCATCTGAACCATGTCTCCTTCGTAGCTTCATAGAACTGACCTGGCTTAGTCCCAGCTACCTAATGGACCATCTGGCAGCTACCATGCGCTTGGGAAAGCCAGAGATCAATGGCGGCTGTCAGACAGGTTTTTGATCATGTGACAGTATGTGTTCATTACCATTTGTTATATGGGATTAGCATTGCCACCTGGCTACACATCTTTCAAGCAGGTACCTAAAGCAGAGTATGTTACATCAGCCTACTGAATAAATCACAGAGAAGTTGTAAAAGTCGGTCTGGCGTAATCCTTTCCAAGTCGGTCTGGCGTAATCCTTTCCATGCTATGTGTGTGATCTTATCGATCATCCTTAGGACATGTATCGTGGTTGTTTCCCCCCCCCCATTTCCTACCTTGATCAGGTGTTTTTATCATATCTGATTGACCTTTGACCCTAGTCACCTCCTTGTCTTTGTAGGTTGTGGATAGTTCAGGAGCCAGCCTAATTATTTTCAGGAGGCAGGGACATTTCTACGGAGTTCTATGTAAAATAATTATAAAATGACAAAAGTACAACCGGTATTGGTCAGGTTTTGAGCTTCTGTTCCCATCCAAATTTGCTAAGGGGGGGTTGAGTCTGTACAGAGTAGTCTGGGTTGGTGCAAGCTTTTGTTATTACTCTTTCGAAGCAGGGCTGATCTTGTCTGACAAGCTGAGTGCTGTGTGATATATAATCTCCTTCAGCCAGATGATGGTTTTATGGGTGGATGATGACTGGTTTATAAGAGAACCCCCCCCCCCCCCCCCTAAACTTTCCATATTTAGGAGAAAAAGAAAAAGCCTTAATATAAGATGACCCCATAGGAAAAAAGTTTTACTAGTAAATATTTCTTCAGGTAAAATATTTTTTTCATAATTTAATTTAAAAAATAAAATATTTTTTTTTTTGTATTTCTTGTTTTAATTTAACTTTGATTTGCCGATGCACCCCCTGACTTGCCAATCTGCACCCCCAGACTTGCCCACATGCTGCTCCAGACTTGCCAAAACCGCTCCCAGGACAGCTGTTTCATCTCGTTTATGACATCACCTTCATGTGCAAAGAACACATTTTCCATTCACAGTAGTTCATTTGCATATCAATTCACAATGTGGCATAAACTGGGAACAGCACAGACATAATTAAAGCACAGTTTTTTGTTTTGAAATCTATGCATTTACTTGTAATTCTGCTTAAAGCTTTTTATAGATTTTTTTTGTTTTTACATTTTTACATTTATAGTAGGAACATTGTTTAGATGACTGACAACCAAAGAACTGCCTAGAAAATGGGTCAGGGTTGTTTGTTTCATATTTCCTCTGGTTTTGGAAGGGGTGGTACTTAGTGATAGAGACACTGCACTAAAGTCAAGAAAAAGTCGTGTGTATATATATATATATATATATATATATATATATATATATATATATATAACCAAGACAACCTAATGAAAATAAGCCAAGTAGAGCTGCCCCTTTAAGTGGTTAAATAAATGTAGATTGTCTTTTTATTTCATGGACCCCACATCACTTATTAATGTATTGCAGACATTTGCATTGATTCAATTAATCTGCACTTGTCGCTAATGTTCTCTCTTTGATCTACAGTGAATGAAATTGTAGATCCGCCTGCAGCTCGAGGCTGCTTCATCTTCTTGTGACACATTTCTGGATTTACAGAACTATTATCTGAGATCAGAAATACATTTAAAAAATATGATTACAAGACTTCACCGTGTTGGACAAAAATACCTTGTTGTTTTATCTGTGCTGACACATTAAATGATGTGATCAGGCTTGGGTTTCTCTTTCTGCTAATCTGAATAATTAAAACAGATATTATAACACACACGGGGCCTTCTTTCAACCATAATCATTAGAATTTCAGAAACCTTTTTCCAAGTGCGGATTTCAATAGGTGCTGCTCTTTAAACTTCAAACAGTATGTTGGCCGTGTACATTGTATTAATCACTTTTAAGTGCTTGAAGCCAAGACTACAGAAATACATTGTGTCACAGTGTCCCAGTGATTTTAGCACTGAATTTTAATGCTACTTATGGCCAGCAAATAATGGAAGGATTGAATTGAATTTTTCATTTGCTGCCCAGCTGTTCCTTTCATATCCGACAAGAAACAGAAATTGACCATTATTTACTGCAGGCTCCCTATTTCTTCAATAATTTATTTCAATTTAGCTTGCTTCAGTTCTTGTGCTGTTTCTCTTGATGGAACGAAAATATATAGCGATATAAAAGCCCAGGGAAAAAGTTTTCTCTAACATAAAACAAAACAAAACCCATAAATAACTTTTTCAAAAGAAGGTAAATAAATTCAAGAGAATTTGCACTTGTGCCTTAAAGTATTCATTGGTCTTACTAGTAAGTTGAGGGAAGAATCATTAATGGAAGAATCCATTGAGATTTCTCACATTTTTAAGTATTTTCTGGTTCGAAACAGTATACAAACAAAGCATTCTAAATGGGAAATATACAATACTAAGGGCTAAATTTATCAAGGCAAAAAAAAAGTGCTAAATTTGGAGCAAACTGCCATAATTTTCCATTGGTTTCTATGGTTACTACTACAATTTTAGCATTTTTTCCAGGAATACCACCTTTGTTGTGTTGATCAATATGGCCCTACGAGTGAATAGTTGGGTGCAGTACAGGTGCATTTTTGGTAACCATTGGTACCCGCAGGTCAATGTTTCTGGTTATAGACTGAATTTGATATAAGAATACTGAATATTTGTGGGTTTATGTAGAAGGACGTGGCTTAATCAGCTTCTGGTTTGTAATGTACAATGATAGCTATGGTTCTAAGGTCGGCTGGTGATTATCGGAAATTTGGAGAAGTAGAGTGAACACACATTTCAAATTAAGAAAGTATTTTTAATAAAAGAACAAGAGGGTATGAATTAAATTTGGAAAGTTAAGGATCGTCAATATCCGGGTTAGTCTTTCCGTTAAAGTCGTACATAGTCTTCTATTCAAACATGCCCCTTTTTCATGGCAGCTCTGCAACCTTTTTGGCGGGAACAGAGATGAAGAGAGGAGGGCTAGGTAGTTCAACAAATCACACATATAAATCCCGAGTTGGGCCTAAGAAACTTCTTGCACTGCTCATGGTTGTGCTGTCCTCCTGGAGCTCCCCCAAAAACTCGAAAGTGTGGGATGTTGGACTCTTTTTTTTTGGCTGGGAAGTGCAGGACCTGCAACCCAAACATTGAGAACTACTTCAAGTTGGTAGACCTCTCCCATGTTTAATGCAGTTCTGCTTTAAATTGTATTTAAGTCTTCGTTACCCACTGTTCGACAAATATTAAAAACATTAATAATTCACATGCTGGAGGAACTAATAAGTCCCGAGCCTTACTCAGCCTGAATTCCTTGGTGTATTACTGAGCCCTGACCAAAATGGTGGTAGAGCTGCAATAGCGGATACAGTAATAAAATACAAAAGATGCATGACATGCACATAAAGCTATCGTAAAGAACAAGAAGGGGGTCTGTTTATATACACAGGTTTATTAGGTACGCTCAGGCTGTGCGTAAACATTGCAGTGTTAAAACCTGTCGGATGTCACGTTGCCAACTATGAGGGGCATGTACTTAGAAAACACAAATGTATTTTATGTGCAAAACTATGTTTGCGCTTTGCTCCTATTGCAATGTACTAAACATGTAACAATTCAACAGTACATACAAAAAAACTGAAAATAAAAACGGGCATATTCTTTATAAAAGGTCAAATCATAGGACATATACTGATACTATAAAATTAATCGGTCACATTTCTATAAAAAGTATAAAATTAGACCTGTGTACCCGCTTACCAGATTGTTAAATCGCAGCCCAGATATGGGCAGAACCAAAGCCAGTGTAATATCCCAACGTGTCGGCTCAGCAGAATTTGTTTTTTCCAATTTTTTTTTTTTTTTTTTAAGTGTTTTGATTGAGCAAAACTGTGCTTGTTCTGGATGTACTCCTACACATATGTATTATTGGATTTTCATGCTGAGTGCCTTCCAGGTTTAAGTTTTTGTACTGAAAAGCTCGATGAGCCATTTGGAGATATGTTCATATTAATATAATGTCGCCTTTTTGTGTTATATTTTAAAAATGAATCTGTTGGCATTTGTTTTTTTTTTTTTATTATTATTTTTGCCATAATCTATGTATTAACAACAGCGCCATCTGGTGGATTTCTTTTTTTTTTCTATGTTAATTTTTCTAAAACTGGAGTGAAGTTTTCACATACAATCTCTGTACGGAAGATCCCAAGTGCATCTCCTGGTATGCCTCAGTCATAAGGACATTTTCCCAGCACTCCTTGTGGTCACAAACTTTCCAAAATAGAGTAGAATCCCTCCCCATCACAAGTACGCCATAAATGGCAGGACAGTGTCTATATATGTAAACATAGGAAGGCATTTGTTCCCTGGTAAGTAATACAATTGGCACATATAAGCGCAAATACCTTCCCATAATATGGCCATATAATGTGACTTAATCCAATTCAATTATCTTATCTTTAAGTAACCTCACCATTGTTTTTAACTGTGCATATAGAAAATAAAAAATGAGCTATACATTGTTTTAGCAAAGCTTCAAGCAAATGCCTAAATTAGGAGAAAAATGGGTTTTAAATGTCTGTGGAGTCTCCGCTTTTTATACAGTTGTTAAACAGACATTACCTCTGGCCTGATATGCAAATTCCACATCTCCCATTGAAAAGGGCCATATGCATATTAGACCACAGGTGATGTCATAAGCAAGAGACTCCACAGACCCATTTAAAACACCTTTTTTTTTCTCTCCTAATTTAGGCAATTGTTTGCAGTTTTGCTAAAAGAGTGCATAGAGCATTTTCAATATTTTTTTTTATTCTCTACATGCACTTCGTGAACGGGAGCCAGAAACATAGAAGCAGAGACCCTGGGATGCAGTAAATGTAGCGTAGGCCCATTTTGAGCGTTCCCTACATTATATATGTCTTCCGTCAAGAAGGAATAACCGGTAAACACCATACATTTCATTTTTTTTTTCTATACGAACCATGATCATTCAAGGTACTGCCTTCAGTGCTACTTTAGGGAGATATTACATGGTTATTTTTTTAAAGTTAAATGGGTTGGGGGCTTAAATATCACCTAATTGTTTATATCGAGACTGTAGAGAAGAATAAATCATTCAAAATGATGGATACGTTATCAGAATTGCAATTGAATCTTTACATAGATAATGTGTTTCAAGTCCATCAACTATATCTCAGTAGGCAAATCAATGCCTCTTCAATGGCAACTGGCGTTTGCATGACACGCCACAAGGTGATGTCATGAAAACTAGACCGAAAAACAGATTTTAAACACATTTTGGTGTTTCTGCCCACACAATGTATACATTGAGTTTTACTCTGTACATACACACCATAAATAATCGCTATGGTCAGATCGGTGTTCCTGGAGTTTGGTACAACACCGGCTGTTGAACAGTTAGCAATGTAATTAGGCATTTTGTGCCAAAAGATAGATCTTCCGCTTCTTTTCCAAATAGGAAGTTCAGCAAATTTTGAGAAACTCTTACATCATTTGATAGGCATCAAGTAATTTAATCAGGATTTTTTTTTTATATATTTCAGTTTTACATAATGATAGCCAAATTTATATAAAACAAATGGTAAAACATGTGTTTTAGCTTTAGAAATATGGCCATTGAAAATGATCCATGCTCATCAAGGTGATGTCCACATCCCACAATGCATTGCAGCACCCTCTAACTGGGGACATAGTGCACTACACAAAACTTAGCAGGCAGCCGTCTGGTCGGCGACCGTCTCTCTGCTAGTGCAGAGAGAGACCCTCGTTTTTGCATGGGTTCAGCAGGGAGGGGTATATGTATTTTAAATACATGTTAATCACATGAACGGAATATTCCATGCGTGTGTTCTGCCTGTGATTTTACAGATTTTTTTTTTTTTCTCAAAAAGCAAGGAGAAAATGGAACACTTTGCATGTAAATTTCCATTAGGAGTTGAGACTTTTTTGGGGGGGATCTTTATAATTAAAGACTGTTTTTCCCAGTAGCGCTCAGTGTGGGGAACATTTTACGTGGTAAACTGATGGCGCAAATGACTGCAATAAGACATGTGCAGAACGAAAATATTATTATAATGTTATATGCTCTATCAGCCAAACCAGAGTACCCCGAATATATCGCTGTCTCATAACTGCTGATAAATATATCCCCTACTTTACAAAGAGCATACTGGCGTGACCTGTGAGGTGCACTATTTCACGCCAGCATTGCCCTAATTTTTAATAAGATGGGCTGCAATTTTTTAAATCTAATATTGTTATTAAATATAGTCTGTTTAATAACTATAAAAAAAAAGTCAGTGCTTGTGACTGGGACAAAGACCTGGGAGCGCTTGCACGCCTCTGTAAATCAGAATCTTAGTGAGAGGTGTGTGGGACTTCATCAGCAGATTGGTACTGTTCTTTGCCGCGCCTCCAGAGCAGCCACTTCCTTGTGGATGTTTCGGCAGATGACCGTTTGAGCGATTCGCCATGATGCGCTGAACTAAAGGTTAGTTTTAGGGTTAGTGTTAGGGTTTGTTTTAGAGTTAGGATTAGGGCTAGGGGTTAGTTTTAGTGTTGGGGGCTAGTTTTAGGGTTAGTGTTACGGTTCATTTTTATTTTAGGATTAGGGCCAGGGGTTAGTTTTAGTGATAGGGGGTTAGTTTTAGGGTTAGTGTTAGGGTTTGTTTTAGGATTAGGGCCAGGGGTTAGTTTTAGTGATAGGGGGTTAGTTTTAGGGTTAGTGTTAGGGTTTGTTTTAGGATTAGGGCCAGGGGTTAGTTTTAGTGATAGGGGGTTAGTTTTAGGGTTAGTGTTAGGGTTTGTTTTAGGATTAGGGCCAGGGGTTAGTTTTAGTGTTAGGGGGTTAGTTTTAGGGTTAGTGTTAGGGTCCGTGTTAGGGTTTGTTTTAGGATTAGGGCCAGGGGTTAGTATTAGTGTTAGGGGTTACTTTTAGGGTTATAAATTGCTGTTAGGTTTAAGCATGTGTGCTGAAAAGGCAGTACTGTAACATCCATGATGAAACTGCCACTCCTATACCAGTAATCAGTGAAGTGCACTCAGAGACTCGTGAGGGTGAGTGGCATGTAGCCCCTTTTTGGTCCACTCACGAATAAGCACAGTATGTTTACCTCCACTTTAATTCTGCAAACCAGAACAGGATGGGACTGAACAGTAACAATAAAAAAGTGTCTAAAAGGACACATTAAACGTGTTTCTTATACACATGCATCCTTAAAGAATATAGCAGAATATTTATTTACGTAAATATAACATCTCACAGGACTTTAACTATGTTCTATTTAAAGAACACTCCAGCTCTTAAAGTGCTATTCTAGATTTAGAACAATATCTCAAATTCTTCTCCTTGGATAGATGCCTTCAAGGAAGTTGGGCTTCCTTCCCTGGTAATTATGTTGAAAAAAAGGATAAGTTCATTGTTGTTGCTTTTTTTTTGTTTTGTTTGGTTATTACGTTTTCTTTGTGTTTTTTTATATTCTTTTTTTGATATAAAAAAATATATTCAGCAATCTGCTAGTTCATTGCTACATTCTTATTTCACAGTTTAGCATTTTATTCCATTTTGATGTGGTCTTTTCTCATACAATTAAATGTATTGTAGCTATAAATTCTCATTTAACCAATTGAGGGACCGTCCCAATCTGAACCTTGGCCTCGAGGTTGCGTTGCTAGATGTTTCTTGGATGGACTTTTCGCCGCCTGCCTTGAGGTTTTCACCTCTGGTGATGTTCATTGGCTGTTTGCATAGCACGTGGCCTATCCAGCATCATCTTCTGTCAAAAGTTGGTGGTATCTGGACAGCTGATCCAGAGAATCTTTTGAAGGCAGCTGTCAGTGAAGGCCTCGACCTTCCCGAGGGGGGTTTTAGCGGTCCTCCAGGTTTCAGCTTTTTCGAATTCTACAGAAGGATTTATAACTCCTTAACTGTGCTCCTTCATAGTTGAGCCAATTTGTTTACTTGATACAGGAAATTATTGCCATTGGACTATTTTGGAATATTCGGCTATTTGATTACATCACTCACCTATAATAAAAATGATTTCATGTTGCTGGCCAGTGATAATTACAGAATAATGTTTAACATTGAGCAAGTTGGTCTGGGGAATGGTGCTCTGTAGAGCTTTCTTGGCCTGTTTAGATGAGATATAATGTAACCACAGGAGAGAGGGCACCAGTGTTTTATAAAGATACAGCATTTTTCTCATCCTTGTTTGTAAGGTTTCCAGACTTGGAATTATAGAGCCCAAAGCAAAGTCTTTGTCTCATGTGCAAATACATTAAATGTGCATTGTATCAAAGGGGTCTGGAACTCCTGCTGCTAGGAATTCAAAAGGTGCCAAACCACCCATGGATAAAGTAAAACACGTTTGCTCTGTCTTGTTGACGAATGTTGTAAACATTAGCACACCTTGGTCTACTATACACAACCTCGATGATGATCTAACACAAGACGTTTGATCACTGTCATGCCATCATACCCAGACACCTCTCTCGTAGCTGTAAGTCCTAGAATAAGTTACCCCTTTACTGAACTCACCTGTATTAACAAACTTTTATTGGGCTTCGTACACATAGTCAGAGTTACTCCGTGTTCTGTAATTTTTAGCTTTCCTAACTCTTCTAGATCTTTTTTCTCTTATTTATCTGGTACTTGGCTTTAATTCTGTTTTTTTGTCTTTTGTATTTAGATTTTTGGTCTTGTCACTGGTTATTCTACATTCTGATTCTCTTTGCTTTGACTCGGTATATTCTTGGTTTCCTTCCCATGTCTTCGGCTCAGATAGTCCTATATTATTTCTTATTGAATTCATTTAATCGAAAGTGTACCAGCGGCAGGGTCTGCTGACAGTATATTCACAGTGTTGTGTATTAAATACCCAGGTAAAGATTACTTCCCCTGTTCAATCTGTTATACCACTCATGAGGTCACTTGGTCTTTTGCTTGCTTGATAGTCACAAAGATGAAAAGGAATATATTAAATATTATATATATATATATATAAAGTGCATTATAATTGGCACAGAAACTTTCCAGTTATCCGTTTAAAATAGCAGGCAAAAACAATTGTATGAAATGTACTTTTAATTTAATTTGTGCATTTAATTTAGATTTTTTTGGGGGCATTCATTGAACCTCATCCGATGTACAGTTTCATGAAAACACTCTGGAAGTGATAAATATACCAAATTGGAATGCTACAGAACATCAGTAAGAATAAAAATAAACAAGATGAAATGTTATATCAAAACATATTTTTATTTAATATATGAATACTCTTTGTGAACTACTGTCGGGGACATCTGTTCCCCTCCTTAATTTCCCATTACCCAGCTTGTTGTGTTGTATTTGGATAACTCTTGCTGCTCCTGTGGAATTGTTTTAAAGGTCATCATGAACCCCAGGCTTAATGAGTCCATTAGATGCGGTAATCAATAATGAGCATCTAACTCTTATGTTTATTGATGAGCTGATTGCTTTGAGACCATCTTTAGAGAACACAAATCCGTTTTGATACTGGAAAATTGGCTCTTGATGGCCACAGCAGAGACTGCACTGTAAAGTCAGCTAAAACACGTCCTCCAATATTGTGTAACTCACTAGAGACCTCAGTGGTTTAGACTGCATTTACAGGAAGGTTGCACACGTTTGAGTTTCTCTTCGAGCTTTGGCAAAGATCGCACATTATTTTTTTTTTGTTAAAAGTGATAATGAGACTGTCGGCTTCACAATGTTGTATCTTTTATGTGAAGAAACTGGAAAAAAAAATGTCCTTGCTATATATTGACCTTGATGATTTTAATGCTGCTTGATTTTGTAAAAAATAATAATCTGCTTGATCACTTTTAAATTAAATAGAAAATAATTATTGGGAATTATAATGATAAAATAATAATAGGAGTAATTCTTTTATAATCTAAACATATTCCTGTAAGAACATGTAACAGTGATAAATGCCTTTTAAAGGATCACCCTGGAGAGAAAAATAAATCTGACACACTGGTTATATAATTTTCACAATACTTAATTTGCAGGTTTTCTCCTGAGAGTCTCCAGGTCAAGCAAAAACTGGATGTTCCCAGCATTTTATGGGAGCCTGGGGGGATGACAACCACACGTGTTTTGCATACCATTCAGTTGTATGCAAAAAAAAAAACTACAAGTAGAGGATACACCACCATATGCTTAACATTTGATGCCTGGAGTGTCCCCTAGAACAAATAGATTCGGATCCGCACAAGAATATTTTAGGTGCCGAGGTCCTGAGATGCTACCCAAAGCCTCAGCCTTTAAAGGCTTTAAAAAAAACCCCGTGAGGGTTGAAACGTCGCCTGAGTGCTGTGTTTTATATACTTTGTTTGTCCCCTAAACATCAACTAAAAAAATGAATTCACTTTAGACTCGGTAGTACAGTCTTACTTAGAGCTCCTAAAAACCTAGAACTGCTCCTGCTGGTGTCCATAGGAGACTGGCCAAGGGGATGATTTTAAGACTTCAAATGGAACCGCAGAGGCTTGTGACAATCTCTGTGTTAGAGCAAGTGTCAAGCTTTAGAAATTAATGGATGCAGCAAAGTAGGAATCTTTGTATGGTGGGTGCAATTCAAGTACTATCCTGTAGGGGGGAGTGAGAAGAAACATGAGAGAGTCTTAGGGGGTCATGTACTAAACAAGTGCAGTGGAGGGAAAAAAGTAGGTAAAACATGAGTAAGTAGCAATTTGTGACATTTTGCGCTTGTTTTCCCAGTTTGCTCCTCTTCCGTTTATTTTTATTTAGCGTGCATTTTTCCGGTTGCGCTAATACATTGCAAATATATTTGCTCGTGCTAAAGAGTTTTGCGAATATTTTGTGAAAAATAATTTGTATTTGCGTGTGAAAATGACACCAGCTGTTAGCAAGTGCCGTCCCCATCATACCTCACGGGGAGACGAACAGGCAGCATGGAGGTTTTCTCTGTGCGGCCTGCTCGGCTCCCCCTGCAGCCTGGAAGTATCACGCGTGTAATGAGGAGGGGAGCTACTTATTACAAAGTGTAACATAGGATTGCCCTTGAGATGAAATTGTTCAATAGATTTTCTGAAAAGTTAATCAAATGTTGATGCAAACTGACATTTAAAGAGGACCTGCCACCCCGAAATGTCTGAATAACAATGTCTCCTTCTGATATATGATGCATTTTACTAATATTTATATTGGACAGGGGATGTGGTTTTCAAATACATACATTAAATGTGTACTCTTCAGAGATACTCGTCAGAGATGTAAGCACAGTTAATCCAAGCAGAGGCTTACACCGTTCATTTAGTGTATATTTTGTATCGGTTTTTCTTTTCTTCATAAAAACAAGCTTTAATGTTCTGGGGGGAAATATGAAATGCAGCAAATCCGCTAGAATAGCTTGAAGAAAATCAGCTGTGTAGTCTTTGCATTAACCTATTTATTGTTTCTTGAACTGGAATAAATCGAACTGCAATCCGTAAGCCTAACATTGCTTATATATTCATAAGCCCTTCCAGCTCAGTTTAATGCCACTGGCAGTGATGCAGTACACCTGCCTGTACTTTTGAATATTTTTTTGTATCATTAGTGGGAGACAAATGATTTTGGTTTATATTTTTTATAATTTTTTTTTTTTACATTTATTTTTATTTATATATTTTTTAAATGTCATCCATGGTAGCACAAATTAACAAATTATCTGAGATCTGCTACGTTTTTAGAAGCAATAATAGCCTAGTGGAAAATGACACTATCCTCCCCTCCATCCCTCTGTTACTGTGTTTTTATCTGCACCATCTGTTCTATTGATTCACTTTGCTCTCACACTAAAACAGTTATGTTCCTAGGCTGTAACTTCATTTTCTGAGAAATCTTATTTGAGGTGTAATTTTACATACGGTGATTGGTAGCCATGGTAACTGTATAATAACCTTTTTAGTTGTATAGGAACGAGAGAGAGAGAGAGAGAGAAAAAAAAATCACATACTGTTTGTATTATGGGGTGGACATAAAGAACTGGCGTTTCTATAAATGGAATTTGGGAAATAATTGGATCACATTAGCAGCGTTTATTTTTCTTTTTTTCTAAATACGTTCTTAGCCGAAGCCGTTTTATGCTCTGCTAAGTCAGGTGCGTCTAGTCTGACCAGCCAGATTTCGGAGAATTCCCCCAATCGCCCCCCCCCCCCCCTATGTTTTTAGAACATTTAATTTCATTGACGATTTCAAGATTTATCAAAATTGAATAACCTACTAAATGTATATGTCATGCTGCACAACCCAAACTAATAAATAGATGCATTTAATGACTGGGAGTAAAGTAACACTGCAAAAATGCATATATTAATATGAGCAGTATACCTGTACGACATAGAACGAAATATCTTGGTGCAATTTGTACGACAAGGAAAGAATTATTGAAGGGTACAGAATCCGTGCAGTAGTTTGTTGTCTTGGTAACAAAGGAAAAATAAATCTAAACTATGTCTGGCTACATACTGGGATGTGGTGGGGCGGAGTTACGCTATGGGATTACTAAGAGCCAATAAAGACTTGATATCTGGAAGTTAACTGGTACACAGCCTCCTTTTGTCTGCCGAAAGGTTTTAAAGTCCAAGTTATCGGCTTATAAGGAATATAGTGTAATGTCAAAACTGAAAAATGATTATTAAATCACTTTTTTTTAAATTATCTTATCTTTCTATCTGGTTTGGTTTAAAATACATTTCTAGAAGGCTGTACTAGACTGGAAGCAGTACTAGGAGATTTGCACCCTGGAATCTGTGCCATTGGCTGTGACCTGTTACCAACAGATGGCACTATAGTTTTCTCAGTCAGTCAATCAAGTCCTTGTTAATGGAGATGAGTGAACAGGTTGTGGTTTCCTCAAATACCATGCCAAACAGATTCCTTAGTAATGCCAGTCGGATGCCCCATAAATTATGCTACATACAGGAGCCCATTAACTATGCCACACACAGGAGCCCCACAAAATATTCCATATACAGGAGCCCTGCAAATTATGCCACACACAGGAGCTCCATAACTATGCCTCACACAGGAGCCCCATTAACAGGAGCAAATTAACTATACCACATGCAGCAGCCCATTAACTATACCACACACAGGAGCCCCATAAATTATGCCACACACAGGAGCCCCATTGATTATGCCACACACAGGAGCCCCATTGATTATGCCACACATAAGAGCCCCATAATTCCTTAGTAATGCCAGTCAGATGGCCCATTAGATCTGCCAAACAGGAGCCCCACAAATTATGACACACACAGGAGTCCCATTAATTGTGCCTCACACAGGTGCCCCATAAGTATTCCACACACGAGAACTAAAATTATGCCACACACAAATGCCCCGCAAGGTGACAGTTGTACAATTCTAAAACAATAAATACCTATACACATCTCTCTCACTAGCTGCATTTATACCTGTATGAACATTATAATATTATAATTAACTATTTTCAGATGTAATAAAATGTTATTGAAAAATGTCATTACTTGTTTTTATTCCCTTCCCTCTGCACCCACATTGCACCTAAAGGATTTAACAAGGCACCATACAGTACCCACCGCACTTGCCATGCACCTATATTGCACCCACAGCACTTGGCTTGCACTTATATTGCACCACAATTTGGCATGCCATAATGTCAATTTGCCCCACAGAACATACCACAGTATTTTCCAAATTTATGGGCAAATTGTCTGTGGCATATAATGGCCAATGTACCCATTAAAAAGCCACAGCCAATTTGCCCATTAATTTGCCAGTATTATATTGCCATTAATATGCCACAGCCAATTTGCCCATTCATTTGCCAGTATTATATTGCCATTAATATGCCAGTATTACTTTTTCCATTAATAAGCCAATATTATTTTTTCCACTAATATGCCAGTATTATGTTGTCATCAATATGCGATTAATGATATGTCAATTTGCCCATTAATATGCCACCCTCCTGCCCCTTCCCCAGTACTCACCTCCTGGCTGCTCCGTGTCCCTGTTCATCTCCCCTGTGCACGGAGGAGGGAAATACAGTCACCTCGATATGATGTACCCACTGGGGGTGTCAGCCGGTGCGGCTTGCACCCCCCTTCTGACGCCACTGGTCCTGGTGCTTATTGCCTTTTTCCTAATTAATCTTTTTTTTTTTTTTTTTGCACAAAGCAACTAAAAGATAGTTTAAAGGACAACTAGAGCTTATTTTTCATTTGTGCTACAAGTGAAAAGTTTGTTGTCCCTAGTGTGAGGATAAAATGTCATGTACTTCTGACAGTCCTCTGATCGGCAGCTCCCATGCTCCCATGGGAAACAGCAAGCCTAGTCTGGTCAGCGACTGGCTCTCTGCTAGTGCAGAGAGAGCCCTGTGTTTTTACATGGGATCAACAGAGAGAGACCCCTGCACTCTGCAGACCACTGTATATATTAAGATACATGATGGTATTTACTCCAGACCAGCAGGACATATTTTTTTTAACCCTTTCTTCCTTTAAGGTTAAAAAAAAAATTGTCTTTTTAAAAGTAAATCTGCAAAACAGGGCCAATCTATTTCAATGGTTTCAAATTTTTTTGGGGCATTACTACTTACATTTCCCAGCCACTCCATTAACCCCTTGAGATCCCACACTGTATTTTTTGTTGCATAAATATTTTTTCTGCCAGAAACATTAGTTTTGTATATTGTTGGAAATTAATTTACGGGTCAGATTTCTCCACTGGACTGGTACCCAGTTCCAAACCACCCTAATGATGCTGGCGTTGTACCCAGATAACATCATGCAAATAAGCCAGTCCAGCGAGAACACTATGAACCTCACAGCATTTCTTTTCAGGATGCAAACAAATGTAAAATAAAGCAGACAGATGTGTTTTCTGATCAGAGAACTACAATCCTAAATAAAATGTAGCACTCTTAGTGAAAGGGGCCAGTATAGAACTCCTGATCCCTTTATCGGAGATAGTCTCTAGTTAGTCTCTCCAGGAGGACTGTGGGACATGGCATATGTATTGGCACCACTGACATTTACATTGTGTTTCTGATCAGACAACTATGGCCACTCCTTGATTTGTGTGTTCTAAAATATATATGTATGTGTGTATTAAAGGAGTAGTGTGATCATATTATATTATTACTCCTGTCTGAATGGGTTATGAATTAATATTCTCCAGTTGTGACGTTATTAGTGTGACCTTTTATTCACAAATTGCAGATTTTTGCGAACCTTTATGAATTATTTTTTTTAATATATATTCAGCAATTCTTAAACATTGCATTTGGTTAAATATCTATTTAGCTCGTGACCAGGGTAACTATAATTGCAGACTGCGACATCAGTGTTACAGAGGTTGCGTGTGGGAGCAGATCTGCTGCTGCTCCTGTGCGTTGCTGTGTGTAGAGCGGAATTAAGGTGACCGTGGGAATGTGACATCATGCCCCTCAATCTCCATCACTCTGCTTGCATGCAGAATCAGAGGTCTTTCTTTAGGGTATGTGTTTTGATTCAGCATGATAGCTGTGATGGAGACACCAGTCTTTATAGACAGCTTGATCATCTTTTGTGGTCATTGTGTGAAATGAAGCCTGCAATTTCTTTATCACATACAATCAAAGGATGCACAGAAGTGAGATGAAATTACAGGTATGCTTGTTGGGTGTCGAGGTCTAAATTAAATGCAAACAGGATCATCCCTCAGTTTTCATGTTGCACAAGTAGAGATCGGTTGGAGGTCTACATTAGAGCTGCTGCCCAGCTGTTATTTTACCAGCAGGCTATTAGAAAAATCTATGGAGGCAATAGCATGGCAAAGGTGGCAACCTTAGTCTGCATATGAATGGCTGGGGTCCGATGAGTAGACAATATCACATGATTTTGGAAATTTGGAGAGGCCTTTGACAGTACAGATAAGGCTGGCTGACAAGGCTGAAGTAGAGTCCTCACATTATCGATTATAGAATAGAATGGGGATTATGTATAAAATATAATGCACACAAATGTTTTGAAAGTTTTAAAGGCACAGTCTAGTCTCCAAACTAAATTTGGTACCCTCCCCCCCCCACCCCCCCCCACCCCCCGTGTGATTTCATGCAGGCATTTAGCATAAATCACTTTTTTTATATTTGACTCATGTCCTCCCCAGTGATTACTCTGCATGTTTACCGCAGGTGCGGCAGCACTGATTATATAGACACTGAGCACATAACGTTTTGTTTCATTTAGTCACTTCCTGTGCTGCTGGAATATAATACATTGTGTGGCATATAAGTGACCTTGCTGTAGGACACAGTGCAACACCTGTTTTAAATGCAATAGCTTCTTTTTATTTAAAAAACACATCCTGACACTTTTAGCCACGATCACCATTTGCGCCCCTTTTCTACATACCCCCCATGTTGCTGTGTTTACATATTTCCCGAGCTGCCCTGCTGTGAGTGCTAATGGGTTGCTCTCACAGCCCTGCAGAAAGTGCAGGAGTCGGGTAATGTGAAATTATTCAGTTCAAAATACACAAGTGAATAAATCTGGCTGTAAATATTTGAATATGATGGAATATACAAAGACTGCAAACTCAAGAACATTCAAAGCACTTTATAGAAAATCTTTTTAAATATTTATGAAGCTTTTTTCTCTCTCCTTCTTCAAACTGTGTAGTACTGCCAGCAAGGCATTTAATGCGTCCCCACAGGCCCCTTTGAGCAGAAGTTGGAAACGAACCAACCTAAATTGCTGCAAGAAAGCTGACATCCTGCATCAAAAGTACATTTTAGCATGGCTTAAATAACCATCCTGTCTATTGCTCTATTTTCACTTGCATATATTTTTGCAACAAAGGAAGGCGGAATGAAAAGACCAGAGAAAATTTCAGTCTTCATTTTGTCACAGGCGAAATGAGCCTGATCAATCTTCATTATTGTTTGATGCCTGGCAGGGAGGAATCTAAATATATACAGGATCAATTAACCCAGTAAGTAAACGCTTACACGCCAAGGTAGTTAAAAGCAAATGTCTTATGGAGATTTTCTTTTTGTACATTAAATATGCAGTACTGTGACCTCTTTAGATATTCAAAAGGAATACGGTGAACAGGCTACAAACTATTTGTTTTCCTAATTTGCTCAATCCACTTCGCATGATTTCATCTTACTGCATTTTGGTAAACTATAAAATCCCAATGGACCAACCCCAGTATTCAATGTGTCATAGCACCAGCAGTGATGGCTTTCTGCCCTGGTACATGCTGCACTCCAGCTGCTGTGTTCTAAAGTTAGCACTGTGTGCAGCCAGCCTACTCTCACAACCTACCAAATCCACTTTTAGAAGAAAAAAAAACGAGTTTAACTGGTAAACGTTGGGAACTGAATTCTGGTAGAACACTGAGCAGGCTGCACAGTTACATTCGCAGGCAAGGGTATGGAAGTCTGTGAGTGGGGGAGAAAGGAGTTTAGTTTAGTCCTAGATGTCACCTTGTGGTAAAATGGTGAAGATACAACTAAAGAGAAAAATAAAATAACTGGTCAATGAAATAGACTGTATTAGCTTACATAGAAACACAGAATAATGTGTCCTCAGATAAGAACCATTCTGCCCATCTAGTTGCCCAATAAAGCTCCTATTACTACATAGTTAAAGAGACGATGTCAGCCTAAACATTGCTTATACTGTCAATACAATTTCTATTTTTATAATGTTATTCTCTACATTTTGCAAATGTACAAAATAAGAGAACAATAGGTTTTAGAATGTGTTTCTGGTGTCTCCTGTTCATGACACCACTTGTGGCTTGATATGGACATGAAGTAATTTTCAATGAGATATGTGTCATCTTTACCACCCCAGCTATTGTAGACCAAAGTTCCCATGTTGCGCAAGTAAATGCTGGACTATTAGCGACTACTACCGCGGTCATATACTTTTTAATATTAACGGGTAACTAATCATTGCCTACCTCCAGGAAACCCCTGTCCTAAGCCAACAAAGATGGGCAATGGACAGGAGGTAATGGGGCGGGGGAGGCGTAAGTTGGGGAGAATATCTTGGTCCTTCCTCGACTCCCCAGACAAATTCCTGCAAAGACTCCTGGGACCTGGGTCTCTAGAACCCACCCGGACCCATTGTGCAGCCAGTATCAATTCTTTCTGGCATGGCTAGTGATAATCATCTATTGGCATTTCTGTTACTATTATAACTTGGAATGAAATAGTAGCAGGGCATCTCCCCTAGCATAGACTCATTACCGATCTTTTATTTTCCTAAATACATCTGTATACAGTAAGTTGAGCTGATATAACTGTAAAAATAATTCCAGTGTCGTCCTTGTCATGCTTGGCTGCCCTCTGATGGATTGTCTGCAGAAAACATACAGAAAGAAGACAATCCTTGATCCATTTTGCTGTACGTTATGCAGCATGAGACATGAAGATTCCAGTTCCGTGACAGTCTTTGTTGAAAGACCTTGACATGTGCTTCAATGAAGAGGCCAATGCATGTAATTTGCAATGTGTTTATAAAGCTGCATTTTGAAAACAACCTTTACATTTCAATGACTTCACGCAGACAATCTAGGCACAGGCTTCGGCCTTTGTCGCGTAATATGGCCAGTAGAATTCCCTGAGTGTTTCTTTCTTCAGATGTAATGAAATAATAATTTGCTTAATTTGACAATATTCACAAAAAAGATGATTAACTTGGCACTCCAAATCTGTGAAACCAATGCCAATTTATTGCATGGCAACGCAACAACAATAATGCTTAATCAGCAGTCCTTACGAACTAGGGTTGCCACCTTTTCTACAAAAAAATCCCGGTCATGCTACTTCCTCCGTAGACTTGGCCTCAAGAAAATGTGTTACCTATTATGAACACATAACGCATCATATGGGTTTTGCTTTTCCTCCCCCTTGTTGTTGCTTTGTAATGCAATACATTTACATTGGTTCCATGGATTTGGAGTGCCAAGTTCATCATCTTTAATGCCCAGAATCCTTGGGCTTCTCTGAGTCCCAGTTCCCATTTGGATTATTTAACAAGGCGGTCCGTGGATGCATATTGGTACAGGAGGGAGTGGAGCCGTATATATAATTTTTACACTCCTGCCCTATCCTGCTGCCACATCTGAGCTCTGTGAATGAGCTTTTCACTCAGTAACACTAGTGCCCACTAACTGGACATTGACATACTAGCAGCATGTCATACAGATCTATTACCTATGGTGGGCACAGTAAAGGAGTTACAGGATGCTGTGTAAGAAGCCCGTTCTCATAGAGACTTTGCCTATAACCTTGTCTCTGTAAAAATGGGGTCCCACAGTTAGGGATGATTCGCTCCTGATTGCCAGAGCTGACATTTAAATGGTGAGGTGAGATGAACATTTCATCTCACCAGTTTAGCTATACATTCTGCAGGGATGTCTCAATGTTTGTCTCTGCACAATGGAAGTTAAATTGGTGAGATTAAATGTTCATCTCAACTCGCCTGCAACCCACCTCTTAGTGAATAGCCCCAGCTGTGATAGCACTGAGTGTTGCTCTCTACAAGATCAAAAAAACAAACCTATGTTAGTGCGATACTGGATCCTTTTTACTGCTGCTTACTGGATAAAAGGACGACTCCCTTACTAGGGGCATATAAGCCAGTGATTTGATTTATCAAGAGTCCTTGACTTCAGGCTGCAATTAAATTATCCACTTAAGGACACATTACAGTCTTGGCACATCATTTACCAGCACATCCGGTAATCCAGCCATTTGGTGCCAGTGTAGCAAAAATGCCGTTATTTTTTTAGCTGCGGGAGGGAGCTGCAGGGATGTATCGTTGGTGGGGCTGTCGCGGGCAGTCCTCTCCCGTGAGGGAAGGCTGCTGGGAGTTCCTGGTTGTCACCCGCTGACGTCAGTGCCCACACAGCCAATCAGAGGGGGGCTCACCCACGCTCAGACGGCTGAATGCGAGAGTCTCTTCCTGCTCATCCAATGCAAAAACGAGGGGCTCTCTGTTCTGGCAGAGTGTGCCTGTCGCCGACCAGATGGCTGCCTGCTTCCTATGGAAACATGGCAGCTGTCTGTCAGAGTATAAACTGTTGTGTACTATCAAAAGTACACGCCACTTCATCCTCATACTAGGGACAACTTACATTTCACTTGTGCTTCTATATTAGAATCGCAAGTGAAATATAAAGTTTAGTATTTCCTTAAGGTATTTATATACATATTTATGTTTGTGTGATAAAACAGTATGCATAAAAAGCAAGGAGAAAATGGCTCCAAAACACCCTATTTTCCCTAAGCACCTAGGAATTCAAGTAACATTATGAACGGATTAGTGGTTTCAGACATCTTGGCTCCAAAATGATGGGAATGGAAGAGACACAAATAGTTCTATTAGTTTCTCCTTCCCCACCTATCACTATAATCATGGTGTATATAAGCTAAGCACATACAGTGTAATAGCTTGGTAATGTCTGTACACTGAAACCTAACCTAACAAATACACTACAGTATATAGCAGCACTGCATCTACTCTGATATTAGTAGAAATGTCCCAAAGATATGAGAATAATAAATACAGACACCAGAGACAGGAAGTGTCCTAGTGCTGGGCTTCTCCCCTACATTTGCCTGGTGGACTGGGCCAATTATCTGATATCTAGTACTTGTGTAGTGACATCATACGGATTCAGTAACAGGAAGGTAGCCCCCTCTCCTCTGGTTAATGTGCATGCTTATGAGAAACCTGTTTAAAGCACCCTGCCATGGAACTAAGGCCATTTTATCTACTTTTTCCAAATCACCACCAGTCATGAAACAGAAATATTAAGTCAGGGGGAAAAGATCAAGACAGAAAGGTAGCAATTATTAAAATGTTAACTCAAAATATGGTCACCATTTGAGGCACTAGGGCAGTGATGGTTAACCTTGGCACTGCAGATGTGTGGGAACTACATGTCATAATTCTTGGACGTTGGATCTGCAGATTTTTTGGGAACTACTTATCTCACAGTGATGGCCAGTCAGTCATGAGGCTGACTTGGCATCATGGCAGATGCTGTTGCCAAATATAAGCAGTGCCAAGGATGGCTATCCGTGTCCTAGGAATAATGGTAAATGTATTTTGCCTTGTTGATGGGTTTTGCAGATACACCACTCTCAAAGAATCCTATACGAACACATGAACCCACCGCATTATGTTTCCCTTTGCGATGTCCAATGGAATCTGCAGGGGACGTTTACGCTGCACAAATGGCTCCTTGTTCTGTCCATAGATTTATTTCCATTGAAAGGACCGTGTGCGGCTGACCTTTTCATCGAGTAGATGGAGTGCCGCAGTCTGAATTGTTCAGCCGTGCGCTTTTCTTCTCATTAACACTGTTCTCTGACCTTGGGATCTACTTTGAAGCAATTGGTTTTTCTGGCCTGCTGGTTATTGTTGTACATTATCAATATACTCAGACATTCACTGACGGCATCATGTAACCCCAGGCCACCTGCTATCCTGCATGTACTGAGGCAGACAGCACGGCACATAGAAATCCCAGCGGAACTCGGAGGATACGTCTCACCGAGTGTCAAAGTCAAATCTTTATTTCCATCTCAAATACATTTGTGATTTTTAGACCTAGCAATCTGTGGTAACAGGGGGAGAACTCACAACATTTTCAAGTTTGCTACAGTGCCTTCCTGTGTGGTTTAAAGGGAAATGATCCCCACAGATGTCTAATGCCATATTTGTTCAAACAATGTAGCACATGGTTTTGTACATCTCTGTTCTTCTCCTCCCCTCTCCTTCTCTCTATCTCTCTCTTTATTATCTTGGCCAGGCCAGTGGGAGTCTTGTTACTGAGGGATGGTGGTTCTGTAATGGTTTTGTGTGTGGGTCCTAGAGAAACTCTGGAACCAGTATGGGAGCAGTCTGTCTTGTTACTGAGTGATGGTGGTTCTGTAATGGTTTTGTGTGTGGGTCCTAGAGAAACTCTGGAACCTGTATGGAGCAGTCCGTCTTGTTACTGAGGGATGGGGGTTTTGTAGTAGTTTTGTGTGTGGGTCCTAGAGAAACTCTGGAACCTGTATGGAGCAGTCTGTCTTGTTACTGAGGGATGGGGGTTTTGTAGTAGTTTTGTGTGTGGGTCACTTTGAAGGTTCTCGGTTTTTCTTTTTGCATATTTAACGGATGGATTTAAATTACCAAAGAAAAGAGCAAAGCATTGGTTTCCCATTTGATCTAAGTCTGTTAAAGGGATATGCCTTCAAGGAAGCAAGGGTTAATCAAAACATGTCCCGGGATTTGTAAGTAAACCCGATGTGTATCTTAATAGATACACGCGGGTTTACTATCTGCTGTGTCTTGCATTGTCAGCACGCACACAGCCAATCAGAGAGGGTGCTCACCCCGCTCTGACTGCCGAATGCGAGGGTCTCTCGCTGCTAGCACAGAGAGAGAGACCCTCGTTTTTACATGGGATCAGCAGGGGGACCTAGTTAAGATCCTTCTGCTGATCCCATGCAAAAATGAAGCGCTCTTTCTGCGCTAGCAGAGAGAGCCGGTCGCTGACCAGGTTGGCAGCCTGCTTCCTATGGACACATGGCAGCTGTCGGTCAGAGAATAAACTAGCGTGTACTATCAAAACTGCACGCCAGTTCATCATCATACTAGGGACAACAGACATTTCACTTGTGCTTCTATATTAGAAGCATAAGTGAAAATAAACGTTTAGTGTCCCTTTAAGCTCTAGTTCAGACTGTACGGGGACATGCTTGTGTAAGGGGGGGGTGTATTGTGCAATATTTTTTCCTATTTTCCATACTTTGTATTGGTAGGAAAGTTGAGAATTGATACATAGTGACTGCTTATTAACACACATTGTCTAGCACTAGACATATTTGACATCACACTTATATGTATTTTTTTCCTCCAGCACCCAAAGAAAATGAAGAACGAGTATTCAGGGAGAGGATGCGCCCGAGAAAGCGACAGGGAGCCGTACGACGTAGGGTTCATCAAGTAAATGGGCATAAGTTTATGGCAACTTACCTTAGACAACCAACTTACTGTTCACACTGCAGAGACTTTATATGGTAAGTTATTTGTTACATTTCTACCTTACAAAACTGGTGATGTTGGTGTGAATGTACTAAAGGTTGAGTATCCCTTATCCAGAAATCTAAAATGTTCCGTTATCCAAAATAAATTCTGACTTTGGCACTTGTTGAAAACTCCACACGCCTGTCAGCATGCAAACGCACTGCAGTTTATTCAACATCCAGCCCCCTTAAGCTGCGATATAGCCTTTCCATACATGCTCGGATTCCCCCACAGCCACATAGGGCAGTACAATGGCACGTGTGCGGGCCTGACGTACCAACGCCACCTTTTCCTCAAAAAAAAATACCGGCCTTGGTACTGTCTCCATAGATTTAACATTGGCCTGATCCTGAGAGGCTTTAATATATCTTATTGGAGAAAATTATCTGTTATCCGAAATGACCCATTATCCGTTATCCTAAATTACCCGTTATAAGGGACACTCAACCTGTATAAGCAAGAAACTAAATCTAGGCTGGTTTATGTTCAAATTACATGTGAAAGCTTGCTGCTTAATGAAAGTTGGTGTTATGAATTCTTGTTCTCTGGCAGTTGATGTTATGTGACGTAGTAGAGTTGGTGTTATGAGTTATCGTTCTCTGGCAGTTGATGTTATGTGACATGTAGTAGAGTTGGTGTTATGAGTTCTCGTTCTCTGGCAGTTGATGTTATTCGACATGTAGTAGAGTTGGCGTTATGAGTTCTTGTTCTCTGGCAGTTGATGTTATGTGACATGTAGTAGAGTTGGTGTTATGAGTTCTCGTTCTCTGGCAGTTGATGTTATTCGACATGTAGTAGAGTTGGTGTTATGAGTTCTTGTTCTCTGGCAGTTGATGTTATGTGACATGTAGTAGAGTTGGTGTTATGAGTTCTCGTTCTCTGGCAGTTGATGTTATTCGACATGTAGTAGAGTTGGTGTTATGAGTTTTCGTTCTCTGGCAGTTGATGTTATGTGACATGTAGTAGAGTTGGTGTTATGAGTTTTCGTTCTCTGGCAGTTGATGTTATGTGACATGTAGTAGAGTTGGTGTTATGAGTTCTCGTTCTCTGGCAGTTGATGTTATTCGACATGTAGTAGAGTTGGCGTTATGAGTTCTTGTTCTCTGGCAGTTGATGTTATGTGACATGTAGTAGAGTTGGTGTTATGAGTTCTCGTTCTCTGGCAGTTGATGTTATTCGACATGTAGTAGAGTTGGTGTTATGAGTTCTTGTTCTCTGGCAGTTGATGTTATGTGACATGTAGTAGAGTTGGTGTTATGAGTTCTCGTTCTCTGGCAGTTGATGTTATTCGACATGTAGTAGAGTTGGTGTTATGAGTTTTCGTTCTCTGGCAGTTGATGTAATGTGACGTAGTAGAGTTGGTGTTATGAGTTCTCGTTCTCTGGCAGTTGATGTTATGTGACATGTAGTAGAGTTGGTGTTATGAGTTCTCGTTCTCTGGCAGTTGATGTTATGTGACATGTAGTAGAGTTGTTGTTATGAGTTTTCGTTCTCTGGCAGTTGATGTAATGTGACGTGTAGTAGAGTTGGTGTTATGAGTTCTCGTTCTCTGGCAGTTGATGTTATGGGACATGTAGTAGTTGATGCTGTTCTGACAGTTGGTATATATGATGTTTTGGTAAAATAGATATTTTTTTTTTCTCTTCCTTATATGGTTTGGCAAATACTAAACAGCGGTCTATTTTGAATGATGCACAATAGGAGGATTGCAGTTTAATAGGGGGAGTATTGACCATTTTAAGGATTTAGTCTCTCTTTATTTTAAAAGACCACATCAACCACTAAACAGTTTTTTTTTTTTGTTACGTTGCATGAGTAGAATGAATACAAACAAAATAAAAAGTTCAAACTCGTATTACCTTTGTTTAATACCTAATGCTTGGCGTTTGGAGTCCGATATTGATCTGAAGATGAGCAGTGTTTAAAATAGTGTTTATTCTTTTAATTGCTAATGGAGCAGTAAAGGCCTATGCGGCCATTATAACCTAAAGAAGATGGAAAAACCCAGACAAGGCTCGAGCGCTACTTGAAAGCTTCCAAATTCAAGGATGAGAGCACTTAGATGTTATTCCCCCTTTTAAGAGTTATTGCCATTTTTCAGTTTAAATAAATGACTATAAATGGCTGGTGGGCCTGGAGGTTATTAAACTGCTGCTGACGAGGGGGCTCCCATTAAGATGTCTTTAATTTCCGCTAACGATCACTGCTGAATTTATGGCCTCACTTTGCGTCCACTGAAACCCTTAAATGACAGTAGAAAAAAAAGACGGTTCTAAGAACAAAAAAATGTCAAGCCTGTGATCTCATGTTCTTAATCTTTTAAACTTTTCAAGCAGTGGGGTTATCCCCTCAGGATCAAGTGCTTAGGAAATTACTAAAGATCTGACAGTATTTCGCCAATTTAAAATGGCTGCAGGATGTGAGACAATGACTAGCATTGACCCAGGAGGTCACACTTTTTTACGGATTAGCTTGCAGCCCGGTTTTATCCTCAAATCACTGTTGTTAACATGGTTACCCGACATTACCTCAAGAAAGTAACACAAAATACACCTCCAAGTTTACTGAAATCAAAGGGGGGAGGGTTGATAAGGTAGGAAAGGGGATATAATCATCCCTGACACAGCAGAGACACATTTCCAGATAACTCACATTATAACAGCAGATAAAATATGGCGTTACAAACAGTACATGAGTAACAAATGTCATACAAGTTATACAAGGTGAAAAAACAGAGCAGGGCAGTGATTGATATAGGGCTTCACATATCACGGGATCAAATCCACTAAATCCACTAAATTGTGGTAAACACATTTAGTCAAAAAGTTAGGTCGGTGGGACATCTCCTATGTTACGGGTTTGTGCGTTTTTGCGGAGTTTGAGGGTCTTCTATATATTGTAACCAGTAAAACCAGGTTTGGATGTAGTGGTCCACTGATTCTAACCCCACTTTATTTAACAACACAGTGGATTTGCTATATAATAGTGTGTACAATAAACATATTATGATCCAACCGAGGTTGCGTTCTCTGTTGAGGGGGTACCAGGCCAGGGATCACCACCTTGATCCCTAAATGATCAGTAATAATACACAGTAGCCGGCACTTGCAGTGATAGGATTTATTCCAAACAAAGCAACGTTTCAATCCAACAGGATCTTTATCAAGCTACTGCACGACTTGTATATAAGAGAATCCTTATTTATGTATTCATTTATATTGAAATATGTGTAAATAGCTGAAAACAAACTGATGCAATAGAATATTTATTTTAAAAAAGACGGCATGTGTTAAAAAAAAAAAAATCATTTTCTACAAACAACTATGTGAAAATACTGATGTGTTACATTAAATCTACTTGGAAAACTGCATGCAATTCTCTTGTGTCCTGTTTACTTGGAAATCCTATTTTTTATGTCATTTTGTCAGACAAGCAGCATATTGAATAATACTGTTAAAAGCACTGAGCAATTTAACAATGGATTGCTTCTTCCAGATGAAGTGCGGACATTTTAATGTTGGTTTATTGAGCTGCTGTGGGCCATATATCAATCCTTTCCACTGTATGTATTTGTAATTGTAAAATGTTTATTAAAATCACATTATTAGGGGAATTATTCCTCACCTACAGGGTGGTGTCTTTGGATAACATTGGAAATAAATAAAATCACAGGAAAATACATGAAGTAGAAGTGTAGAATGACCAACAGAATTCCGTTTCATCTGCGAAGTACATTTAAATGCTCAAATAAGGGCAATATAATGATTTGTGTGAATGGATGTATTTCAAGAAACTTAGAAATACCCATAGCCAGGAGCAAGATTCCTTGGTAAGTATTTGCCTGAAGTACCACTTTAAGGGGCGTTGTGGGTGGTAACAGTGCCAAAAATAGGTGGTAGCCATGCCCCTTTGGGTTAAGCCCCTCCCCCATGTGCTCATAACCTGACACTTTTGGGACACATGCTTATCCTGCTCATTATAATTGTTATAATCTGCGAGGATGTCGGATCTTACAAGATAAATCTGGACCCGACCAGAGTGGTAATCATCCAACTATGGCCAGTTAGCGCAGTTGGTAGATCGTTCAGGGGTCGAAGGATCCGCTCCCTATTTAAGTCTTGCAAGGTAGATACCAGGATCAGTATCAGAGAACAAATCTTAAATAATAAATTCCCATGGCTGTGTTAAGTCCAAAAGCAAATAATATGCTCCAAATTTGGTTGCCATTCATCTTATCTACTCTTTTTTTATATTATATATTATGTTTTATATATATATTTATATTGTTTATGCTTCTATCTTTTAAAAAGTTAAATAGAGCGTATAATAGACGATATATGACGTGCACCACCTTTAATCTCACTGAATGCACAGCTATACAGTCTGGTTCATCTAGACATGCACATGGCTTTGCTCAGTGCACGGATTTCGCCTGCAGTATGGATCCTGCCATTCACACAGGATTTAAGGCATGTAAATAACAGGAAAAGAATCTTCACCGCGTGGTATCATGTAGCTGACTTCCTGGTGAGAACGGAAGAAAACAAAGCATCCTCAAGAGTGAGAATCTGTTTCTGTGGAGGTGGAATTGAAAGATTGGGGCTACACTGTGTCAGTACACAATTAAAGAGAGTTTTTTTTTTTTTAATCTACATCTTCATTTTTTTCTTTTTTGATATTATTTAAACTGGTGCTACAGAAGTATTGATGGGTGATCTGGGACACTGGAGGGCGGAGTCTGAGGCGGGGAGGTGTCAGCACTACCGCTCATGTGCGGTAAGGCTGTCAGCCACTTTAGATCCTGGCATTTGAAGCCAGGATCGCTACTGCACATGCACACAGAACTGGGACACAGGAGAATGCAAACAGCACCAGGGATTGTGGTCCCGAGTCCTGATGTCACACTGAGCTTTACCTCTGTCCCGAAAAGTGGAACAGAGGTAGAGAGCAGTGGGACATAGCTCCCGAATCGGGACAGTCCCGCGCAAAGCAGGAGATATGTCGTTCAGGGCTTGACAAATTTTATTTAAATCTAGGAGCAAGTACCAAACCCTGTGTCACAAAGAAAAATGCTTGGATCCCAGTCCATAAACAAATATAAATAAATACCATACACACATGCTGACACACACACACACACACTGACTGTCATGCTCACCCACATGCTGACACAGATACATGACAACACACTTGCTCACCTACAAATACACACACACACACTTAAATGTTGACACACACTAACACTTGATTGCACTCTTACATACATGCACAAAGACATTAACATACACTTAAATGCTAACACAGGTCACACCCATTGAGACACGAACACATGCTGTCACAAATATATACACACATATATACTGATACATACACTAAGACATGCTGACACAAATACATACATACACACTAATATGTTGATACACACACTAACACAAATACATACACACTAATCTCCTGATACATACACATGTTGTCACAAATACATACATTCACACAGAGATTCTGATAGACATTCATAAAACCAGGTGCTGAACCCGCACATACATGCTAACACACATTCGGATATACATGCTATTTACATACTAGACTTACACTGGGAAGTTGGCGACAGACCCTGCATCACTGCTGCACAGGTCAGCTTGACGTGTTCCCTCCATTTTGAGGCAGCAGTAGAAGGAGTTCCCATTACTCCTCACACGCATCTCTTCACTGCTACAGCTGCTGCCTGGTGAGCAACAGGAACAGGAAGCCGGGGGGAGGAGCTAATCTGCCGGCTGCTCTGTGCTGCTTCTCCCACACGCCCAGTGAGCAGCAGGAACAGGAAGCCGGGGGGAGGAGCTAATCTGCCGGCTGCTCTGTGCTGCTTCTCCCACACGCCCAGTGAGCAGCAGGAACAGGAAGCCGGGGGGAGGAGCTAATCTGCCGGCTGCTCTGTGCTGCTTCTCCCACACTCTGTGCTGCTTCTCCCACACTCGGCTCGTTATCTGATCGGTAGGTAACGAGCAGCAGAGTGTGGGACCGGGACAGTGCACTTCACTGTGCTCAAAGAGTCTTCCAGGAGCCAGAGTCCAGTCGCCATGGCGAACTGGCGCCTGGTATATGTCGGGCCCTGATGTAGTTACATAGTCGTTTAGGATGAAAAAAAGACTTGCATCCATCAAGTTCAACCCTTTTCCTATCCCATGTTTACCGCTGGTGATCCAAAAGCAAAAAAAACCCCTTCATTTCAAAATTCTGCTTTTAGAGCATCAGATTTCTCCTTGGATCAACAAGCACTAAATAAATATTAATGCCTATACTAACATGCATAGCCCTCTATGCTCTGGCTTATTAAAATAGTATCAAGGCTGCTTTTAAAGGCGTCTAAAGTAATTGCCAGAACCACTTCTTCAGGCAGTGAATTCCAGATCTTAATTGTCCTTACTGTAAAAAAAATCCCTTCCGATGTTGTAGACTCAGTCTTAGCAGATGACCTCTTGTGCTTTTTACTGTTCTGTTAATGAACAGATCTTTAGGAAGGCCCTTTGTATGGGCCTTGTACATATTTATATAACATTATCATATCCCCTCTAAGCCACCGTTTCTCTAGCGTGTACAAATTAAACTTTTCCAGCCTTTCTTCATAACTAAAACCGTCCATTCCATTTATTAGTTTTGTAGCCCTCCTCTGCACTTTCTCTAGTTCCATAATGGCTTTTTTTTTAACTGCATACCGTATTTGCTCGATTATAAGACGACCCTGATTATAAGACGACCCCCCAAACTTTGTATATTCCTTTAGGAAAAAAGCTAAAAGCCTAAATATAAGATTACCCTATAGGAAAAAAAGTTTAACTTGTATATATGTAAATTGCTTTTTAATATTTAATAAAAAAATTATATTATACAAATGCATTTGTTGTTTTTATTTCCTTTTATGTGCCAATGCGGCCCCTCTCTCCCCATCCCCTTGTCTGTCTATCTCCCCCCTCCCCTTGTCTGTCTATTTCCCCTCTCCCTCCCTCCCCTTGTCTGTCTCTCCCTCCTCCCTCCCCTTGTCTGTCTAATTCCCTCCTCCCTCCCCTTGTCTGTCTAATTCCCCCCTCCCTCCCCTTGTCTGTCTATTTCCCCCCTCCCTCCTCTTTTCTAATTCCCCCCTCCCCTTGTCTGTCTTATTCCCCCCTCCCTCCCCTTGTCTGTCTAATTCCCCCTCCCCTTGTCTGTCTAATTCCCCCTCACCTTGATTTTTTCCCTGGTGGCTAGTGGGGGCAGCTGGGGGATGTCTTCACGATACGTGCATACATCCTCCATGCTGCCCGACACCTCCGTCTATTATGACGGACAGCTGGTTCGTCATAGTAGACGGAGGTGTTCGGGCAGCATGGAGGATGTCTGCACGTATCGTGCAGACATCCCCCAGCTGCCCGATTGTCCCTGGTGCCTAGTGGGGCAGCAGAGGATGTCTGTGCGATGAGCACAGACCTCCCCTGCTGCTGCCCGGCACGCTCGCCGGGACTTCTGTTACAAAAGCGGAAGTACCCGGCTTCTTCACAGAAGAAGTGCCGGGCGGAAGCAGGGGAGTCTGCGCTCATCGCGCAGACATCCCCTGCAGGGCCGATCCTAGGGTCACGGGCGCCTGGGTGCAGGATTTTTTTGGCGCCCCCAGGTGGGCGTGGCTATATGATAAACCCCTCCCCTTTACACATGTATGTTCCAGGCATACCAATTTTTCATTATTGGGGAGGGGGGATTCTTGTGGAGAGCACAAACTTTATTTTTAGATAAAGGACCAACACAAGCTTTTATTTTAAATAAAGATATTTATTTGGCCGTAAAACAGTGTAGTGGTTTTATTTATGTCTATGATGCTCAGCCAGCAACATGGGAGACTTTTTGCTGGCTAGCAGTTTTAACTACAGTTCCCATGATGTCCAACCAGCCAAAGTCTCCTATTAGTCTGGCTGAGCATCATTGGAAAAGAAGTACACAAGGAGCAATAAATAATATTCCACCAAGTCAGTCTCTCACTTGTCTCTCTTCCCATACCGCCATGTCTTTCTCCCTCTCCACTCATACCCTCATGTATCTCTCTCTCTCCACTCATACCCTCATGTATCTCTCTCTCTCTCCACTCATACCCTCATGTATCTCTCTCTCTCCACTCATACCCTCATATATAACTCTCTCTCCACTCATACCCTCATGTATAACTCTCTCCACTCATACCCTCATGTATCTCTCTCTCTCCACTCATACCCTCATATATAAACATAGAAACATAGAATGTGTCGGCAGATAAGAACCATTCGGTCCATCTAGTCTGCCCAATTTTTTTGGAGTACTTTTATTAGTCCCCCGTTCCCGGTTACTAACTCTCTCTCCACTCATACCCTCATATATAACTCTCTCAACTCATACCCTCATGTATAACTCTCTCTCAACTCATACCCTTATGTATATCTCTCCCTTCATACCCCATATATTTTTCCATGTCTATCTTTCTGTTCCTCATGCTCCCCATGGTGGTCTTTTTTTCTGCATGTCTGTCTCTCCTTCTATACACCCATGTCTGCTGTCTCTTTCTCTTCATAACCACATGTATGTCTCTCCCTCCTCATAATCCTGTGTATTTGCCTATTAA